>OY986974.1:11623339-11673598 GCA_963920575.1 Narthecium ossifragum | reverse complement strand
GGGATCGGCGAGCTCGGGACGACGAGATCGGGACATCGCGCTTGGGACGACGAGCTCGGGACGGCGACGGCGAGATCGGGTCGGCGATGGCGGAATGGAGCTGGGATGGATCCGCGGCGAGCTGGGATGGAGGTGGGTCGGCGAGATCGGGACGGTGACAGCGGGATGGATCCGAGGCGAGCTCGAATGGAGCTGGGATGGAGGTGGGACGGCGACATCGGGGACGGCGATGTCGGCAGCTTGGATTTATATTGTAAAAATCCAAATAGGAAAAAGCTAGGGTAGGCGACCTATAGAAAAAATGATGAAAATAGGGGGAAAAAATGGTAGAAAAAAGGTAGGATAATTGTTGTTTAGAAAATTGAGAAGTAACTAACATATTTTTTTCAAATTAAAAAGTAACTATCATATTTTCCCAATATTGAAAAGTAACTACCAGCATATTTTAGATTTTTTTTTTACACATATTTTCGCAAATTGAAAAGTAACTAGAAATATTGGAAAGTAACTACAAATATTGAAAAGTAAATACCAGCATTTTTTTTGCTGATTTTGGCACAAATTTTCCCAAAATTGAAAAGTGATTATGAATATTGGAATGTAATTACAAATACTGAAAAGTGACTACAAATATTGAAAAGTAACTACCAACATTTTTTTAGATTATTTTTGCACATATTTCTCCAAAATTGAAAATTGACTGAAAAGTAACTACCATCCTTATTTAAGCTGATTTTTGCACATATTTTCCCAAAATTCAAAAGTGAATACGAATTTTGGAATGTAATTACAAAAGACTGAAAAGTAATTACAAATATTGAAACGTGAATTCCCCTACAAAAATTGAAAAAAAGTAACCACCGTGGAAAGTAACTACTAATTAATTCAGTCATACTTTTTTGAAAAGTAACTACCGTGAAGAAGGGCCCCCAAAATTTTTCTTCATTTATCCCATATTTTTCTTATTTTAGTTGATTTTTTCATATATTATTGTGAAAAGTAACCACCGTGGAAAGTTACTACCGCGAAAAGTAATTACTGCTGAAAGCAAGTATGGTAGAAACTAAAGTTATTTGTCATTTTCAAAAATGCAAAATGGAATTCCTCTAATAATTTACTTGATTTTGCCGTAGTTTCCTTATTTTAACTAATTTTTGCACTTATTTTTTGTGAAAAGTAACTACCGGGGAAAATAACTAATAAAATTGTGGAAAGTAACTACAACCAGCATTGTAGAAAGTAACTACCACTTAAGTCATCCCTTTTTTTCTCTGAAAAGTAACTACCGTGGAGAAGGGGCCGTCACTATTTTTTCTGTTATTATTTGTGAAAAGTAACTATTGTATTTTCCTAATATCGAAAAGTAACTACCAAAATGAAAAGTGACTATCATAATGAAAATGAAAAGTAACTACCAAAATGAAAAGTAACTATCATAATGCAAATGAATAGTAACTATCAAAATGAGAAGTGTAATTTCCCCACTAATTTTCTCGATTTTTCACATATTTTCCTTATTCTAACTGATTTTTTCACACATTATTTGTAAAAAATAACTACAGTGGAAAGTAACTACCGCGAAAAATACCTTCCATATTTCATGAAAAATAACTACCATATTATATGAAAAGTAAGTTTCATATTTTTTCACAATATTTTCCACTATTTCCTTATTTTTCCACTATTTGTTTCCAATGTTTCTGAATTTTTCTCATATATCATAGTATTTTTATTCATTTTTCCCTTTGTTTTCTCTCTCCCCGTAACTTACTCCCTCCAACATTTTTTGTTTTATTTTCTCCGACGGCTTAGAGTCGCCGGAGCATGATCGCCAGCGAGGAGGGACGATCGGCGGTCGGGGAGATCGGAGGAGAGGTTGGTCGAGCGTGGGGAGTCGATCCAACGGCTTGGATCGTGTCGTTTACCGGCAGTTTAGGCGGTGGCTTCGTCGGAGATGGGGAGGTCGGCGTCGGTGATGGGGATCCGGACCATGTCGTGATGTTATCGGCGTCGGAGAAGGGGAGGTCGTCGGCATCGGTGATTGGCGATCTGGACGGGGAGCTCCGGGATGATTGGACGCGATCTCGGAGAGATGATGGGTCGTCGGGGAGATGATCGGACGCGGAGCTCCGGGATCTGATGGCGTGCTCGGGATCACGATGGACGAGGAGCTCCGGTGATGGGTTGGCGACGGACGGGATCTGACGGCGCTTGGGATCGGCGACGGACGAGGAGCTCCGGTGATGGGTTGGCGACGGACGGGATCAAGACGGATGAGATCGCGACGGAAGGGATCAAGAAGTAGGTTGCGCTTGGGATCGCGTCCTCGATCGTGGGAGATGGCGACGGGGGCGGGGTTGGGAGGGAGATCAAGGAGGAGAGGAGGGGAGCCGGGGAGATCGAGGAGAGGAACTCCTGGTCATGGGAGATCGAGGAGGAGGGGAGGGGAGCCGGAGAAGTAGATGACAGTGGGGATGGCACCGGGAAAGGAGGTGGCGACGGGGGCGACGACGGCCGGCGACGGGGATCGACGACGGCCGGCGACTGTGACGGCGAGCTCGAGGGTGGGGGGTTGAAATATATATAAAAATATATAGAAGGGTATTATGGTCTTTTCTTCCCTAAAGTGGTATTAAAAGACTAAAGATCTTCTATAGGGACCAAATGACAAATTGATCTCTAGTAAATGACCATATGACAAATACCCCTTCTTAATACACCTCATATATTCCTAAGTACACCCTCCTATTTTAATTTTTATAGGTAATTGGTGTTTTACACTAAATTAATGAAACTTTTTAACGTGTAAGGTGTTTACATCATTTTAAGGCAGTTATGGTTAGTTATGATTTTTTGATGACTAAAATACCCTTATTCCCACATCTTAATTACCATATGCCTTCTTTCCTCTCCCGACGAATGTCGTCAGCTCTCACGACACAGAGGAACGCCGCCGGCTCCAGCTTCAGAAGACGGGATCTCCACGAATCAGTCCAGGGAGGGCGACGAAAGACCAACAGTAGT
This sequence comes from Narthecium ossifragum, assembly GCA_963920575.1. Lineage (NCBI taxonomy): Eukaryota > Viridiplantae > Streptophyta > Magnoliopsida > Dioscoreales > Nartheciaceae > Narthecium > Narthecium ossifragum. The sequence continues at coordinate 11,670,574 of OY986974.1, read as the reverse complement.
GCACTGGTGATATAGCTAGTTAGTTAGATATATAGTTGCAGAATCCATGTCGGTGTCGTCGGTGTACCAACGCAACACGTCGCTGGCAGTCACCGACTGGCTGAACATCCACGGCTTGGTCATCCTCTACGGCAACATCGTCAAGAAGAAGTGGGCCATCAACTCCGCTTTCATGGCCCTCTACGCCTACGCCACCGTCTGGATCTACTGGTAGGGGTGTAAGCGAACAGGTACGCTCGATGAACAGCTTGTGAATAAGCTCGATAAGGGCTCGTTCATGTTCGTTCGCTAACGTAAATGAGCGAACTTGAACAAGAAATTTAAGTTCGTTTAATAAACGAATCAAGCTTGAACAGAGGTGAGCTCGGCTCGTTAATGTTCGCGAACAGGCTCGATTACCTGTTCGTGAACAGACTCGATCACCCGTTCGTGAATATGATCAATTACACTTCAACATTATATATGCTAAGTGTACATTCAAATACCTGTATATACGCTCATTAATATAATAATCGTTTGCAGCCTCTTGTTCATGAATCCTTTTGTCGAGCCCCGACCCGTGAAAGCCCAACCGGGCCGGGGGACGCGAACCGGAACCTAACTAACTGCGGAAAATTTTGACGAGGGTTCACTCTAATCTACTGGTTTCCCTAAGCAGTCCTCAAGCACCCTCATTAAAGTAAAACAAATACATAAACCTCAAAATAATAGGTACAAACCCAAATAAAGATACAAGTCTCAAAATCCTCGAAGAGGGGAATTAATTATACATTCATACTCCCGTAGTAGGCTAATTATAACAAAAAGGGTAAACATATGATCACCGCTCCTCACACCGCCAGACGCCGCCGCACCGCCAAACACCTGCCGGGTAGGGGCCACATAAGAGGAGTTAACGCCTGCACCTGTAAAACGCAGTCGGGGTAGGAATGAGCAACTAAGCTCAGCATAGAACTACACTATGACGCACACAAGGAAGAGGGAACACAACTTTCACACCCATACCCAGAAAACCCATCCAGATCGAGGCGTGAGCCACCTAATCCTGTTTACATTATCAATAGGCGCTCAAGTATATAACTTCTACGAGTTTGAAAATTTTGGTCCTCCAGTTCATAAAAAAATTTGGCAGAATCTCCTTTATAATTATAACACAAGAAACCTGTACATTTTACAATTTTACAACTTCAACATCATTACATTCCTCAGCATGTACCTTAAAGAATATTACAACATTTCTCAAATACAATTGAATTAATAATTATACATTTCTGTTCTCGAATATATCAGATTATACATCATTGATTAAAACTGTAAATTAACTGTAGAAGAACTCCTCGAAGCTCCAAGTCCTCGATCACCTCGAAAATACCGAGCCATCTTCTAGAAGAATACCTGAAAGAAGGAACTGCATTGACCTGCATCTCTGATAAAGCCCAAATAGGGTGAGCAACAATGCCCAGTAGGGTTCTACTATACGACACTCTTAAGGAAAGGGTAAACTGCAACTGTAATATCCTTCATCCCAAGTCTAAGGTGCCACTGGAGGCATTACACCTCATCGATCCATAATGGGCCCCTAAATAAGATCACCCTCACCCAAGCGGCGAAACAAGGAGGACGGCCAACACGAGCCTGGACCCAGGGTCGGTGCATCTCCGCTGCACTCATCGTCGGAGCTCTCACCGTACACCTGATGAGTCACTAAATATTCGTAATTAGACCCCTTAATTTACCTTTGTTAGGCCTAGAGTATTTGTATTTGATAGTTTGTTAGTTGATTTCAGGTTTAATCATGCTTTGAGAAGAAATGCAAGAAATTCGGTTAATATGCTGAAATACACTGCTCTGTCGACTGTTAGCAAAATATTCACCAGAAATTATCCTTATATCCAAATATTCTGCAATTTGAATGACATTTGGAACACATCAAGACGTACAACTTTGATGTTAGACACTTTTGGAGATTTCTGATGGATTGATAGCAGTTTCGAAGAAGATGAAGATATTTAGCTGCTGGAAGACTGGTCCGTCGACGCCCGGGAGAATATTCACCACATATTCTAGATAAGTCCAAATATTGCAAACTCTTCGGGAGAGGACAGAGGACTTCCAGATCTACATCTTTTTTGTTAGACTCATTCTCAAATTCCGAACCAGTTGAGCCCGGTCACGACCAGAAGAGGCAGTTAGAATTAAACTAGGAATTCCGAGTTGCACTAGAGGTCCAACTCAACTTAGCCATAACCCTAATTCCGGGATTAAGGGTTTTTATTATAAAAAGGGGTTATTCCAGCAAAACTTATCATCTTTTTGTCAATCTTTGGAGGAGAAAGAAGAAGAAGGAGAGGATGTGGATGGTGACAGCTTCCTATTCCAACCCGATGGCTTTCATCCAAAAGATGAGTTGCTAGTTATTGTACTTAGGATTATTCATGAAACCCTAGCATAGTTTTCTATCTTCTTTGGTTTGAATCTTGTATTCCTCTCAAGACATGATCCTATGAATTTGCTTTTTATTGTTAATAGAGTTGAGGGAACAGAGTTCCTTGACGTATTTTCAGTCCTACATGATTTCTGTGATTGATTGTAGAGATTTATAGGATGGTTTTCATGTGGTTTTTGGTTTACCTTTGAGATAGTCTATGCTACGTGAAGATAAGTCATGCTAAGGTCATTAGGAGTAGAATAATTTAATGTAATCGTAGGACCAAAGATGATTTATGCTAAAAAAAAAAAGATTATGCCGTTGGAAACATAAACCTTATTTTAGGAATTCATGTAAGCTTAAGAAGCTGTGGATTCATAATGTTTAGAGAAGGGAACAAGAGGATAACTAGAGAAGATTGGAGGTGAAATTAGGGCGGATTGAGTAATTTCTAAGTCACTTATCCATTGATTCAAATTGATCAACCTTTTATCTCTTTTATTTATTAGTTATATAACTCTATTCTATCTTTGATTCCTTTTTTTAGTTTTAGGGTTTTGAGAATTGATTTTGATTTCCAACGTTTTCCCTGTGGATCGACTCCCGACTTCACCGCTATTTCTACCTAGTAGTTTAGTGATTGAATAAGGATATAAATTTAATATTTGATTGAGTTTACAACGTTTTAACGACGACGTTTGTGAGCGATCAATTTTTGGCGCCGTTGCCGGGGAAGTCGACGGTTAATTGATTGATTTTCTCTTGACTCTTTTTCTTTGCTTAGTTTGGTTTTTATCTTTCTTATTTCTCCCTTTCTTTATTTTACACTTTTTAGGAATTTCTGACAATTTTTCTGATTTTTACAGCTACAAAATTTGAGTTTCTCGGACTTGGACCTGCAGCCCATCACCAAGAGCGATCGGTCGGACACGGGAGCGACCGATCGGGACTGTGTAGTCAGGTAAGTTTTTTTCTAAACTCCGAGTTATTTTATCTAGCTGTTTGAGACGCTTCTGCAAGTCGCACAAAAGCACGCATCAGCGACAGTCGTCTCTTGGACCAGCCCACTGTTTGTATTTCTTATCTTTGGTGTGGTCCTTATTTATATGATCTTGCATGCATGGCTAATTTTTATATGCCACCGGGTGCCATGTCCAATGATGATTTTCCTTTTGGTTATAAACCCGCTTATAATAATGACACATATGGTTTCTCAAATCCGGTATATGATTCACATTCATACAATTATAATCCGAATTTTAGAAATTATACATACCCCAGTTATCAACCTCCTAACATTCAACCATGGAATATAGAAACACCGGCCCAAAATTCAGCACCTTATTTTGAGCAACAATGTCCTCCACAACCATCCTCTAACCCGACTATGGACACGATCATAAGTACACTTGCCAACATGAATGCTAGTATGGCCAACATCAATGCTAAGATGGAAAAAATCGCAAAAGATATTAATTATAATGATCAATCAATTAAGAAAATAGAGACACAAATAGAACAATTAGCCCACAAGGTGTATTTATATTATGAGAATGAGGATTATGCATATAATTCTGTTCCAGTTGTTTGTGCTGATAATGCTTGTGATGCTTATGTTTCTAATGATAATAATGCATGTCATGTTGAGATGTGTTCTAATGTTTTGCCGAATCATGCAACTATTGACAATATTTTGCCGGCTCCTGAAAATAATATTTCTAAATGTGATATTGATTATGCTTTAGAAGCTCATTTCTTTAGTGATGATGAGGATTGTTGTGATAAATTGCCGGTTTTACATGATGTGTTGAATGATGATGTGGTGCCTATCTGCATTAATGATAATGAGGATAACCATGTTAGTGAGATCCTATGGATGAAACCTTAAACTGAGCCTCTTCATTCTGCACTCTCCATACTAGTTGAACGTTGTGAGGAGGAGAAACCTAATATGAGTGAAGACCAAGTTAATTTCTATCGTCCCTTCATCAAAGATCGTATCAAAATTTCTAGTTCTATGCATATATTGTTTTCTAAGGACTTCTTTTTATTCTTTGATGAATCATGTCTGCATAACTTCACCATGATCCGGGCCATGTATTTCTTCACATGGAATCATCGGCCTCCTAAATCTTGTTTCGGGAGCGTCTAGCGAAAGACGTAAAATTACGCTCTTGCTGGGAGGAAACCCAGTTCTTAGGAGTTTATATTAATTTTTATGATTTTTTTTTCTGGTTTTTAGGAGTTTCTCCTAATTTTTTAGATTTTGTTTCCCATTTTTCCCTATTTTCCCAATTTTTCCTGTGATTTTCTCTCTCCTCCTATCATTAGCTCAGCCCGTCGGCTCACCAGCGAGCCGGGACTTCATCGTCCCGGCTCCACCTGGCTCATCGGCTCGTCCCCGAGCCGACGACCCACGCCGCTCATCGCAGCACCTCTCCGGCCTCCCTCACCCTTCCAAACCAGTCCCAAAACCTCCGCCAACCCTCCACCGTTTCATCCCCGTCTTCCTCTTCCCTCGACACCCTCTCTTCCGACGCCGGCGAGGCCCTCGGCCATCGTCTTCACCATCACCCACGGTCGTTCACCGCCGTGTACCACCTCCAGAAGATTCCTTCCACCCCCACGACCCTTCCACCACCATCAAAACTCAACATTGCCGCCTCTATCTCCCGCGTCCAGCCACCGCGATCTTCACCCCGCAGGCGACCTTCAATCCAGCGTCTGGGAGCCCAATTCTTCAATCAGCCGCCATAGGATAGTTAGTTGGCCCTCCACGATTCTTCCTAGATCCTTGGCAACCTCAATTGATGTCTGGATCGCCGGAATCAATCTCCGGCCATCATCGTCCTCCGAGCCGTTCACCGCCGTTCCGCCGCCTGGAGGCCACTATTCCTCGATCAGACCTCACCGGAGAACTCCTTATGCTTCCACGATGCTTCCTGTACCCGTCCCGTTCTCCGGCGAAGCCGTTTCACCGTCGATCCATCACCGGCGTGCCTATAGCCGTCCGTTCGGGCACTGACCGTGATCTGCATGCTCCCATGCTCCGATTTCAGATCTGGAAATTTCTATCATCTATCCGGCCAATGCTGAGCATGATCTGACCTGCTAGACATCCTAGAGCAACCTCCTGTGTGTTCGTTTCTCTTTATTGCCGCCGATCTCGAACTCCAATCTCGCCGCGGACGGCCGCCGTGTGTGATGATGTTTTATGCGGTTGATAACTGATGGTTGCCCTGCTTGGTTATTTTGGCCCTTTATTTCATTATCTGTGATGTCTAGAAGATTATTTTTGATGTATTATCTCCTTTAATATTTATATGTACATGTTATATTTTTATGTGATGCATCTTTGTACAGATTAATATATCATGCAAAATACAAAGGAGACTATGCCGAAATTTTCTATGATTCTAATACCCTTTTGGACTTTTATTTGTTATATTTGATCTTTTTGGAAAGGTATATATTTCTGTTGCAGGTTATGGTGGGGAAGGACGTATTTATTCAATGATGGTGATGCCTAAACTAAAATTGGAAGAGAGAGAAATATATTTTTGAAGCGTTTATTATGGTTATCTCTTCCCTTTATTACTTGATTTATTTTTATGACTTAGTGTAATTGGGGACAATTACATTTAAGTTGGGGGGTAGCATTCATAAATTTCATGCTCATATATTTTTCTGATAACCAAATATTATACATCCCTTGAATTATGTCAAAAGAATGAAATTATGATATGATTTGACAAAGGTGCATGTTTTAGAAATTTATTTTATGAATTAGTGTGAGACTTGTATGTCATATAAGAAATAGTAAATTTTTGCTATGCATGATGTTATTTCTATACTTTAACACTTTTACCATGATCTAAGGATAGCTTGACATATCCTAATGCACATGTTCACTTCCACATGTTAAGGGGTTGATATTAGATTCTAAGCATGATACTGGGATAGGTTTACAATTTTATGTCATGACACAGAAAATACATGAACACAGGCAATTATCTGAGTATAAAAAAAAAAGATCTTCAACTTAGTAACCGGGCAGTGCGCCTAGCCAGCGTGGTGTTCGCGTAAAACGGTTGAATTTCCTGAAAAAAAATGACTAGTTATGATTTGTAGCATTCATGGTTTGAGTATTAGAGTCTGAAGAGTGTTCTACACTTAGTGCCCTAAAACCGTCTGGTTTGGGAGTCACTGGCTTGAACCTTGTTACATGGACCATGAAGAAAGCTTAAGAAATCATAACATTGCACATGCCATATAAAAAAAAAAAGGAGAAAAAAAAGTAAAAAAACAGATATTGCTATGTGATAAGTGGAAGATATATGCTTGGATAGGATTGTGATCTTGAATAGTTGAAGTGTTTAGATATAATTGATGCTCTAAAGCATGTGGAACCCCATTCACACACAGGAGTGTTCAAGTTATTTTTAATCATGATTAAATATGTTGAAGTGTTGGAAATATGTTATGACATGTTTTGATTTATTATGTTTTTATGCGACTATGAGTTGAAGGGTATATTTATGGATATTATTTCTATTTCATGCATTAGAGTTGATGAATATTGTGAATGATTTCTAATGATATATTCAAGGGAATGTATTGATGTTTGTGGATGTCATCCCTGAAAACCCTCAGGAGACTATAACTCTTTCACTGGGGTAACCCAGGGGTTTAAAGGCTTGTTGCACATGCTAAGTGCAATCGTGAGACCTACGAAAGTGGCTAGTTAGATTTATTACTTTCTTTTTATATTTTCTTTGCTCGAGGACTAGCAAAGTGTAAGTTGGGGGGTGTGATGAGTCACTAAATATTCCTAATTAGACCCCTTAATTTACCTTTGTTAGGCCTAGAGTATTTGTATTTGATAGTTTGTTAGTTGATTTCAGGTTTAATCATGCTTTGAGAAGAAATGCAAGAAATTCGGTTAATATGCTGAAATACACTGCTCTGTCGACTGTTAGCAAAATATTTACCAGAAATTATCCTTATGTCCAAATATTCTGCAATTTGAATGACATCTGGAACACATCAAGACGTACAACTTTGATGTTAGACACTTTTGGAGATTCCTGATGGATTGATAGCAGTTTCGAAGAAGATGAAGATATTTAGCTGCTGGAAGACTGGTCCGTCGACGCCCGGGAGAATATTCGCCAAATATTCTAGATAAGTCCAAATATTGCAAACTCTTCGGGAGAGGACAGAGAACTTACAGATCTACATCTTTTGTGTTAGACTCATTCTCAAATTCCGAACCGGTTGAGCCCGGTCACGACCAGAAGAGGCAGTCAGAATTAAACTAGGAATTCCGAGTTGCACTAGAGGTCCAACTCAACTTAGCCATAACCCTAATTCCGGGATTAAGGGTTTTTATTATAAAAAGGGGTTATTCCAGCAAAACTTATCATCTTTTTGTCAATCTTTGGAGGAGGAAGAAGAAGAAGGAGAGGATGTGGATGGTGACAGCTTCCTATTCCAACCCGATGGCTTTCATCCAAAAGATGAGTTGCTAGTTATTGTACTTAGGATTATTCATGAAACCCTAGCATAGTTTTCTATCTTCTTTGGTTTGAATCTTGTATTCCTCTCAAGACATGATCCTATGAATTTGCTTTTTATTGTTAATAGAGTTGAGGGAACAGAGTTCCTTGACGTATTTTCAGTCCTACATGATTTCTGTGATTGATTGTAGAGATTTATAGGATGGTTTTCATGTGGTTTTTGGTTTACCTTTGAGATAGTCTATGCTACGTGAAGATAAGTCATGCTAAGGTCATTAGGAGTAGAATAATTTAATGTAATCGTAGGACCAAAGATGATTTATGCTAAACAAAGATAGATTATGCCGTTGGAAACATAAACCTTATTTTAGGAATTCATGTAAGCTTAAGAAGCTGTGGATTCATAATGTTTAGAGAAGGGAACAAGAGGATAACTAGAGAAGATTGGAGGTGAAACTAGGGCGGATTGAGTAATTTCTAAGTCACTTATCCATTGATTCAAATTGATCAACATTTTATCTCTTTTATTTATTAGTTATATAACTCTATTCTATCTTTGATTCCTTTCTTTAGTTTTAGGGTTTTGAGAATTGATTTTGATTTCCAACGTTTTCCCTGTGGATCGACTCCCGACTTCACCGCTATTTCTACCTAGTAGTTTAGTGATTGAATAAGGATATAAATTTAATATTTGATTGAGTTTACAACGTTTTAACGACGACGTTTGTGAGCGATCAACACCACCACTTGTACGAGGACACACGTCATGGACATCGACATCCACAATTAGGCCCTTGGGACAAAGAGACAATACGACCTCTATTCCTTAATATCATAATTCAAATGAATATTTCTATGTTGCAACCTCGATCAACACAAGATCATAACCACACAATCTCACCTTAGTCCTTACCTAACCAAACCCCGACCCTAGGGCTAGATCCGGACTACCCGAGACCCCCGGATCAGCGATCGAATCCATCGCCTACCACCTAGCCTGAATGCTTCTAATGCAAAGATTATGCATAAGCCTATACAATCAACTAGCATAGGTGTCTCTATATGCCAAGCTATCAAGCAATTATCCAATATACATATATTAAGGCAACAAGACAACGAGATAAAAGAAGGAATATATATGATTTACCAACATCCAACAAGAGATTTTAATTACTCAACGATACGAAATGCCAATCACACCCAGGACACACCTTCGGCCCAACCAAATTAAGGGTCATCACCCCCTCGGTTAACCCACAAAATAAATAGAAACGGACACACCGCCGGCCCTAGGCAAAAGCATGCTATATGAGTATAATTGGCGTAATTAGCATGAGACTAGAATAGTTGAGTAGAGGGAGAAGCAAATGGCACTAAAATGTAGCACTTAGCAGTACACGCAGGGTAAATAACAAATTTAGTATAGAACTAAGTTGAGGGTGTTACATCAAAGCCAAGCAATTACAGAACACTTCTACGACGAAATTGAGAGCGATTGGTGTGAATAAGAGAGGGAAAAATGAGGTTAAACATCGTAGGAACATAATAACTATCAATTAAACCAAAACCTCAGCCAACTCAATTGATCAAGCTAAGGGCGGTGAAGAAAGCTACTTTTAACCCTACTGCTATCCCTTCCGTCGAGCACTGATCCAAATAACCAGAAGAAGGCTGCGAACTCAATTAGATTGACAGAGCAGCTACTCAACAGAGCTCTGCCAAGGTCACTACCCCGAGGCTACCAGCTCCACAAGAAAACAGAGCCAACAAGAAGAGCCAAGGATCGGCATCATTTCAAATAGAAATCGACAATCGCAGCAATCCCAATAAGTTATGAAATCCAACTATAATCAGTAAATCCAAACCAAACAAGGAAAAATCAGGAAAGAGCTGGAGGAGGAGTTCAGGCATAAGGTAAGCTAAGAACAAGGGGAGAATCCACCGGCAAGTATCCAGCAAGGGTTACCGGGAGCAAGAAAACCAAGAGGGAAGAAAAACTTCATCAAACTCAATAATACCCACGGATCCAAACTTTCGCATCAAGGAAAGAAAAGAAACCACGCAAGGTCCTAAGCTAGCATGCATCCCGGCGAAAAAAGATCCATCAATACTCTTAGAAACAGGGAAAAATCCGATCAAAACTCAAGGGAAGGAGATGAGACCCGTCAATCAACCAAAAACCAAAGAAAAGAAAGGATAAACCTCTTTAGAAATCCAATGTCATGCAAAGATCTAGGCTACAACAGTAGAGAAGGAAGAAGAAACATCAATCATAGGCCACGAGATCAACAAGGCATCCAAGGAATCTAAACTATCAAGCCTTCAAATCCTCTCTATTAGCCTAATCCGAGGGATTAGAGTAGGTTCCCTACCTCTAGATTGTCGAGGCCGACGGTTTCTCCTGGTCGCGGCTAGCCTCTCTCTCTTTTTCGGCTGTGAGCGTCGCCACCATGTTGGTCGAGCTCCTCTCCTCTCGCCTCCAGTCGCCATTGCCAAGCTGGTCGCAATCCTCCTACTCCGGCCACGTTGTAGTAGAGCAGGCAACCCCGACGCACTCTCCGCTCTCCTCCAGTCGCGATCGCCAGCCACTCCTCTCCCCTCTCTCTTCCCGATCGGGTCGCCACTCTCCCTCTCACTCTCTCCTCTGGTCGAGATCCCAAGCGCAGCCCTAATGGGAGAAAGGGTAAAATGGGTTTATATACTAATGGCTTAATATCATATACTGGCCACCTGATCGGCCAAATCTGATCCGAACTGCTCAAATCTCGATCCTTGCGATCGAACTCAGATCCTCTGATCTAGAGTACTCTGAATGGTCTAATCAAGCACATACATCATCACATGGTCGTGTGTGCGCTACGCGTGTGTGAAACCAACTCCGCCTAGGGTAATTTATCAAATTACCCCTGAAGCCGCAACGATCAAAGGAGATCGCAAAGTAAGGCCAACCATGTGAGGACTTATCCCTCTACTCCTGGGTCGACCACCTGGGTCGGGCCCGTGGCTCGTTGTGGACCGCAATGGAAATTTGGTAAATTGCGCCTTATCCGTTTGTTTCACACCTGTGTGTGCACAAAGATTACCGTGTTTGTGTAAATATTTAATTAGAACGGTTTGGTGGACTCGGAATCGAAGGATCCTAGCTTGGGCTTGTGTTTTAACCCAAGTCTAGCTTTCTGGGCAAAAGGGATCGATCTTCCCTTGCTAAGGAGATCGATCTTTTAGCGCCAGAAAGTTAAGTCAGTTCGTCATGAAAGATGGATCTCTTTTTGAGAAGAGATCGATCTCTCATAAAGCCGTTCGTCCTTCTATAGAACGAACGAAACCCGCGTTCTTGAGTTGAGATCCGACTGGATTTGGAGGAGATTGAGGACGATCCGAGGTTTAGCAGCTGGGATTGAAGCTGCTCTAGTCTAGGTATGGATCCTACCTATTTGTTTTTTTGGATTTGTGAGGTTTGAGTTTGATTGTGGTTAGTTCTGCTTAGATCTCATTATATACATGTTTGTTTTCAGTGAAATTTTCGATTTTGAACTCGTGGTCCTTCGTACTACAAGATCCCAAAGTTTTGTGGGATTTGGTAGAGTTTTCGGGCGGTATTTCTCGCCGGCGGTCCGCCGATGAACCCATTCGGATCGATCTTTCTTGAGGAAAGATCGATCATTTGTGGGACGTCATGCCCAGCCCGAGCGAGATCGATCCTTCTGTTGGAGAAGATCGATCCTGGCTTGGCTGAAATGTGTAGGGTCCGAGTCACGAAGAAGATCGATCCTTCTGGTGGAGAAGATCGATCCCCTTCGGTTGACTGGGACGAGGTTTCCCAAGCACTAAGAAGATCGATATCCTCTGGTAGAGAGATCGATCTCTTTGGTGGCTGAGAGGCGTTTTCAATGGGTTTGCCCGCGGGGCTTCGCGTATATGGTTTTCTTTACCGCTTTATAACTGGTACATATCCTTGAGCATGTTAGCCCCATAATGAGGGGTAGTGGTGAACCGGGAGAGTGATGACTCCCGGGATATTTAGATAGCATGTTGTACTGTTAATCTTCTTTGACGGGGTTGCTTTCCGTAACATGTTGTCACACCTCAACCCAGAAAACCCATCCAGGACGGGGCGTGAAGGTTCCTATCACTATTCACATCCAACTGGCGCGATACATTTGCGGAAGAAAGAGATAAACTTAAACAATTTAAACTCCAGAGGTAAAGCTGTAATTCAATTCATAAATACATCAAGTTGTACTGTTTAAACATATGATACAATTTCTTATCAAACTCCTCCAATGGAAAGATGTTATACATATAATCCAAGAAAAATCCTCAAAGATGTTTATAATATACAAAACTATCAAAAAGTACAACAGTCATCCTACAACAACCTCAGACTCCTCTTGAAGTAGTCGCGCCGCCAAACACTAATCCCGCCGGCTCTACTGCGGAAGAACTGGCGCCTGCACCTGCAAACGCAACCCGGGTAGGAGTGAGCGATAAGCTCAGTAGGGTTCTACTCTACGGCACACTGAAAGGAGGAAAACAACAACAGTGATGTCTCCCCGATCAGGTCTAAGGAATGCCACGGGGTCCCACAACCCCTGTCGATGTTCCAAGGGCTCCTGTCATGAAACCTCTCTCCTGAACAAGTTACCATGAGGCCACAGAACAGTAACATGCAGGGATGCCCTTACATTCCCATGCCTTGGGGACCCACGTCGGGAACGCATCGACATCCATCCTTAGAGCTTAGCATTGGGAAGACAACACGACCTCTAAAACTCAAAGCAATGATCATAGTCAACTACCTCAAATCCTCAATAACTTGAGATTCCAATTATACAATCAAGCCCTAATCCTGACTACCCAGCCGTGGTCCTAAAGCTAGATCCGAGCTACCCGAGAGCCCCAGATCGGCGATCAACCCATCGCCCGCCTAACCTGACATGCCTCTAATGCATACAATTAATGAACCTATGCAAACATCTATCCTAGATGTTTCTATATGCCACAACATCAGTTATAGGTTCAACAGTTATACAATAGCCCTCGGCACTCGCCGGCAACGGGCTAAGGTTCTACGATACCTCGTTAGCTAACACTCATAGCTAGCTAACAGTTAGGAAAGCAATAAGCATTTAAACTACTATCCAACCAAGTATCTGAATGCGGGTAAAAGCCGTAAATTCGTCAAGAGATTAAATTCCCGATTCAATTCCCAATCTCGATAGAAATCTCACAAAAACAACGTGTATGCTTCCTAACATGATTGGATATCTATCATGAATGAAAACCAATCAAAGGAAACCAGAAAACACAACTCAGAGGCGTACGGTCGATGCGACGGTCGATCCGACGGTCGACCATGAGGCCATGGTTGATGCCACGGTCGATCCGACGGTCGACCGTGGGGCCAAACGAGGGAAAAGAATAAGGGCCACAGTCGATCGGTACATCGACCCTGGAAGGTCCAAAACGAGACAGAGCCTCACGGACGATGCGACGGTCGATCCGACGATCGACCGTGAGGCGGAATGGAAAAGAGAGAGAGCCCGCGGTCGATGGGTGCATCGACTGTGGGAGGCCAAAAACGCGACAGAGCCTGACGGTCAATCCGACGGTCGACCGTCAGGCCAGAAAGAAGCGTATCAACACTTGACAGTCGATCCACCGATCGACCCTCGGGCCTTATGCACAGTTCTTCAGAACAGTGCCGGAAATCCAATTTCTTGGATTTGAAAGATCAAAGCTTGTTGGAAATTAATGAAACTTTGCAAGCATGCGTAATAGATGATGGAGAAGCTAATGGTATGAATAAAACACGAATTTTGTGGTTAAATCTCAAATCTAGGTCTTAATGGCCGAAAACCGACAAAATGGCGATAATACGAAAATCATTTGATAAAATACAAAAACCAAGAGGTAGAGCTACTCTACACATGCTATAACATTCATGTATTTAACTACACAACATTCTACCATGTATTCCTACATCGAAAACACAATAAACCTATCATAGGAGAACCCAATCACAAGATCGAGGTAGAAACACCTACTTGAGCAAGTCGGCAGCTCCTCCACGCGTCCAACCAATTCAACCGCCAAGATCCGCTCCTCGAAGCTCGCGTCTCCAAGCCCTAGCTCAGTCGGTTGGAGAGAGAAAGAGAGAGAAGGAGACAACGACAGGGAAGAAGAAAAGAGAGAGAAAGGGACAAGCTATATATAGAGATCAGGACCAATCTCGGCCGTCCAATTCGATCTTTCCCGATCGAGCTCTGATCTTCCGATCGAAAGCACCCTTAAGGTTCTAATCAATCACATACATCAATCCAAGGCCGTGTGTGTAACGCGGGTGTGAAACTGACCACCAGGGGGCATATTTATCACAATGCCCATGGGGCTAAAAACCACCATACGGTCGCCCGATCGTACCCGATGCGGAAACAAACCAACAGGAAAACGTCTCTCGACCCACGCGGTCGAGCCTGGTCAGAGGGACGGGCCCTCACACATGTTGTCTTTTGACGGACTGGTTGTAGTTGGTGGGATTACCATTGTAGCAACTCCTTGGCCTGTTTTATTGTTCACCACCCCGGGGCGGTAGGGTGTCGAGCCCAGACATTGTTTATTTAATCGTCATATATGTTGCATGCTTATCTGCTTTCCTGTGTATGTGCATAGTATGCATTTGGTTGTGCATTAGTTGCATAGGGTTAGGGCGTGGGCGATCTGTGGGTCGCCGTCCCGAGGCTTGGAAGCTCGGATTTAGCCCTAGGACTGGGGTTGGGTAGCTTGGTCCAGGTTTGAATGGTGGTGTTCAATTGATTTTGATGATAGGTGTGAGGACCCGTCCCTCTACTCCTGTGGCTCGTCGTGGACCGCAAGGGCAATTTGGTAAATTGCGCCTTGTCGACTTGTTTCACACTCGCGTGTGCACACACTGACCATGTTTGTGGTAATGTTTGGCTAGAATGGTTAGTAGAACCCGGGATCGAAAGATCCGGGCTTGGGTTTAAGTTTTAACCCAAGTCCAGCTTCCTGCGAAAGAGGGATCGATCCTTCCTTGCTAGAAGGATCGATCGCTCAATGACAGGAACGTGGATCGTTGCGAGGGATCGATCAGTCTCTTGGGACGGATCGATCGGACTCGGAGAAGGATCGATCGGTTTCCTTGGCTGGATCGATCGGTTTCCTTGGCTGGATCGATCGGTCTCCTTGGCTGGATCGATCGCTCTCTTGGTTGGATCGATCGCTCTCTTGGTTGGATCGATCGGTCTCCTTGGACGGATCGATCCTACTAAGTCGGTTCGTTTGCCTATAAAGCAGACAGAACCTTCTTCCTTGAATCTTTTTGGAAATCCGAGTTCTTGGCTGAGATTTTCTCTGGATTTCGAAGAGGTTGCGGACGATCCAAGGCCTAGCAGCTGGGATTGAAGCTGCTATTGCTTATGTAGGGATTCCTACCTACATCCTTTCGGGTTTTTAGAAGTTTTTTTCATGCTGTCGATGTTCTTATGCCTAGATCTTGTTGTATACTTGTTAGATTGTAGTATTTTTGCCGGTTTTGAATTCATGATGCTTCGTACTACTAGATCCCAGGTTTTGGTGGGATTTAGTGGGGTTTTCCGACGGTATTTCTCGTCGTCGGCTTACCGGTGAACCCAACGTGATCGATCCGTATGTGAGACGGATCGATCCCTCTTTGTTGGTCATGCTGACCCGAGCAAGATTGATCGGCCCTGAGTGAGGGTGATCAATCCCGGTGCCTTGGGTAGCATGGGATCCCCTCGTCGCGAGTGGGATCGATCCGTCCCGAGTCGGATCGATCGTCCTGGAAGGACGGATCGATCGGACTCGGCGCGGTATGGTGAGTTCGCTCTCTGTCATTAGAGGGATCGATCCTCACTTGGGAGAGGGATCGATCCTACTATGGCAGAGAGAGGAAATTTATCTTGTTTTGCTCGCGGGGCTTTGCATGTACGGTTTTATTTACTGTCTTAGTACCTGGTACATATGTTTAAGCATGTTAGCCCTATAATGGGGCAGTGGTGAACCGGGGGAGTGATGACTCCCGGGATGTTTAGAATAAGCGGGCGGGTAGCCCTACAGCTTTCCTTAGCCTTGCATGCCGGCGTGCGCCGAGGGCTTTACCTGTGATATATGTGAGCTGTTGTTTGCGGGGCTGCTTCCCGATGCAGGTGTTGTGGTGGACTGCTGACAGTTGGTGGGGTACTACTGTAGCAGTCCCTAAACCTTATTTTCATATTCACCACCCCGGGCCGGCAGGGTGCCGTGCCCAGACCTTGTGTGATATATCCTCACATACTGTTGCATGTTTATCTGTATTATCCTGCGCATGTCCATAACATGCATTGTGTTGCGCATTAGTTGCATCTGTGTAGGGCGCTGGCGGTGGGTTGACCGCCAATCCGGGGCTTCGGGTAGTCCGGATCTATCTCTAGGACCGTTGCGGGTAGCTTGGTCCATGACTCGATTTGTAGTATTCAGTCGATATTGATGATATGGTTAGATGACCTGAATACATGTTGCTTGATGATTATAGAGGTCGTGTCTGTCTCGAGCCAGATGTTGTGGGTGCAACCGGTGTCGGTTCTTGTCCTTGGGGGCCTTCGGAGGGGTCCAGCCCAGGCAGTGTCTGTTTCTGCCCGCAGTGGCTACCAGTGTGGGCCCAGTTCGTTAGGGTGACCACAGCTGGAACCCTGCGATACTAGGTGTATCCAGGATGGGCCCAGTCCTTTGGGGTGACCATGGTTGGGTATGCCTAGAGACACCGGCAAAGGGTTATGGGACCCTTGCTGCACACCCAAGTCTTGCTTGAGGGCGACACTGTCGTGTTCCCTCCCTTGTGAGTGTCGTAGTGTAGTGTCCCTGCTGAGCTTAGTGCTCACTCCTACCCGGGCTGCGTTTTGCAAGTGATGGCACTAGCTCTTCTTCGGTCGCCCCTACCGGGCCGGTGTTTGGTGACGTGGCGGCGTCTGGCGGTGCTTGAGAGGTAGCGATCTTCTAGTTTTACCTTTTTGTTATAGATAGTCTCCTACGGGAGTGATAAATGTATAATTTCCCTGTTTGAGGATTGTATATAAATATCCAGTTTCAGTCTTTGGGTTTATAATATTTGTATAATACAGGATGATTGTGAATTGTTAGGGTAACCACTACGATTAGAGGGAAACCTCGCCAAAATTTCCACAGTAGGTTAGGTTCCGCTTCGCGTTGCCCGGCCCGGTTGGGCCTACGCGGGTCGGGGCGCGACAATAGGCCTAGATGACTCGAACACCTATTGATTGATGATTGTAGAGGTCGTGTCGGCCTCAAGTCGGGTTCTGAGGTGTAGCCGGTGTCTGGTTATAATGACCCTTGAGTAGAGGGTGTGCCTACTCAGCGGTGCCATTTCTTGCCAGAGGTGCCGGTTTCCTGCTTGTGAATAAGCAATATTGGTTTCCTGCTTACTAAGCGTGACCCGTCATGTGACCAGTTTTTCTGGAAGATCATGACCGTAGACCTCAGGGACACGCGGTGGGGTTATGGGGCCCCTGTGTATACCCAGACATTGCTAGAGGGCGACACTGTTGCGTTTCCCTCTTTCTTCTGTGTGTCGTAGTGTAGTTTCCCTGCTGAGCGTAGTTGCTCATTCCTACCCGGGCTGTGTTTTGCAGGTGCATGCGTTAGCTCCTCTTCGGTGGCCCCTACCGGGCAGTTGGGCGGCGGTGCGGTGGCGCTTGGCGGAGTCTTAGGAGTGGTGATCTGTCTTTTTCAGAACTCTTGTATAGTTAGCCTCCTACGGGAGAATATAAATGTTTGTACTTGAACTTTCCCTTTTCGAGGTTTTGTATATTATACTTTGGGGTTTGATATCTTTAAGCTTGAGGTTTCTTAAATCTTTAATTTATAATTGAGGGTGTTTGATGAATTGTTTAGGGAGACCATTAGGTTAGAGAGAACTCTCGCCAAAATCTCCGCAGTTTGTTAGGTTCTGGTTCGTGTCGCCCGGCCCGGTTGGGCTTTCGCGGGTCGGAGTGCGACAAACCAAGCCAAACCAACCGAACCAGACCCTCGACCTAAGCGGTCGGACCGGATTAGAGGTACGGGTCCTCACAACAACAGTGTCACCCTCAAGCAAAGCCTGGGTGTAACACAAGGGCCCCATAACCCCACCGTGTGTCCCTGAGGGGCATCAGTCATGGTCTTCCAGCCGAACTGGTCACATACTGGGTCACCCTCAGTAAGGCAGGAAACCAACACTGCCGTCTCACGAGCAGGAAACTGGCACTGCTTGGCAAGAATCGACACCGCTGAATAGGCACACCTTTTACTCAAGAGATAAAGAGAACCGGACACCGGCTACACCTCAGAACCCGGCTCGAGGCAGACAATATCTCTAAACCTCAAACCAACAGGTGTTCGAGTCATCTAAGCCTATCATCGAGATCGATAGAACACATCCATCCAAACATGGACCACACTACCCAGCCATGGTCGTAGGGCTAAATCTGAGCTTCCAAGACCTCGGGACGGCGATACTACAGATCGCCCACGCCCTAACCTCATGCATCTAATGCACAAACATATGCATGCTATGAACATACGAATGAAGACAAGTAAGCATGCAACACATGTGATGATATAAAGTAGGGTCTAGGCTCGGCACTCTGCCAGCCCGGGGTGGTGAACAGGTAAGTAAGCCAAGGAATCACTGTAGTGATAACACTGACGACGATGGGGGTGATGGTGGAGAAGTGGCGAGAGATGATGATAAGGGTATTTTAGACATCTTGTACCATGAAGTATTCTATATATAATTTCCCCTTCAGAGTTACATATGTAATATCGCAAGTTTGTATGAATTTTTTACATATTAAAGCCACTTGTTTATTGATTTATCAAAATATGTCTGTTTTATTTCCTTTTCATTTCATGCCAAAATCCTTTTTCCCGGACGATTATACCCTAGGCCCTGTCAGCTAGAATCCCATTAAATATTAAGTTATTACTTATAAATATGGAGATTCCTTTTTTTTTACAAGGATTACTTTCCTTGAGTAAGGATTCCTTTGTAATATGCGAGGAATACATACTAACATGCCAATCGATCTCCTTTGTCCAGAAACTCAAACTTGAGCTAAAACACAAGCCCAAGCTCGGATCTTCCGATCCCGGATCCACCTAACCATTCTAATCAAACATTAACACAAACACTAGCCCAAGACAGTGTTTGTGTTAGTGTTTGATTAGAATGGTTAGGTGGATCCGGGATCGGAAGATCCGAGCTTGGGCTTGTGTTTTAGCCCAAGTTTGAATTTCTGGGCAAAGGAGATCGATCTTCTTTTCAAGGAGCCTGTGTACACTCAGAACTTACTTGGGGGCGACACTGTTGTGTTCCCTCCTTTCTGTGTGTCGTAGTGTACAACTGTAAGGACCTATTTGCATATAAGGGATTTTCTGTAAGATTTAGAGGACCTTTAGTGTAATTTCGGGTTTTGCGGGGGGTTTTGTGCAAAAAACCACCCCCCCCCCTTCTAGAGAAATCTAGTCTTCTCCTTCTCTTCTTTTTGGCTGCCAACCCGAGAGAGAGGGAGAGAGATCGGGAGAGAGAGAGATCGAGCGAGAGAGAGAGATCGAGAGAGAGATCTGGAGAGGAAGCAAGGGAGATCGCCGGCGCCGGAGAAGGGAAGAAAGGAGGAAGAAACCGGGAGAAGGAGAGGTGGAGATTGCCGGAAATTGGTAGATCCGGTGAGGTTCTCGCCGGATTTCGTCTCCCTCTTGGCTCATGTGAGCTCCCACCTTCTTTCCCCCTCCGATCTCTTCCTTTTCTGGTTTTTTTTTGTTGGGGTTTTGGGGAGCTTCGCGGTTCTCGGGCGATGGGTTGCCGGAGAAGATGTTGCGGATAACGTTGGGGACCTCCCTCGGCGACTGCAGCGCCGGAGAAGGACCCCCGTGGACCGGGGCATCTCTCTCGGAGCCCTGTCCGAGTGTTTCCCATGGCGGGGGGATCCTTGATCCTCCTCCCTGCCATGGATTTCGGCGGAGATCCGACCGGCTTTCCTCTAGCCGTTGCCGTTGATTCCCCTTGGGGACCCGGAACTTGGGGCAGCGAGCAAGCTCCCCTCGTCTTCATGGTGGCTATCCGGCAGTTAAGCCCGAGATCAGTGGAGCTTCGGCGGAGCTCCGGCGGGCCTTCTTGGTGGAAAGGTGCTGATAAGTCACTAATTATTCCTAATTAAACCCCTTAAATTACCTTTGTTAGGCATGAAGTAGGTGTATTTGATATCATATTGCTTGATTTCAGGTTTAAGTAGGATTTGAGAAGAAATACAAGAAATTCGGTCAAAAATCATTAAATTCTGCAAAAAGACTGTTTCGTCGACTGTTTGAAAATAAATCACCAGAAATTCTACACAATTCAAAATATTCTGAAATTCTGGGAGATGAAAGAAGACTTCAAGAGCTACAACTTTCATGTTTAAGACTTTGTGAGATTCTCTATAGATTGGCGCCAGTTTTGAAGCAAAGTCAGAAGTATGAAAGCTAAAATTTGAGAAAAGCTGAAATTAATTGATGACGTGGCAGACCCTGTCCGACTTGAGCGATGGATCGGATTTGAGTCTAATGGATCGCTCCAATGATGTCAGCAACCCAGAATTTAGGGAAATTGGAGTTTAAGTTCAACTATAACTCCTAATTCCGGGATTAAGTGCTTCTATTATATTAAGGGGTGATTCCAGCCGAATTTCTCATCTTTTTGACAATCTTTGGAGGATGAAGAAGAAGACGGAGAGGATGTGGATGGTGACAGCTTCCTACTCCAACCCGATGGCTTTCATCCAAAAGATGAGTTGCTAATTATTGTACTTAGGATTATTCATGAAACCCTAGTGTAGTTTTGGTTTTTCTTTAGTTGGATTCTTGTGAACTTCTCGATGCATGATCTCATGAATATGGTTTTATTGTTAATAGAGTTGAAGGAACAGAGTTCCTTGACGTACTTTCAGTCCTACATGATTTCTGTGATTGATTGTAGAGATTTATGAGATGGTTTTCATGAAGTTATTGGTTTGCCTTTGAGATAAGCTATGCTACGCGAAGATAGGTTGTGCCAAGGTCATTAGGAGTAGTATAATTTAAGGTAATCGTAGGACCAAAGGCAATATATGCCAAGCAAAGATAGGTTATGCCGTTGGGAACATTAACTTTCTTTTAGGGATTCATGTGAGCTTGTAGCCATATGATCCATAATGTTGAGAGAAGGGAACAAGATGATAACTAGAGAAGACTAATAACGAAACTAGGGCGGATTGAGTAATTCCTAAGTAACTACTCCATTGATTCAAATTGATCAGCCTTTTATTTCTTTTTTTTTATTAGTTTACATAACTCTATTCTATCTTTGATTCTTTTCCTTAATTTTAGGGTTTCGAGAATTGATTTTAGTTTCCAACGTTTTCCCTGTGGATCGACTCCGACTTCACCGCTATTTTACCTAGTAGTATAGTGATTGAATAAGGATTATAAATTTAATATTTGATTGAATTTGCAACGTTTTAACGACAACGTTTGTGAGCGATCAGGTGCGCGTCACCGAGGCTGGGTCATCACAGACGCATCGTAGACGCGGCAGTTTCCATCGCTGCCGCGGCAGTTTCCGTCGCTGGCACGGCAGAGTCCGTTGCTGGCGCGACAGATTCTGTCGCAGACACGTCGTCGGTGCGGCAGATTTCGTCGCAGGTGCGACGTCGCGTTGGAAACGCCGGGGGCTGGTCCACCCGTGGGCGGAGTCGTCGCACGTGCCCCCTGTGTGTGAGCGCCAATGTCCGATTTCAATGATCTTCGCGTCATTTCAACCGGTTTTCCGAACTCTACCTGTTTTAGTAGATTTAACGAGGTTTGGAGCTCTACTTGATCGTAATCTTGATTCTTGTGCTTTAGGCGATTGATTGAGCGGCCGTCAGGTGTCGGAGCGTGGCGTGGGCTCCCAGACTTAGAGTTTACGCTTGGATTGCTTCCTTGAGGTAGGAGTTACCTCCTAGGATTTGTTGTGCTCTGTTTGCTATATAAATGTGTTGATGCCATGTTTTATTTATGTATGTACTTTATTAATCTTGTGTGTATATGCGATGCTATGTTATGCCATGATAATGTATTTGTTGTGCGAGAGTTTGTTGGGCTAGTTGAGCCCATTACAAGCTTATTTATGACATGTTATGTTATGTATATGATGATTTCATGTATGTATGTGTAATGAGATTAAATTGACCATTTTATTGATTGATCGATTATTTATGTGATTTGTGCATGCATGCTAGGAATGTCAGGTTTGTCTTAGGATAGGTTTTGTGGTTGGGTCTAGTCAAGTCCTGTAGCTAGACTGGTCAGAGTTTAAGGGCTATGTCAATGACTTGACGGATGGATTTTGATCTCCGTATGTCGATCGAGGACTGTGACTGGATCTGATTGAGGATTTGATCTGATTGAGGATTAGATCTGATTGAGACTTGGATCAAATTGAGGATTTGACATGAGGCTTTGCTTTGAGGATGTATTACTGAGTTTCTTGTACCTATACTAGTATATTGAGGCCGGTATAGAGTCTATAGGGGTATGGGCGAGCGTTGACGGTCGGACGCGGCGTCTATGCATGTAAGACTTACCCAGACTAGCCAGACCATACTAGGATCAGTAAGCTAGTATAGGATGTTGTACCTATACTAGTATACTGGGGTTGGGTATAAAGTCTATAGGGGTATGGGCGAGCATTGACGGTCGGACGCGGCGTCTATGCATGTAAGACTTATTCATATTAGTTAGACCATACTTGGGCAGTATACTAGGATAGGTGGGTGTACACCAGTGTCTTAGAGTGTCAGGTGACTCCTACTGGGCTTTCGAGCTCATTTTCCTTGGGTTTTTGTTGTGCAGGAGGTAGGTCCGAGACCAATACACCCCTGTGAGGTTGTCAGCAGTGACGAGGCGTCATTTTGGGTTATTGATAGAGAGTTAGCTTTGTAGTAGGTGGAGAGTTGTGGGTTGTATCCCAAAGTTATTTTTGTACTCTACCTTAACTCTCAATTTGTGTATTTGACGCCTGTATATGCTGGACTTTGGGAAATTTGTATATTGCAGTCTCGTGGCCAAAATCATGTATTTGATGACTATTATCTCATGTACTTGAATGAATGAATGAAATTGTGATAAGTGTTGTAAATACTGGATGAATTATCATAGGATGTGAATTTTGTATCTATTGACAGGTTGTAATTGTGAACTCACGCGCCCGTGCCCAAGGGTTATGCCGAAATTTTGAGTAATTTTGGGATATTTTATATTAAATTGGGACGGGGCGTGACAAGAACTCTACTGAGCTTTATGCTCACTCCTACCCGGGCTGCGTTTTACAGGTGCAGGCGTCAGCTCTTCTTCAGTGGACCCTACCGGGTAGGTGTTTGGTGGCGCGGCGGCGTCTGGCGGTGCTTGAGGAGCAGTGATAGTCTTCTACACCCTTTTTGTTTAGATAATCTCCTACGGGAGTATGATGTATTAATGTAAACCCTTTTGAGGATTTGAATATTATATTATATCTTGTTGAGGTTTGAAATTATTGTTATAATAAGGGTGCTTATGAATTGTTTAGGGAGACCAGTAGATTAGAGGGAACCCCTCGCCAAATTTTTTTTTCCCGCAATTAGTTATGTTCCGGTTCGCGTCGTCCAGCCCGGTTGGGCCTTCACGGGTCGGGGCGCGACAGGTATAGTGGTGCTAGAAAAAGGGTTTTGGAATGAAATGAAAAGGAAATAAAATATACCTGTTTTGATAAATAGATAAACAAGTGGATTTAAAATATAAAAATTCTGTTGGTAGGGGTGTATATGTAACAAAACCTATAAAGCCAAATATGGACAGCCATCTACAGGAAAAATGCCCAAAAGGAGAAGTTATTGGAGTAACATTCCTGGATCTCGTATGTATGGAAATTAATGCGCAAATAATGCTCATCCAGCACCATACTTCCGCTCATCAATTGAATGCCAACGTCTACCTACCTGGTCATTTTTAAAAAATGCACCCATAATCCCCATCTCTTGCCATAAATGTCGAATTCGTAACTGTGGAATAACTATGACAGATATAAAGTGCCTTATAACTTCGTATTTTATGCGTATAAAGGGTCACTCTCATAGAAGAGTTATTTTACAATATCCACTGACTTATATCTATACGCGGGGAAAAAAGATCTCGCTGTATTGATATTTTCATTTTACCTCTTTTTATTGGTCTTTTTTTGCATGAAGCTCCCTATCGCTAAATTTCTTTTAACAAATCAAATTTATCGTGTTCATTTCAAATTAGTCAAGAAACAATGACTACCTTATCCTTGATTTGGCAATTAATATACATTGGTTGAATTGGACTCGACAAGAAATTGAGATTGCATTAAGATCATTTATGTCTTTAGTCTGTTATACCTATTCTAACTCACTCAAGAAAAAAGACCAAATAACGCTTGATTTATGCTTAATTGATTCACTACTTTATCTCGAGTCGAACTCAAACTCGACAGAAGAAAAATTACAATAGGGGCATTTATGTTTTTAAATCTTTTATAGCATAATAGTTTAAAATAATTTATTCTGTTTGGGTGGAAAATTAATCTAGGAAGCTTTTTACAATAGAGAAGAGGGCGGATATGGAAAATACCAATAAGTTGTATGTGTGGGCGGGGAGGTCTGAATATGGATGTAAGGTAAGGGTATTTATAAAAGCCCCGTAAAACATAAACCCTTTGAAAGATGCTCTTTGGCTTGTTTGATCGTATTTTTCACCAAGTACTTATTTTATGAGGATATATATTCAAAGTTATTGTTGGACCGGTCCCATAAAAAAGATAGAATAGGATTGGATTTTGTTAAAGAAGTAGGGTTCACAGTATTTATGATGCATTTTAAGTCTGTCCAATCATTCGTCTTCATCTTTACAATCAAACTCTGACCCTAATCCAAACAACCATTTATTGACTTAACATGCCTTAGGAATAGAAAAATGATTTTGATTGTTGGAACCGACCCATAAAAAGGGCGGAATGGGATTGCATTTTGTGAAAAGTGTTTTGATTGGGTACATGTCATGTGCATGTACCCCAATAGGTGGCATTCAGGGTGCTATGCCACCCTCCCTATCTCCCTCTCATTCTCTCTCACTCTTCTCCACTCTCTCTCCTTCATTCTACCTATCTCTTTCCTCTCATGTTTGTGTACATGGCCCCACAGCCAAGGCTCTATTCGAGCCGAGCTGAACCAAGGCTCGACTCAATAGAAAGAAGGCTCAAGATTAAGCTCAAGCTAGGCTCAAGTTTGACTACGTCCCTCGAAGTCTGAGCTTTTGAACCAAAGTGAAACTATATATAATTGATAAAGTTATTTCGTATATAATTGTTAATCGAGCTTGGCTCGTGAGTTTTCAATCCGATCCCATGGGTGGTCGAGTTTGAGCTCAATAAAATTTGAGCTTTATTTATTGTTTCGAGCTTAATGGAATTCAAGTTGAGCTTAATCAAGTCCGAACCCGAGCTATTAGATTAAAGCAAGCTCCGCTCAAACACAACCCTAATCGAAATGCGAAGAACATACATGATAGTTTGTGATGGGGGGTTGGGCATGAGGGGATTTTTTCTCGATCGACCTGGTGCTTTCCACGTGCTAAACATCAATGACGGGTTATTTCTGTTGCTTAAAGATGTATAAACCAAATTTAAGATTTTAAGTACACACTATTATAATTATAAATCTTTTAAGGGCATATAGGGAAAAGAAAAGGAAAAACCGATAAAAAAATAGGAAATTGGTGATCTGCACATGTAATTTGTCATTTCATAATCCAGGTTTATATTTTTTAAGGCATTAGCTCCATTATATGGCGGTTATAGTTAGTTTTTAACTTTCCATGATCAAAATTCCCTTCTATCCATGTGTTAATTACAGGATAACAACCAACGATATTTTCCAATCGTCGAGGGTAATAGCCAGCTATGTTTCTTAATTCACGGTTATGTTTCAAATTGCCCATTCTCTCTTTTTCAAATTTGCGCGACCTCTATGCCGTCTCTAGTGATCTCAAGAGGCCATTGTCTAGATGAAACCGTAGCCACCGTCTCCAGCGATCTGCATTTTTTCCGCATGTTTTAGGTGGTCTCGGTTGGTGATGGAGGTAGCCAGAATATGGCTAAGGATGGTTGGTGGTAATGTAGAGGGTTACGAGAGAGAGAGAGAGAGAGAGAGAGAGAGAGAGAGAGAGAGAGAGAGGAGGATGATGATGGATCGACGACCAAAGAAGCTCATTGGAAAGGTGGTTGCGGGACTTGATGACGAAGGAGAGTGGCGAAGAAAAAGTGAAAAGTACATCTAAGAATTGTCAATGATATATCGGCGGCAAAAGCAGCTTGTCGGAGGTCAAGATTGACACAGGAGGGATCGTAGAGACCTAGGGAATTGATCTCCGATGTATGATCGGCAAGATCAACGGCGGAGGTGACAGATATAAGGTGTGAAAAGTGAAAAATGAAAAATACGGTTGAGAGTTGTCGATATTGATGAATCGATGGCGAGAGGAGCTCGCTGAAGGTCAAATCAACACAGGAGGGATCATGGATACTTGGGGAATTGATCCCCAGTATATGATCGATGGGAACAACAGTGCATCTGAGATCTAAAAGGTGAAAAGGTCGGCTAAGAGTTGTTGATGATAGATCGACAATGAAAGGAGCTCGTCAAAGGTCAGAACCAGCACAAGAGCGATCATAGGGATGTGGGGAATTGATCTCTAGTATTTGATCGGAAGGAATGGCGGCGAATCTAAGGTCTAAAAAGTGAAAAGTTCAGTTGATAGTTGTTGATGATGGATCGATGGCTCACAAGAGGTCAATATCGGCACAGGAGGGATCGTAGGGACTTGGGGAATTGATCCCTAGAATTTGATCGATAGGAATGGCGACGGATTTGAGGTCTAAAAAGTGAAAAGGTCGGCTAAGAGTTGTTGATGATGGATCGACAGTGAAAGGAGCTCGTCAGAGATTAAAACCAACATAGAAGGGATCATAAGGAGATAGGGAATTGATCCCTAGTATCTTATCAGTGGGAATGGAGAATGAGGACGGCGAGGTGGTGGTGGCAACATGAGGTGAAGGTTTGGTCGTGAGTGGCGTGGAAGGAGGGCGGTGGTGAGAATCCGGTAAGAATTGGTCAAGGTTGTCCGGTGAGAGGAGGTTGATGGAGCGGTGTAGTGAATATGATCTCTCGACGATTGTGGAACCGTCATGCGGGCAGTTATGTTTTAATCCTTGTTTATAGGTACAGGGGTATTCGGGTCTTTTTATTGGTAAAATGGACTTATCGTGTTAGTAAATCCATGTTTTTTCTTAATCTCCAATTGAAAACGCGATCTGGACCGCTCGCAAATTATCCTAAAAAGAGAGAGAGAGGGCGTATTCCAATAATGTATTTAGATTAGGGTTAATTGGTGATATACCCAACTTAGTGACCTTTTTCATCCCAAAACCCTATTAAAAATCTATTTGATAAAAAACCCATCTAATTAGCAAAAGCTTGTTGAATACACTCGGGCTTCACGGCTGCATGTATGCTGCTGTGTCTTTTTGTTTTGTTTAACCCTGCAGGGATCTGAGTGGATTACCAAATAAGATCCTAGACAATACATCTAGAATTGGGTATTTAACTTGGGAGACCAAGACTGGGCACTTGTTTCTCTAAATCAAACTCGTTTCTAATGCTATATAGAGGCCTCTTCTTCAAATGGCGTGCAAGCAACCACATATTTGAGCTTAACAACGGGCAATGATTACATATGTTGGCTTCATGAAGGTTGAACAAAGCAAAATAGCAAAGAAGCCCGGAGCTTAAAAAAATGAACTCAATATGTGTATAAAAGTTTGCAATTAGCCAGGGCCCCGGGGCCGGTCAAGGCTATCATGGTATCATGGGTTTCTTGACACACACTTGACTGTGATATCTTTGCTTATACTATATCCAGCACCATTAAATGGTTTACAAGAAATATTTCGTGAAGACTTATTACCATGCCACAAATATTAATGTGAATGATAAAAATGAGAATCACAGCACTTATGCATTCCATTTTTATCATTGCTGAAAATGAGAACCAAAAAGTCATGTATTCCATTTTTATCATTGATAAAAATGGGAATCACAGCACTCATGCTCCCATTTTAACATTGATAAAAATGGGAATTCCATTTTTATCATTGATAAAAATGGGAATTTCATTTTTATCATTGATAAAAATGAGAACCAAAAAGTCATGCATCCCATTTTTATCATTGAATAGGGAAAAATCGGCAAAAAAAGGAAAAGTTAGAAAAATATGAAAAATTATGAGAAAGTGAGAATGATAAATGAGAATAATAATATTAAAAAATGAAAAAAATGGATAAAAATGAAAAAATGTGGGTTATTATTCTCATTTTTATCATTCAGAGAAAGATAAAAATGAATTTTTATCATTCCGAGAATGAGAAAAATTCCAAGAATTTCATTTTTATCATTTCGAGAATGCATTTTTATCAGTCCGAGAATAAATTTTTATCATTTTTATCTTTGATAAAAATGGGAATTATAGTACTCATGCATCCCATTTTTATCATTGATAAAAAATAGGAACCAAAAGTTCGTGCATTTCATTCTTATCATTGATAAAAATGGGATTCTCATTTTTATCAATAATAAAAATGGGAATCAAAAAGTCATGCATCCCATTTTTATCATTGATGTAAAGAGTGAACATGGGAATACAAAAAAGTCATGCATTCCATTTTTATCATTGAGAAAAATGACTTTAATCATTGATAAAAATGGGAATCACAACACTCATGCATCCCATTTTAATCATTGATAAAAATGAGAATCCCATTTTTATCATTGATAAAAATGGGATTCTCATTTTTATCATTGATAAACCCATTTTTATCAATGATAAAAATGGGAATCAAAAAGTCATGCATTCCATTTTTATCATTGATAAAAATGAGAATGCCATTTTCATCATTGATAAAAATGAGAATAAAAGTCATTCATCCCATTTTTATCATTCCAAGAATGATGAAAATGGATTTTTATCATTCCGAGAATTTCATTTTTATCATTCCGAGGATGATAAAAATTCATTTTTATCATTCCAAGCATTTCATTTTTATTATTCCGAGAATGATAAAAATAAAAATGATTTTTGATCATTCCGAGACATTCCTAGAATTTCATTTTTATCATTCCGAGAATGATAAAAAATAATTTTTATCATTCCAAGAATTTGATTTTTGTCATTCCGAGAATGATAAAAATTCATTTCATTTTTATCATTCGGAGAATTTTATTTTTATCATTCCGAGACATTCCGAGAATTTCATTTTTATCATTCCGGGAATTTTATTTTTATCATTCCGAGTATGATAAAAATTCTCATGCTGATTTGGTGGGGCCTGGGATCGCCGGCGCACATGAAGACCCAAAGTTCATGGATGGAGAGAAAACAAAGTTTCTTGAGGAAGTGATATTCCAGAAATGACTTTAGCACGGGCATGCCTATTGATTTTGGATTTACACGATGCATGTAAATATGTTTCTATATAATGCTCCAGATAATATTTTTCTTGGTTTTAAGTAGATAAGCCGGCAAATACTAACATGTAAAATAGTGGGGGTGCTTGATGAGACAATGAACTGACAGAGTAGAGCAACCTCTTTCAGATATCAAACAAGTAACCAGAGACTAATATAATACAGTCACTTTTAATTTGGAGTAGGATGTAAAGAGTGAACATGGGAATACCATGATCACCAGTCTAGTATTTAGATCTCTCGGGCCATGCCATTTGTGCTAGCTCCAACCAGGATCGACATTTTTCCATCCAATTTTTCAAACGAGGTTCAAGTTTCAACCCCAAAAGTAAGTGCATGTCTTACTGTATATCATTCATAACCACAGATCTGTGGCTAAATTGATCAGGCTATAGAGCACTCAGGAGTAACTTTTAGTCCATAGGTCGGTCTTTGTTTTTACTTGTGCGAGCGCAAAAGCGCCAACCTTTATCACCTTTTGGATTCTTTGGCAGAGTACAACATTAAACAGTTTGGGTTTACCCCAAAACAGTCCGCATGGGCATATGAGCAGATGGTTTGTTGCATGTGGGGCTCTGGCCCCTTCCCCCTTTAGATTAAACCATTCATTGGGGAAAGTGACAGTTGCTACGCACCCATATGTGTCAGATCTGAAGATCGTATGAGTTATATGTTCCTCAGGAATTTAGGGTTAATAACATTTTACTCCCCTATAGTTTCAAAATATGTCAATTTGCCCCCCATATTTTAAAATGTGACAAAACGCACCCTTAATTTATCAATGTGATCGTTTTGAACTCAATCGTCTAACTCCGTTAGCCGGCCCGATGGCAAACCGGCTACCATTAGCGCCAAGCACATCATGTGAGGACCCGTTCCTCCAACCTGATCCGACCGTGTTGGGTCGAGGGTCTGGTTTTGTGGTTTGGCTCGGTTGGCCTTGGTTTGTGATCGGTTGATCGCATAGTTGCTTTTGGACCCTAGGGGCAATTTGGTAAAATTACGCCCTGGTGGTCGGTTTCACACCTGCTTAGTGCACACACAGCCTTGATTGATGTATGTGATTGAATAGATCCAATAGGAGCGTTCGCGATCGTAAGATCTGGACGAGATTGCTATGAGATTACAATTTGGGGTCAAATCGGATTCAGTCCGATTAGTTGACTCGGCTAGACCAACTCAGCCACTTAAGTGGCTTAGCTCTCTCTCTCTCTCTCTCTCTCTCTCCTATTTTCCTTTTCTCTCCCTTTCTTTTCCTTTTTCTTTTCTTTCCTTCCCTGCCTTCCCCGTGCCCTACCCCCTCCTCCTTCCTTCCCTTCTCTCTTCCGCGGCAACCCTCCTTCCTTCCCCGGCGACCTAGAGGCGGCAGCGAGGGGCTTCTCCTTCCTTCCCTTTCTCTCCAGCGGCAGCCTCTCTTCCTTCTCCGGCGACGACTGCGGTTGTGGGAGGACTCCGGCGGCTCTCCGATGAGCTGGAGACAGCGACGGCGAGATAGGACGGCGGATCACGGAGGATGAGCAAGGATTGAAGCTTGGATTAGCGTTTAAGATAGGGTTTCTACCTAAATCTTTGGATTAAGCTAGATCTAGGGTTTGGTTTGATTGTTTTCTTTGTGCTAATTAGTTCCTTAGAGCATGTTTAGTGACTGATTGAAGCTTCATGCGATTTGATTTGGGTTTTATCCGGATTTTTGGAAGTTTTTCCCAGATTTTCGTGGATGCTCTGTTCTTCGATGAACAGTCGGGTTAAAGCTCGATTTCTGAGCTATGTGAGCATGGTGTCGTGTAACTTTTAAGATGAAAGTTGTAGATCATCGAATCTACGTTCAATTACCGCTGGTTTCATGGTTTTTGGATTTATATACGAAGTTTGGTGAATTTTTTATGAAACTGTTGCGAAAATGAAATTAAGAAATTAGTTAGCTAATTTAATAGAATTAGCTAATTTAATAGAATTAGCTAATTTAATAGAATTTCGACCTTTGTTCAACCTGATCCTCGTGTAACTTATCCCCAATGTTAATTAGGATTGTTTTAGGAGTTTTGGCTTTGATTGGAGAGGTTTTTGAGGTATTTATGCCTCTTTTCGCATTTTGGCCGAAAGACGAAATACGTGGTTTTCATCTATTTCCGCTTATCCGTTTGAATTGAATTTCCAGTAGATGTTTTGGAAGCTAGTAATGAACGTGCATGTCAAGTTTCATATTAATCGGACGGACATAGTGAAACCTAGGTTATACCCTAATCTTGTCGACTATATATAACTAAAGCATGACTAATCAATTGTGACTTGTCTAATTCATCTACTACCCTAAATTGATGTTCTTAGTAGTATACTATAGATACAGGTGTGATTCGATAGGTTTTGGGAGATCAATCTCTCGTTTTCTACACGGTTATTTAAGTTGCTAATCTTGTAGCTTAATTAGTGATTGATTATGAAGTATGCTTTGTGAGGACCTGCCCCTCTTTTTTTTCATTTGGCTTGTTGTTGACCCAAGGGAAATTTGGGAAATTGCACCTTGGCGGTCGTTTCACACTGGGTGTGCACACACAGACCTTGTTTGGTGCTTGTGTTTACTTAGAAAGGTTAGGTGGACCCAAGATCGGAAGTTCTGGGCTTGGGCTTGAGCTTCAGCCCAAGTTTGCCTTTCAGGGCATAGGAGATCGATCCCTTGTCTAGGGAGATCGATCCTGTGGCTATCAGGATCGATCCCACATGCAAGAAGGATCGATCTCTCTGTGCCTGGAAGTCGTTGGCGGTGGAATTCGAAGGACGGCCACGGCGATGGCCGTCGCTTCCCCTGTCAGGAGAGGGGAGACTTTTGCTCCCCTCCTTCACCTTTTCCCCGCCTTCGCCGGCTTTCCCTGGCCTTATCCCTTCCCCTCCTCCTTCCTTTCTTCCTCTTCTTCCCTCTTCTTCTCCCGGCTCTGTTTTTCTTCCCCTGTCCCGGCAGCCCCTTTCCTCCTCCGTTCTCCCTCCTCCGGCCACCGTTCTCGGAGCTTGAAGGCTCGTTGGAACCGAGACGGCGTGAGGAAGATCCTAGGCTAGGCTTCGTGGATCGAAGCAGCTCTGTGGAGGTAGGGATCCTAATCAAAAACTCCGGCTTGCTTTTGAGGGTTTAAATCCGGTTTTGATTTTCGTTAGATCTCCTTGTGGAGTCGATGTTTTCCGGTTTTGAAGCCATGAGTAGCTTCGTGGTTCTTAGATCTACCATTCCATCAAGTTTGATGAGAAGTGGTTGTGGTTTCCGGCGGTATTCCTCGCCGGATGGATGCCGGAGAACCCATCGGGATCGATCCTTCTTGAGGGAGGATCGATCACTCTGTGTTGGTCATGCTACGCCCAATGAAGGATCGATCTTCTGCTTGGAGAAGATCGATCCCGGTTCTTGGGTAGCATGGTTACTCTTCGTCGCGAAGAAGATCGATCTTCCTGGGAGGAAGGATCGATCTTTCTTGGTGCGACATGAAGGGTGCCCTCTGTCTCGAGAAAGATCGATCTTCCTGGGAAGAAGGATCGATCTCCCTTGTCTCGACAGTGAGGGAGGCTCACTGTTACTCGAGAGATCGATCCTTCCTTCGGAAGGGATCGATCCTTCAGTAGCAGAGAGGGTTTTAATTGCGGTTTTGCCCGCGGGGCTTCGCATGTAAGTGGGATTGGCGGTTCTGCCCTTGGGGCTTACTACGTTGTTCATCATGTTTGTTGTTTACTGCTTTGTGGTTAACCGAGGGAGTAATGAACTCTCGGAAATGCTTAGTATAAATAGGCTGACGGTATGCCCTTACCGCTTTGTGGTGAACCGAGGGAAGTCATGATCCTCGGGAGTGCTTAGAATAAATGGGCCGAAGGTGTGCTCCTGCTGTGTTGTCTGTTACTACTTTCCCTACTCATATCCTGCCCTGCTTCCTGTGCATTAGACATGCTAGGTCTCACTGGGTGGGGTTGACCTGTGAACTTCGGTGATCAAGGGCTAAGTGGTAGATGCCGTTACCCGACTTGTGTCCCCATGCTGGTGTCCAGTATGGGTGAGGGTGTCCTACAGGTATCGCCTGGCCCACCCTGTGTCAAGGACCGTCGGAGGTAGTCCAGTCCTCGAGCAGTGGCTATCGGAGGGACATACGTTGGACAGGAACCCTGGGGGGGGAGAGCATCGATGGGATCGATGGACTCCCTGGCTAGACTTAGTCTTTGGTCGGGAGTTAGGGGTCATGTTGGCTCTGCTGCTTGGAGTACTGAGAGATGGTAGTCTTAACCACGGTCGTTCCGCCAAGTGTGGAGATCCCGCTTGGAGAAGGGTGTCCGACTAGTAGCGTCATGTCCACCCTGTGTCAGGGATTGTCGGAGTTGCCCACCCTTGAACAGCGGTTGTCGGAGGGGCGTACTTGGGACAGGAGCCCTTCGGGTTATTGACGGGATTTATGGGATCCTTGGCAAGCCTCAGTACTTGGCTTCAGAGTTGGTTTGTTTGGGTTTGCCTTCTTAGCGAGAGTGGTAGAGTAGGACCCTGCTGAACTGTTGCTCATTCCTACCTGGACTGTGTTGTTTGCAGGTGCGGGTCCCAGCTCCTCTCTGGTGCTTCCCCGTCGGTTGTCTCGTGGTGGCGCGCCGGCTCCTGACCTTGTCTGAGAGTCAGGATGGTTTTGTTTGTGCCTTTGCGGAGACCCCGATGGGTGTTGTAGCTTTTTGGGGACTGTTGTTGATCCCTTGTAAAATCCTGTTGTACTAAACTCTTGTTAACTCTACTATTTTCCGTTTGTAATAGTTGTTGTTGAGTTTGCTTCCGCCGTGTGCTTGCTGCCAGCTGTTTCCGCCAGCTGTGCGTTAGTCTCAACTGTTTCTGCCAGTTGAGGCTAGTAGTTGTAGGTTCTTCCCCCTCGTGTCCCGGCCCGGTCTGCGGGTCTGCGGGTCGGGGCGCGACATGCTTAGTATCCATGTAATTTTTGGTAGAATGCTATCTATACATGTATTGTATACATTTGTGTAGTTAAGCCCGTGTGGGGCTCGTGGTTGAACCAAGGGAGTTATGCCCCTTGGGATGTTTAAATAATTGACTGGGCCGAGGGTGTGCCCTAGTTAATGTATTTTGTAATTGTTGTATATTGTTTTGCCGGGGTTGTATCCCGTTGTAGAAATTACGGTTGACGACTGTGGACGTTGTTGTAATGCCGGATTTTGATCTGTTGGGTGTTGGTTATAATTGTTTTGCTAGATAAATCTTTACTGCTTTAGACCCCTTGCTATGTTTATCCTTTGGCAAGCTGTAGGCTACGCCTAGCCCTATATGTTATGATGTCATACTGTTGCATGCTTATATTTCTGTATCTCTGTGCCTGAGCATTGCATGCATCTTGATTGCATTAGAAGCATTAAGGCTAGGTGGTAGGCGATGGATTCGATCGCCGATCCGGGGTTATCGGGTAGCCCGGATCTAGCTCTAGGACTGGGGTTTGGTTAGTTGAGGACTAGTACGTGATTGTCATCGAATGATCATATTTACTAACATTTGAGGTTATTGTTATAGTCGACCATGTTTAATATTCTTGTACTTGAGGTGTAGATGTCGTGTCGGATCTTCAAGGCCAAGCGCTAAGGATGGTTGTCGATGTCCCTGACATGTGTGTCCCCGCGAGAGATAGTATGACTGGGCAGGCTAGTACCTGGACAGGAGCCCGCAATCTTTGTTTCCTCTCGTTTGTTCTTGGGTGAGGGTGGGACCTGGACAGGAGCCCTTGGGAATCGACGGGGTCATGGGGCCCTTGGCATACCTTAGGCTTAGGTGGAGAACGACACAGTTGCAGTTTCCATTCCTTTTTGTGCGACGTAAAGTAGAACCCCACTGGGCATTGTTGCTCACCCTACCTGGGCTGCATCGGCGATGCAGGTTGATGCAGTTCCTTCTTTCAGGTGTTCTTCTAGAAGATGGCGTGATATTTCGAGGTGATCGAGGACTTGGAGCTTCGAGGAGTTCTTCTACAGATAATTTACAGTTTTAATCAATGATGTACAAATTGATGTATAATCTGATGTATCCAATAACAAAATTGTATGATTATTCATTCAACTCTATTTGAGAAATATTGTAATATTCTTTAATGTAGATGTTGAGAAAGGTGATGATGTGAAATTATAAAATTGTAAAATATACAGGTTTCTTGTGCTGTAATTATAAAGGGGATTCTGCCAAAAATTATGAACTTGAGGACTAAATTATTTAGATTCGTAGCAGTTATATACTTGTGCACCAATTGATGATGTAAACAGGTTTAGGTGGCTCACGCCTCGATCTGGATGAGTTTTCTGAGTCGGGGCGTGACACGTCATCATCACCATGCTCTACCATCAGCGGTAGGACGACGACGACGGCTAGGAGTGCGGGGACAACTCTCGCCGCATCGGCGCCGTTGTGGACGTGTTCCACCGCCAAACCGACATCACCATCCGCCAGGTCACCGTCGTGTCGAGCTTTGCCAGCATGGACGAGGATGTCTGCAACGGCGCGGTCGACGTCCGGGATCTCGTCGGCTTGAGCACAACACTGGCATCCACCACCATACCCACGGCGGCAGCACTGGCAAGAGCCCCCACGTCCAGGATTTCCGCCTCCACCTCCACCTCTACCTCCACGCCCTCCTCCGCCTCCACCTCCACCTCCACGCCCTCCTCCGCCTCAACCTCCACGCTCTCTACCACCACGGTAGCTGCCACTGTCGTCGCCGGCATACTCTTCTACAATGTTGCCGAAGCCGCCACGCTCTTTACCTCCTCCTCCACCTCCACGCTCTCCTCCTTCCTCTCCACCTCCGCCTCCACGCTCTCTACCACCGCCTCCACGGTAGCTACCACCGTCGTCGCCGGCATACTCGTCTACGATGTTGCCGAAGCCGCCACACTCTCCACCTCCTCCTCCACCTCCACGCTCTCCTCCTTCTCCTCTGCCTCCACACTCTCCTCCTTCTCCTCGCCTCCACGCTCTCTGCCTTCGCCTCCACCTCCATGCTCTCCACCTCCGCCTCCACGCTCTCTACCGCCGCCTCCACGGTAACTGCCACCGTCGCCGGCATACTCGTCTACGATGTTGCGGAAGCCGCCACGCTCTCCACCTCCTCCTCCACCTGAACGCTCTCCTCCTCCTCTGCCACCTCCACGCTCTCCGCCTTCACCTCCACCTTCGCGCTCTCCACCTCCGCCTCCGCGCTCTCCACCGTTGCCTCCGCGGTAGCTGCCACCGCCTCCGCTCTCTTTCTGGAGT
The DNA here is from genome assembly GCA_963920575.1 of Narthecium ossifragum. Lineage (NCBI taxonomy): Eukaryota > Viridiplantae > Streptophyta > Magnoliopsida > Dioscoreales > Nartheciaceae > Narthecium > Narthecium ossifragum. The sequence continues at coordinate 11,633,728 of OY986974.1, read as the reverse complement.
GGGACATGCGTGTAAAGGTGAAATCAGGCAAAACTGGTGAAACCAGGTCACGTCCATCACACGCGACCTATTTGTCATCACCTAGGTTAACAGAGTTAGACGATTGGGTGCAAAACAATCATTTTTATAAATTAAGGATCCAATTTATCACGTTTTAAAACATAAGAGCTAAATGGAGTAAAATGTTATTAACCCAAAAAAGTATTTGCACCTTGTTATCTATTACCCCTCCATATAAAATGGAATTTATGTCTCAGAATTTCAAACCACATTCAATTTTGAACTACATACCTACACTTTATAATTGTCCGACACAACAATCGTCACCTTCCTATGGAAAAAATTCGGTTAGATCCGGATTCAGTACAATCTTTGACATCGTTTTTTTATGTGCCTTTTTCTTTCATGCTTAGTTGATTTTTTAATTCTAACCTAAAAAACTAAATGTCATATATGGAAGACTATTCAACTTATATGGATATTGATCTGAGACGCCTTTTGATTTCCGGGCTACTCTGTTTTCTTTTGTAACTTTGTCTAGCCTTTTAGGCTCAATTAATAAGTAAAAAAACATAAAAACTTATATGGATTATCAGGTCGGTGCTTGTTATCGGCAAGACCCGTCACTTCCAATCTTGCACCCAGATCAAGCCAGTTGCATCCGAATTCGCCCCCATCCATGCAACATAACATGGAGTGAGACTTCTGTATTACTCCATCGTTTCTACTTTTCACTTTTCTGATTAATATATCATGATATACATACCAAAGATCCTAAGCTCGAAGCATGCGTGTTTAATCAAAAATTAAGAAAAGTGAGATATTTCCAAGTTGGTATTGGACCCGATTCGTTTAACTGAGGCGGGATGGGTGTCCTTAAATGGTAATGAGCTACTCTGCCTAGTGCAGTGGCCTTCAGTTTCCCTAGCTAGCTGCCTTCCCTTCTATAAATGCTCACCCCTCCCCCTTCAAACTCTCATTGCCTCACCATACACACATATCTTTCTCTTCCTCGTATCGATCTTAAGCTCCCAATAACACAACTCCCCTCTTGGTTGCACTTCTTGATCAAGGTGATAAACTAAGATATCTCATTGTACATATATTTATGTATTGATTTGTTTTTCGTCTATGAAAAATGACAAAGTGGTGATCATACATATTCCAGCCGAATTTTCTTTTTCATGTAATTTGTTTCATTTTTTTCCTTTTTGTCTGCTTTTTAAATATTTCATATGGAACTCCATGAGCTCTAAATTTTCATGCACCATTAATTAATTGTGCTTAAGCTTTCTCCATTTATATTTTCCTAACTTCCTCATTTCGTGAACTACTCATGAAATCAAGAGTGCCACACATTCATCTCGATATATAATTTGATTCATGGGAAATATGTCTTATGAACAGCTAAAATGGCGAGCTTTGGACCTCTAGAACTTGCATCCAGTGTGGGAGGGATGATTGACAAGAAGGACGTTCAATCCGCCGTCGACCAGTACTACATTAATGCCCCCTCACCCCCTCCTCAAAAAAAAAACCCAATTTTTATTAATGTACTCCGAACAAAATTTATACGTAGTAATTGTAGCTATATGTGAACTTTGCATCTGCTGCACTATGTCTTAAATATAGCCATCTCTATTAATGTGTTGTCCTTCATCCTGATCCCCTCTCCCTATTTAAAACCTGTTAAATTTTGTGAATAAGAATTTAACAATTAATCAAATTTATTCTAAATTTTCTTATACACTCATACATGGTACAAACACATTTATGCAGATATTTATGAGTCGGTGTTATATAAACATACATACACACAGAATTTACACATGATCTGAGATACCGAGGGATTTTCCTCTTGATATCTAGTTTTGTTGGTGTTTGGAGTTGTATAGTAGGTGATGTATTTCCTGTGATAGTTTTGGTTGGTTTTTTTTTAACGGTACAGATTGGTTCTCATAATTTTGGATTGATTGGTATACTTGTTGATGTGAGGGGGGTGATATACTTGTTGATGTTTGGTTGTAACTGACTTTTTGATCCTATATAAACTCTACATAGCCTGTGGGCTCAGTTGCTAAAAAAAAAAATACACACAGAATTTACAACATTAAATTCATAATCTTCATTAGTTTTCAAAAGTTCTTTGATGTGTATTAATTATAACAAATGCTGTAATGAATCTTTTTACTGCACTAGATACGAGAAATATCAGGTCTACTATGGAGGGGACGAGGAAACAAGAAACGCTAATTGTACTGATATGGTAAGCTAACTTCAAAAATCTACTCTTGTTTTTCTTCATTATTTTATATCTACCTGCACAACCAGGACATTAGATTAATTATTCTCAAATTATTTTATACAAACCTGAAATACTGTACTTATTCTCGTAGAATATTAATTCTCAAGTAATATGTATGCCATGTTTGTCTATCAATAGATTTTGAGTTTCATCTCAAATAATTCACAGGCAAATATGTATTATGATCTTGCTACAAGCTACTATGAATATGGATGGGGAGAATCATTTCACTTTGCTCCCAGGTCAGTATATAAGTTTTATTTTTATTACAGTGAGAATATAGCACCACACTCAATATCTAGTATACATAGCGCGACATATTTGATTCATGATTACAATAAAATTACTCTTTGAACATGAATTTTTCCCATCAATTTTAAAGATGGAAAGGTGAGTCCTTACGTGAAAGCATCAAGAGACACCAACACTTCATTTCTCTGCAATTAGGCTTGAAAAAAGGAATGAAGGTGAGCTATGCATATTGCCACCATTTTGAAGTATGATCAATTCTTGCCAAATTTACATGTACAATGTCCGTTGAAACAATCTATTGGTTTATTTGTTTTAGGTGTTGGATGTGGGATCTGGAGTTGGTGGACCTCTACGAGAAATTGCTAAATTCAGGTATCTTTCATATTCATCAAGCTTGTTTTCAATCAAGTTCTCTAGCTAAGTTCCATTATGAATAGAAGAAATCCCTAACTGTAAAAGTTTTTCTTAATTCTCGTATGAAACAGAAAATATAAATATAATTGTAATCTTATGTTTCTTCTCAAACTTTTTAGATGTTTGTCAGTTTGATTGATAATTAGTACCTACTGATGTTAGTATCTGTGATTGTAGTTTTATATGTTAGACTGTAAATATAGTTTCTTCGATTAACAATGGTTTCAGAGTAGAGATCAACAGTTTGAAACTTGCCTCAGTCGCTCATAAAATTCCAAATATTCAGATGTCCTTATGGCTTAAACTTTTGAATATAGTGGTTATTGGCAATAAACAACTTCGAGTGGTGGCAACCATAAACAGTAAAAAAAAATGAAATAGAAAAAGACACAGAGACATAAGATTTACGTGGTTCGGTAAAAATGCCTACGTCCATGGGGAGAGAGATCGTCTTTCTTTCATTATGCAGAACATGGGTTACAAATCTGTCAATCTCACAACCGCTCCAATATGTCTTATCCTTAACCCTAACCTTAGATTACATGAGTATTTATACTCCTCCATACATGTCGACCCCCCGTATGGCTTTGCATAGTGTGTCATAGTCGAGTCGGCGATAGATTCCAACGCATCCCAATGCACAACAAACTCCATCTTGACTTGTAATCTGGAAGCCACCTGGAGATGATCCTTGCACATGCCTCAATCTTCTGCACTTCTTCCTTAAATGCAGCAACCTTTCGCACCCCCGCTGGGCACGAAAACTCCACCTCAATGTCTATTGAGGTTGATCAAGTCCAAGCAGTGCTTGAACTTCTTTGCGGTGACGGGCTTGGTCAACATATCTGCTGCGTTTGTGTGGATCTTCTCAAGTAACAACTCTCCTGTAGCAACAATCTCTCTCATCTTATGAAACCTCACATCGACGTGCTTTGTTCTAGCATGATAAATCTGATTCTTCATCAAATAAATAGCATTATGACTGTCACAATGCAACTGAACTCCACCTTGTTGAACACCTAGAACCTTGACTAGCCCTCTAATCCACAATGCCTCTTTGACGGCCTCAGCTACTGCCATATATTCTGCCTCAGTCGTGAACATAGCAACAAGTGACTGCAACATAAACCTCCAACAGATAAGTCCTCATGCAAGAGTGAATACCAACCCTATAGTGGACCACCTATCATCCAAGTCTCTTGCATAATCAGCATCTACATACCCCACAACTGATGGATCACCATGCTGTCTAGCAAACATGATGCCATATATAGTCTATAGTACCTCTCAGGTATCTGAAAATTCACTTAACTGCATCCCAATGATGTCTCCCTGGGTTTGCCATAAACTTACTCACCACATTTACTGCATGAGCCAGATCATGTATAGTATATACCATGGCATACATTAAACAACCCACGGCACTAGCATATGGAACCTTTGACATGTCTTCAGTTTCTTCATCTGTACTTGGGCACTGGCTGATAAATAATCTGAAGTGATTCGCCAATGGTGTATTCATAGGCTTCGCACTACCCATGTGAAATATCTCTAACACCTTCTGAGCATAGCTCCTCTAGGACAACCATAACATCCCAGACCTCTTGTCCATGCGAATCTCCATACCCAAATTTTTTTTGGAAGTACCCAAATCTTTTATGTCAAACTCCTCACTCGACAAAGACTTTAACTTGTTGACATCATTCACATTCTTAACATCATTGACAATCGAACTGTTCATGGCCATCGCCGCAACGAACCTGACTTTGGTATTAGATGGCAACCACACACGAAAAATGAAATAGAAAAAGATACAGAGACATAAGATTTACATTGTTTGACAAGAATGCCTACGTCCACTGAGAGAGAGATCGTCTTTCTTTCATTATGCAGAACAAGGGTTATAAATCTCTCAAGTTCACAACCACTTCAATATGTTTTATCCTTAACCCTAACCTTAGATTAGATGAGTATTTATACTCCTCCATACACTGATTAGAGTAAGCTAGTTAGTGAACTTTATTTTCAGTTGCCAATCATTAATTTTGTCATGTTTATTGGGGTTAAAGATGGTGCATATATTTTATGGTAAACTTGCATGTTGTATCTCTATGAAAAGCCGTGGCTACCGTAAGCTCGTGAATGAACTTAATTCTCAGTTATATATATCCATCAGTGTTGCTCCGGATTGATGTATAAAGATGGTGCATATATTTTTATCTTTAGCTTGACATATAAGATGTTGTATCTATATGAGATGCGGATTTGAAATTGCAGTTCAGCATGCATTACTGGGCTGAACAACAATGAGTACCAAATCTCAAGGGCAATGGTGAGCTATTTTTTTCTAGTTGTTAATATACATGCGATAGTAACATATTATTTTAGTTATTAAAATTTTCTCCTACTCTCTTCCTCATGATATCATCCTTATACAACAGGATAGTTAAGAAGTGCATTTTTTTTGTCCCAATGACATCCTATGTGGCAGGGTTTATCTTATGTGGCTGCTGATGTGGAGGGGGTAGTAGAGGAAGGGGGAGTTAGGGGTGGTTAGTAGGGAGTTATGAGGGGAGATGATGGTTATCCTGCCAAGTGGCAGAGGACTCCACTAGTAGTATTATAAAAAAAACGATGATGAGTTCAAACCTTATTTTAAGATATTTAGACCACAGGATCATATTTGGGAAAGATTTATCTTATCATCACACAATTTATTAAAGATTTATCTTATTATCAGACATTACTACTGAAATCTAAATACCTAACACTTTGCAGGAGTTAAACCGGTTGGCAGGATTAGACAGCACTTGCGATTTTGTTAAGGTACGTACGGTCCTCCGACTACTCATATCAAATTTTCAATCGATGTCAACAACACTGCTATAATTTGTTATTCAAAAATAGGATCTGAGTGGATCTCGGGAAGTAACTAAGTTGTTTAATTATAAAATAACCAAGTAATAAATGTGCTTTAAGTACTTCTTACCCGGAAGCGGAAGGTACGTTTGAAGAACCGCTTACATTTCAAGAACCGTAAATAGTGGAAATAACTCGAGTACAGCGTTTGACGAATTGACGTCATTTACTTAAAATAGATTCGCCCTGCCTAGGTGTGTTAATGGTGTCCACCTCTGAGGATAAAATGATCACACGCGCAGAAGCAGCACTTCAATCTATACATACCGATGAATCCATATTATTGAGTACTTAAGAGATGCATGAACGACTTAAAATGAGAACATATGCTATATTTACACTAGTGGGCTTTGACCATCCTATTTTATAAGATAGACTGGTGGATCCCCTCGTCACCTAACCGGATAACCATTTATTACCCTCCTCTCTCACCCCCTCTCACATTAACTTTCTACTAACCTCTCTCTGTCCCCCTCACCCCCCACACTAACTTCCTCCCTCCTTCACCTAGACTCACATAAAACAATTGAATATTAACTTATAACCATCATGTTATACATAAGAGATGTCATGTCTAATGTAGATTTATGTGTTATTTATAACCGATCATGGGGCGCAACTCTTGGATACGGGCGTGACTAATCACGTCGGACGCGATCGACTCTACCTTTATAAGGAACAAAACACTAAGATCAAGTGTCCCGGGGGTTGATAGCCGTCAGACATTTTGATTAGTTGTCCACCTGAGATCTAGTGGATCTCATCAAGCTTCGATCACGACTCTTCTCTCAAGTCGTATAAATATGAGCGGTTTCTAAGGGTGCGTTTGGCACCCAGGGATCCCAGCGGATCGGCGGAATCTGTTGGACGCGTGGATCCTATTTTTAGAATCTCATTTTCGACATCCTATTTGAGCGAACGCCGTGAACGGTATCCGTGTCCCTTGGATACCGCGGATCCCTAAACAGGCCCTAATTGAAGTCCCAGTGACTTTTCACGCCTACCGTTAGATCTCTGCGACTTTAGGAAGCAACGTCATGTACGGACGTGATATTTGGACGGATATGCATGTATTTAAGCCCGAAGACTGGGTTACAAAATACTACTGAAGGTGGTACTAAACTCCATTATTCTGGGCAACACAGGTGTGGTCAAAGCCCTCCCGGCGCTACAAAATCTGCCACCACATTAACAATTAAACTATGGAATCTGTGAAAGTAGAGTCCTATCAACATTGATGAACTCCCATCATATACACGTAAGCAACACCTCCAATTCATCGGGGCAAATAATGAACCTATTAATATTTTCGGTCGGCATTCTAAAATCAGATTCAATTACTCGCATATCACATACCATGCGCGCGCTGCTCCTCAATCGCCTTCAGTTTTGGCTCCAGCGTGGACGCATCCGCCGCAGTCCCGTTCCCCCAATTCTTGGGAGTCCCTCAGCAGCTGCGTTAAAGCAACAGACACCCCAGTCGCAGATAGGGGTGTCCAAATGGGCTGGCCCGGTCCGGCCCGGCCCGGGCAACCCGGGCCGAGCCGGATTGGAGGCAATACCCGGTCCGGCCCTAGTAATCATCCGGATCGGGCCGGGCCAGTACCGGGTCCAACAGGCCTCCCACCCGGTCCGGCCAGGGTTTGGCCCTGCCCGGCTTGAGGACTGGGCTGGACCAGGCCGGACCGGGCCAGCCTGGTTGGACACTTTCTCTCTCCCATCTTTTCTTCCTCCGTTCTCCTTCTCTCTCGGCGTGCCTCACTAATGTCGATGCCCACCTCGCCGGAGCCATCCCGTGCCAAGCCCTATGATCATCCATCTCCGCCGCCCTGAGCTCATCCATGGCATCGCTCCCGGCGTTGACGTCGAGCTCCACCACCACGGAGAGGAAAAAGGCCCTTTTCCCAAATCCACCATTTGAACACTATATTAAAGCCGGAAAGGAGGAGGAGGAGGAGTAATTAACTAGAGGAGAAGAGAAGGGGGAGAGGTTAATGGGGTCCCTTTCTCTTCGACTATGTTGGGTTCCAAGCTTTTGTGGAGCTTTTACAGGTCGACCTACTAAAGGAAAAGAAGAAGAAGACGAGGTGGTGGAATAAGAGAGGTTATAAAGCTTTATGAAAAGCTATGATCAGAAGAAATCTCTCAAAAAGAATATAAACCCACTCCTTTCTCCTCCTTTCTCGGATCCAGTAATGGAGATCAGAAGGCAAAGGCCTGGAGAAGAGAGAGAGAGAGAGAGAGAGAGAGAGAGAGAGAAGGAGAGGGGACCGGCTCTGGCAAGAGCAGTGCGGCGACGGCGACGGAGCTCCGGCAAGGGTTGTCGTGGGTTGCGAGCGGGCCGAGGTGGAGTCGCGAGAGAGATGAGGGAGGAGAAGATAATGGGGTGATACGTGGACGGTAGTGATTGAGTGGGGGTTGATATGATGGTTGGGTTTCTTTAAAACTCGGATCGGGCCGGGCCGGACCGGGTTTTTGACTAAAGGGCCCTGGTCCGGCCCAGAACCCGGATCAGCCCGGTCCAGCAGGGCCAGGACCCGGGCCGGACCGGGCTACGGCCCTGGCGGGTCCGGGCCGGACCCATACCGGGCCGGGTCATTTGGGCCTTTTGGACACCCCTAGTCGCAGATGATATGCATGTATTTACAAGTCCCATGAATAGAGGACTTTGGCATTGCATAAGCTAATACACGTTGGATCACACCAACCGTCTATATATAACAAGATATACAATCAAGTTCATCTAATTATTAGTCCATCCAAATCTGAACCAATTGAGTCCAACTTGGCTGAATTTTTCATTCAAGTTTAACCAAAACCTTATTTTGGTTTAACATAATTCTATCTATTTTGAGTCATGCAGGGTGATTTCATGCAAATGCCAATTAGCGACAACACATATGATGCAGTATATGCTTTGCAAGCTACATGCCATGCATCAGATTTGGTACAGAATTTTAGCTGCAAATTCTCATTGAGATATTTTTGTGCAATGTTTTGCAATTTTTGTCTAAGCTCAATCCGCCTTCCTGGTTGAATATAGGTTAAATGCTATAAGGAAATTTACCGGATTTTAAAGCCCGGCCATTATTTCGTTGCGGATGAATGGTGCATGACTGATAGTTATGACCCAAATAACGAAGAACATCGAAAAATCAAGAATGAAATTGAGCTTGGTGATGGCCTTCCAAGCTTAAGATCTACACATGAGTGTCTCCAAGCATTGAAACTTGCAGGATTTGAGGTAAGAAGCATGCATTGTAATCCTCTAGATTAAGTAAACCATGTGCTACTAAGAATATCTCATAAATTAGGATAAATTGTTTCATGTAGGTAATGTGGGAGAAGGATCAAGCAGTGGATTCACCTGTACCTTGGTATCTGCCATTTGACACCAATACAATGTCAATGACTAGTTTTAGATTGACAAAATTTGGCCGTTTACTCACCAGAAATTTGGTAATTTTTATTCCACATATTTTTTTGGAAGAAGTATTGTTTCCATTTTCAGGTTTTTTAATTAAATCTAAAGATGCAATTTCGGTTTGTGTAGGTGAAGATACTTGAATTTGTCGATGTTGCTCCTCCTGGAAGCACTATGGTCTCACTGATCTTGGAGAAGGCTGCCATAGGGCTTACTGAAGGAGCAAAGTAAGTAGAAAGTTTGGCATTTGTTTTATTACTTCTTTTTTTGAAAGAGGGAGAAAGGTAATTCCGTTGAATCATCAATTATCGTAAAACCCCATACATATGTATAATTGTGTGTGTATATAAACACCTAACTCCAAGAGGGAGGATCTTCTTAATTCGTGAAGAATAACAACCAATGAAGAATACCTTTCTCTTTGTTTGAAAGAAAAGGATGATTCAGACAAAATAGATGAAAGGGAAAAAATCGGAGTGAATAAAGGGAAAAAAACAAAAGATGAATTCCACTTTCGCTTTAAACAGAAATGTTATAGAGATTGCTCAATTTGCATAAATTCTTTTCTTGATGGGTTTCAACATAATTAGTAATGAGAGCACTGAAAGAAGAAAAAAAAAAAGCTTTTTACGTTTATATCATTATGATTTTAGAAAGAAATTGAAAAAACTAATAAAAATATCGATACATAAGATAAATATAAGAATAGATTAAGATGGGACTAGATTTGTCCTATTATATATTGACAATAGCTTTCTTATTTTGGTAAGGATTCATCCAATGTTAGGTAATGTGGATGGTGTTGAAGCTATACCCGTGTGTCTGAAAAATAGCTCTTTTTTCTTCTTAATGTTGGTTTAAAAGTTTGAAAGAAGTAAATGTTTCCATGCTTTATTTGCTGCAAGCAGGAAATAGATCTTCACACCACTGTACTTTGTTTTATCTCGGAAGCCACTTTCGGGAAACTAGAGATGCCTTAATTATCTGCAGAAAAACAGTCTTAAGCTTGTAAACTCTTGCTTGCGAAAATGTGTAATAATACTCCATCTGGGAGGCTATGTCAGTGGAATAGTTG
>OY986974.1:11313784-11623139 GCA_963920575.1 Narthecium ossifragum | reverse complement strand
GGCCCCCGCCCCCCCCTTCCCGATCCGGCGTCTCCCGCGCTGATCCGGCGTCCCCCAGCCCCGAACCGCGCTTCCCCCGGTCCCCCAGCCCCGATGTGCTCGCCTCCGCCTCGGATCTGGCCGGCCCCCCGCCCCCCCTTCCCGATCCGGCGTCTCCCACGCCAATCCGGCGTCCCCAGTCCCGAACTGGCGTTCCCCCCCGTCCCCAGCCACGATCCGGGCGCCTCCACCTCCAACCGGCGTCTCCAGCCCCCAACCGGCGACTCCAGCCCCCTTCCGGCGTCCCCAACCGGCGTCCCCAGCCCCCTACCAGCGTCACCGGCTCCCTTCCGGCGTCCCCAACCCCCGTGTCGATCCGGCAGCCTCCGTCGACCTTTTTTTTCTCAATATTTTTTCCTTTTTTTTCAAAACGACGAAATGCTGCATTACTTTGTGTTTTTTTTCTTTTTTTTTTTAATTTTGAAAAAGAAATTATGACTTGATAATTTCTGCAATACACTATCACGTCCCCAGCCCCAATCCGACGTTCCCCGTGTCCCCGGCCCCGATCCGCCCCTGCTCCGCCACTAGCCCTCCGCCCCCTGCTCCAAATCCATCCTCCGCCCCTCTGCTTCCCCAGCCGCAAAGAGAATTCTACCAAGAGAATTCTGCAAAGAGAATTCTACAAAGAGAATTCTACAAAGAGAATTCTACAAAGAGAATTATCAAGCACAAAGAGAAAAAAGAACAGTGGAGGCATTCATGTGCATTAACACACAAAGAGAAAAGAGAATTCTAGATCAAACATGAGAAAAAGAGAATTGTGGTCAAAAAGAAAATTTCACAAAGAGAAAAGAGAATTTCGTAAAGAGAAAAGAGAATTTCGCAAAGAGAAAAGAAAAGAGATAAGAGAGAAAAGAGAAATGTTGCCATGTACAGGTCATAAAGTCAACATCCACTTCATCAAATGAAATATTAATTAAAAGTAAATGAAATATTAATTAAAAGTATTTGAAAATATTTGAACTATCACATTAAAACTTGGCACATATTCAAAGGAAAAATTAATTAAAAGTATTGAAACTATCACATTTTACCATATAAAATGCATTAATACTTGGCTGATTTCATGACCACATTAATAGCAAGGGTTAGAAAGGTCCTAAAATTAAATATAACCACCCATAACTACCATAATTGATGAAAATTGGTGCTTAACCCTTAAATCTAATGACATGGGTGTACCCATCAACAAGTTACACAAAAATGGTGTAACTTCCAATTATCTATAATTTTATTGTAACATGTTCATATCTAACTTTTTAATTAAAATGTTAGTCATAAGATTGCGAATAATATTATCAAAATATATGAAACTAGGTGGTGGGCCCATGCCACCTGCCACGGCTAACTGTCCGCTCCTACTATCTCTATTATAACTACATTTGGATCTTATAAGGTAGATAAGTATGTATATTTAAAACTAATCTCCTGATTTATGATTATAATGATGTATATTTAAAACTAACATAGGAAAGATGATAAAAATATACAAAGTTAACTTAGGAAAATATACATGTAAATAAACTAATAGGAGATAAATGGTTGTAACCGTTATTGCTCCTTATAAGGTTGATTCACAATGATCCAAAATCTTTGAGAAGAATTATTATAAGCGAGGGGCAGGAGACGAATATCTACAGTAAAATTTGGATCTATATACATGAGATTCACAAAAATCACTTACAAATCATTTTTGCACAAAATTTAAAAAACTAGTTAGAATTTTTGCATTTGCTCACCTTGTTTTTATGCCTCTCCCTTGTGGAACACTATCAAGTGATATACTTTTTGTAATACGACAGATATAACCGTAGCTGTACTGAGAAATGACAGATGGTAGTTCTTATTAACTTTCATTTTTTTCGTATAGAGTAAAACACAAAAATTGACCACTTTACAGGTTTTCACACTAAAAGATATAACACAATCAAATCTAAATAGCAACTCACCAAAACATTTGCATCGGGGACTATCAAACAAACATTTCACTAATGCGAGGAAAGACATGCTTACAAGATGGTAATTGAATAATGTCTTGAGAAATTATTAGACAATAATCAACCTTATAAGGAGCAATAACGGTTAACCTGCATTAATTCATATCGACCAACTTTCGAACCCTGGACCACTTACGGGTCAACACAGCCGTCTAACCAGACAAACTACAGGGAGTTTGTTAAAATTTTATATTAACAATAACTAAAAACTGAGTCAGGGACACAGGTGAGTACTAGTGGTCATATAATACACAACTCGTTCATCAGGGATTACTAACACATATTACCAGGCAATAGGCTAGAACCTGAATAATTTTTTCCAGGAAAGTATCTTAGTCTTTTAGAAATACAGTGTGAAGATCTGCTTCCTGCATTAAAAAAGTATGCTACCAGTTAGCTCATTCAACCAGTTAAACCTTTATCAAGCGTGAAAAAAATTGGGATAATTACTTTTGAATCCTCCAAAACTTCTTAAATTACAAATGTACCCCTACATTCTTTCATATTACATATATACCATTACAAACATCAAACAAAACCAAACCATACCCCTCCGTCCTTACACCGTTAAAAACGCCCTATAAAATGACCATTTTGCCCTTTCTTACCCTTGTGAGTTGAATCCTAATAAACATGAATAAATGGCAAAATGGTCATTTTATAGGGCATTTTTAACGGTGTGAGGACGGAGGGGTATGGTTTGGATTTTTTTGATGTTTGTAAGGGTATATATGTAATATGAGAGAATGTAGGGGTATATATGTTATTTAGTAAGTTTTTAGGGGTACATATGTCAATAACCCAAAAAAGTTTGCTACTTTTCAGTCCTAATAGATGTCCTTTGGAGGGAGATAGCTTCAACATCATGCTATCACCGTTCAACCATTCAAGAAATTAGGCTAAATTACGCTTTTGATACCTGTAAAATTCTCTACGTACCACTTTAGTACCTATAGTTTGATAATTACTTTTTTGATACCTCATTTATAAAAACCGCTTCGTTATGATCTGACCCTCTAATGGCGTCACATTTCAAACAGTAAACTGGTCACGCGACTTGCACGTGAGCAGTGTTTGTCATTGGCATCTTTAGGCCGATCACCATATGGGTCATCAACCACATGCCGTTGGGGTAGCCCGTCGGCGAAGGCTAGATCTTCGCATTTTTTCTTCATCATTTTGGTCATCGGCTTGTACAATGATATCATGTCCTTGCCGCCATCGACCTACTTGAAGCCGCCAATGTCATGACAGAAGCCTCCCCCTCGCTGTCTATGCCCTCCACCTCATCGAGCTCGTCGGCGCCGCCGCGCCGCTCTTCATCCCACACAAGCTCTCTAGCTCCACCGAAGCCTCCCCCCTCGCTGTCTATGCCCTCCACCTCGGCGGCCTGTGCAGCACCACTCTGTTTTTCTCTATGACATCTCTTCGTTCCTCACTAAGTCTTCTGTCCCCCCTCCTCCACCCCTTCTTCCCTCATCTTCTCCAACCTAAGAGCAGAGCATTCGTCTATGCCCTCCACCTTGGTGGACTGTGTATCACCAGTTTGTTTTCATCTATGGCATCTCTTCGTTCCTCACTAAGTCTTCAGTCCCCCCTCCTCCACCCCTTCTTCCCTCATCTTCTCCAACCTAAGAGCAGAGCATAGGAAGGCAAAAAGTGAAGGTCCAAGAGGGGGGTGAATTGGATCCTTTTTGAAAAACTAGATTGATGGAAAATTCAGATAGAAAAAGATCTAACAGCTTGAATGCTTGTAAACGAAATGAAACTTAACTACAATAGCATGCAAGAATTAACTGAAGGAAGGGTTAGAGAGATAACACCGATTTATAGTGGTTCGACCCAACTCTTGGTCTACGTCCACTTCTCTCAAGGCTCTTCTTGAGGTTCCACTACTTGCAAATCCTTTACAAGCTTTTCCTCCAAGCTTCCTGGTGCTTGGTGACCTTACAATCACAGCCACTTGCTGTTGAACAACTCTCAAAGTACTTCTTCACACTTGAAGAAGGTTTACAAAGGTTTTAGCTCAAGGGAGAATAAGTAGAAATCTTTCCTAGAACTTGCTCAAATGATCTCAATAATAATGATAAAAGTTGTAGCAAGTTTACATGAAGAAACTACTTATACATGGGCTTCAACAAGCTCAACAAGGAGCCCCAACGGCTCTCTGCAACTCTCCAACGACTAGTTTTTTACTCTGCGCGCTGCTGGCGATCGATCCATGCATCGTCCGTCACGTATAAAAAACTCAGCCTTTTTGCTCGACAGTCGATCCACGCATCGTCCGTCACTCTCACAGTCGACCGTGACATCGACCGTCACATTGTCCGTGAGCCTTTGTTAAAAGAATAACTTCCCAAGGTCGATGCTCGGATCGACCGTCGCTCCTTGACTTTTCTTCATATATGCGCCACGATCGACCGCCGCATCGTCCGTCAGGCTCTGTGAAGAAAAACGCTTCCCAGGGTCGATGCACCGATCGACCGTCGCTTCTTTACTTTCTTCATTAATGCGCCACGGTAGACCGCGGCATCGACCGTCGCATCGTTCGTCAGGCTCTGTGAAGAAAAACGCTTCCCACGGTCGATGCACTGATCGACCGTGAGCCAATACGCATATTGCCAAGTATGAAACATTCACCACGGTCGATCCATGGATCGACCGTCACATTCCCACGATCGATGCCTCAGTACAAAAATAACTTAAATATTGAATTTAAGATTTCCAATTAAAGGGGTAATAAATATTAAACATATATTTTATCATTTAATGTATATTGGCATCATCAAAACAAGGTTAGGATCAACAATCTCCCCCTTTTTATTGATGACAATCCTTTTAGATGTGATGATAAAATATTTTGACTCCCTCTTAACCAATGCATCCTTTTCTTTCAAAAAATGTGTTCTAAAGTTAATTTTCAAGATGCACACAAGTCATATATATTTAAAATGATATTAAAAGTTCCATTCAAGATATGTTGACATAATAGTTTGGATTTTAGCATGTTCACTTCTTTTCAATAATAACATTTATGCTTTCATGAAGTGATTTCATATTGAATTATAACATTGTAGCATTGTATTAATACATCATAGCAATATCCAAATACATCTGCATTTCATTCAAAAGATTCCAACATTTTCATACAATACTTCCATTCAAAATCATTTGGAAAACTTTGGACTTACAAAAACTTTCATTTCAAAACCAGGTTTTCCAAAATACAAGATAAGAAATGTAGAAATGTAGAAATGTAGGGCTTTCACATTCATCAAGCCTTTGTGCCCTGTTGCGACGAACTTGGCTACTAGAGGCTTCTCCTTGATGTCCTTCAAGTAAAGGCTCTCCCCCTAAATTTTCTGCTTCATGCTCTTCTTGAGGCTCATCATATTCATCTCTACTGACATCAGGCCAACTGAGGCCTAAAACTCATTTGGCTGCCTTCATCCTCTTGTAGGTGGACTTGTTGAAGGGTTGAGAAAAGGGTTTGCGTTCATCATCGGCTAGTTTTAGGGTGAGGGCTTTGAAAATGTTTGTTAGAAGCCCCCCAAAAGGAAGTGATTGCCTAGCATTTAGATTAAGCATCTCCTTGATAAGGAGATAACCTAGGTTAAGAGGTTTCTTCCTAACCATGCAAGAAAGAACATAGGCATGGATGGGTTTCAAATGATCATGATGGCCAAGCTTAGGAAATAGGTTTGTTCCTAGGAAGTGGGCAAGCTCCCTAAATTGTTGGTGTAGGCTATTTAGCTCTATAGGGTTTTTCTCAACTAGTAGAGCCTTAAGGATTGCCTTTCTCCCTTATTTATCCTTATCAAGTATTGAGATCCTCATAAGAAGTAAAGTAAATGCACTCTCCTTGATTAGGTGCATTTAGTAACTCATTCAACCATTCTATGGTAATTTTGAATTCATTACCATAGACATAGCTAGTAATAGCGACATAACCTTCATCATCTATATCCTCAGTCATATTGCAATAAAAATACCTAACCATTTCGGGATAGATGTACTGAGGCATCTCTAAGAATTTGTTCCAACCCATATCAGTGAATAAATGTTCAACTACTTGTTTTTTGTTTATGGGCAATTGTAAAGCTCTACCAGAGACAACGAATTTATCCTTAAAGTCAGGCCAGGTTTTATACCTATCCATATCTAGGAAGAAGTAGTCGTCGTAGGAAGGGGTAGGTTGAGGATTGGATGAAGAACCTCCTTGCGCTCCTTTAGCTTTCTTTGACCCGGGTGGCTTCTTTGCTACTGCCTTTTTCCGTTTCCCAGCTAGACTTGGTTCCTCAGGTGGAGGAGGACCAACATTTTTGGTACGAGGCATGGTGTACCAGCTTGTTAGGGTTTTGAGAGAGGAAGAGGAGATCGTGGCTTGAGAGAGAGGAGGAGGAGGAGTGGCTGCAGACGTTTTGAGGAGTTAGGGCACGGTCGAACCAGAGAGGTGAATGAAGGGTGATCGGGAGTTATAAGGGGAGATTGGAGAGGAAATGTCGAAAAAGCCCCTACTTAAGTTGTCACACGGTCCGTGGCGGTCGACCGTAAGAAATTGGCGGTCGACCGTCGCGCACATTTGTGTAAATAGCCAAGCCCACAGTCTATCCAAAGAGTTGGCGGTCGACCGTGGAACACAATGGGTTTAAAAATGAAATCCCACGGTCGATCCGAGGAAGTTGGCGATCGACCGTCCAGTGCGAATGTATGTATGGTCGACCGTCAAGAAGTCTGGATCGACCGTCAGTTCCAGAAAGTGATTTTTAAAATTCAATTTAAAATCATTTTTAAATCAAAACATCACAAATCTTTGCATGCACGTGTAACTAAATATTATGAGACAAAAATCACTCATTAATCATGATATTAACTTAATTTACCAAAATTTAGCATTCAAGTTGAGTATGGTATGAAAAGCAGTTAAAGAGGTGACCGTACCTTTTCCTTTTAGCTCCTTTATTTTGGACATCCATTGGACATCCCAAGCTCCCTTAGTAGATAGAGAATTCTGTCTTCACTCAAGGGTTTGGTTAGAATATCCGCAATTTGATGTTCGGTGCTAACAAACTCAAGTGCAATATCTCCTTTTTGTGCATGATCACGAAGGAAATGATGTTTAATTTCTATGTGCTTTGTTCTAGAATGTAGAATGGGATTATTAGATAGGTTTATGGCACTAGTGTTGTCACATCTAATGGGCATTTTGCCTACATGTATGTTGTAATCTTCCAATTGCATTTTCATCTAAAATAATTGTGCACAACAACTACCCGCCGCAATGTATTCCGCTTCGACGGTGGATAAGGCAACTGAATTTTGCTTCTTGGAGAACCAAGAAACAAGTGCATGACCAAGAAAGTGACATGTACCACTTGTGCTTTTTCTATCAAGTCTACATCCGGCAAAATCCGCATCGGAGTATCCAATTAGATCAAAAGATGATCTTCTAGGATACCACAAACCATAATTTTGGGTTCATATTAGATATCTAAAGATTCTCTTGACCGCAACTAAATGAGATTCCTTAGGACAAGACTGATATCTAGCACAAAGGCAAACACTAAACATGATGTCTGGTCTACTAGCGGTCAAATAGAGTAAAGAACCAATCATCCCTCTATAAAGTATTTTTTCAACGGGTTTCCCATCTTCATCCTTGTCTAATTTTAGTGTTGTACACATGGGGGTTCTATAAATTTTGGATTCTACAAAGTCATATTTCTTGAGTAGGTCTCTAGTGTATTTGGCTTGATTAATAAAGATCCCTTCTCGAGTTTGCATGATTTGTAAACCAAGAAAATAATTGAGTTCACCCATTAAACTCATCTCAAACTCACTTTGCATGCATGTGGCAAATTCTTCACAAAGTTTATCATTTGTAGAACCAAAAATAATATCATCAACATAAATTTGAACTAAGAGCAAATCTTTGCCTTTTGATTTGGTAAACAATGTAGTATCAATTTTTCCTCTACAAAAGTCATTATCCATCAAGAATTTGCTAAGCCTTTCATACCAAGCTTTAGGAGCTTGTTTTAATCCATACAAGGCTTTAGTGAGTTTGAATACATGATCTCTCAATTTATAGTCTTCAAAACCGGGGGGTTGTTCAACATAAACTTCTTCTTTTAGTAAACCATTCAAGAAGGCACTCTTAACATCCATTTGATATAATTTGAAATCTTTGTAAGATGCAAAAGCCAGAAGTAGTCTTATTGCCTCAAGTCTAGCTACCGGTGCAAAAGTCTCATCAAAATTAATTCCTTCTTGTTGGTTGAAACCTTTTGCAACTAGTCTAGCTTTATTCCTTGTAATTGTTCCCGATTCATCCATTTTGTTTCTAAAAACCCATTTAGTACCTATAACGGGATGATCATGAGGTCTAGGTACCAAATTCCAAACTTCATTTCTTTCAAATTGATTCAACTCTTCTTGCATTGATAGGATCCAATGATCATCCTCTAGTGCTTCCTCTATCGTTTTAGGCTCAATTTGATATAGGAAGGCTAGATTTGCATAAGTATTTAATGAAGATCTAGTTTGGATTCCTCTTGATGGTTCACCAATTATCAATTCCTTTGGGTGCGAAGATGCATACTTCCAATCTTTTGGCAACTCATGATGTTGATCACTAGGTATAATCTCAAGGGATTCCTCAAATCTATCATTCAATTCTTCAACATCATTTTGGGTTTCATCCAATAAGTCTTTTGATTTGTCATTTGGGTTTTCCTCATCTTTACCATTATCAATTCTACTAGGAATTAAAATCATTTCATCAAATGTCACATGCATTGATTCTTCAACCACCAAAGTCCTTTTATTGAAGATTCTATAACTTTTGCTTCTTCCCGAATATCCAAGAAAGACTCCTTCATCGGATCTAGCATCAAATTTTCCAAGACTATCCTTGCCATTGTTCAAGATTAAACATTTGCAACCAAAAGCTCTAAAGTACCCAATATTTGGAATTCTTCCTTTCCAAAGCTCATAAGGGGTTTTCTTCAAAATGGGTCTCAAGGTTACTCTATTTATCACATGGCAAGAAGTATTAATTGCTTCAACCCAAAAATACTTAGGAAGATTATTTTCACATAATAAAGTTCTAGCCATGTCTTGTAGGGTTCTATTTTTCCTTTCAACAACGCCATTTTGTTGAGGGGTTCTAGGTGAAGAGAAGTTATGGGAAATCCCGTTGTCATTACAAAACTTTTCTAGATGGAAATTCTTGAATTCTCCTCCATTATCACTTCTAATGCATGTAATGAGAATACCTTTCTCATTTTGGACTCTTTTACAAAAGTTGGTGAATTCCTCAAAGACTTCATCTTTGTGTGCAAGGAAAATCACCCAACTGTATCTAGTGTAGTCATCTACTAAAACAAATCCATATGAGCTACCACCTAAGCTAGTTGGTTTAGTAGGCCCAAAAAGGTCCATATGAATGAGTTCTAGTGCTCTTGTGGTAGAAACTACATCTTTAGACTTGAAAGATGATTTTACTTGTTTTCCTCTTTGACATGCATCACAAATCTTATCTTTCTCGAATTTGATCTTGGGAAGTCCAAGAACAAGGTCTTTTCGAGAGAGTTTGGAAATTAAATCCATGTGAGCATGTCCAAGTCTTCTATGCCATAACCACGAATTATTATTTAAAGCACTAAGACATAGATCATCATGGCAAACAAGATCATTAAGATAAAATATGTATACGTTACCATCACGATGACCTACTAGCAAGATTTTATCACTAAGAGCATTCTTAACATAGCATTTTGAATCTTCAAAAATAACTTTGTTACCTCTATCACATAATTGACTAATGCTAAGCAAGTTATGTTTCAAACCTTCAACTAAGAGAACATTTTCAATAATAATGGAAGAGGTTTTACCAATATTGTCAATGCCAATAATTTTTCCTTTTCCATTATCTCCAAAAGTCACCATTCCTCCATCTTTAGATTGAAAGGTTGAGAACATGCTCCTTTCACCCGTCATATGTCTTGAGCATCCACTATCAAGGTACCATCTTTTAGCCTTTGTGTTGGTCTTGATCTTGGATCTCATGCAATCCTACAAATAGGAGATCAAACCTTGATTTTTGGTACCCAAATTTTTTTGGGTCCATTTGCATTAGTACTATGCATAAGAGAAGAAGATGAATATCTAGGTGACCAGATTTTCTTAGCATTAGCATTCTTCATGAGATAGCAACTAGGTGCAATGTGACCTACTTTGCAACAATAATGACATGTAGGTGCTTGTGTTACAATAGGAGGATGAGAAGAAGTTTTAACAAAGTTAGTCTTCTTTTGATTGTTCACCTTCCTAGGGTTGTAGCCAATTCCTTCATTGTTTAAGGAGTTCCTTTGGCTATCAAGGATCTCATCTAACTTATCTCTACTCTTCACAAATTTAGCTATAGTGATTTTTAGGTCATTAACCTCTAGAGTGAGATCTCTCTTGGATTTCCTCAAGAAGATAAGTTCCCTTTGCATATCATAGTTTGTGTTCTTCAATATGGTGAGCTCATATTGAGTGTCCTTGAGTTCATCCTTAAGTGTGTCATTTGTGTCACAAGACTTGTTCTCTAGCATGAATTTGTTTTCCTTTTCTAAGGTTCCAATCCTATGCATGGTATCTAATTTGTCTCCTTCTATTTTCTTCAAGTCCTTACAAGTAGCATGGTATTTCTTTTTAAGGAATTTGAAATCATTAGCTAAAGCATGATAAGCATAAAAAAGTTCTTCAAATGCAAGCTCATCCTCTACCTCATTTTCTTCTTCCTCATCTCCATGTGCCATTAAGCATATGTTGGCTACCTCTTGTTTTTCTTCATCGGATGAGGTCTCCACATCACTTTCTCCCCAAGTAGCCACCATTGCCTTCCTATTATTGAACTCCTTCCTTGAAGGCTTCTTGAGTTGAGGGCAATCGAACTTGTAGTGTCCGGGTTTTCTACACTCATAACATATGATTTCATTTGTGTTAGAAGAAGTAGGATTGTATTTTTCACCTTTGGGGAATTTCTTCTTGAAGAATTTCTTTCCTCCTTGGCGTATGAAGATCTTTTGTATTCTTCTTGATATCATCGCCAACTCCTCATCGTCATCTCCATCACTTGAATCGGATGAGTCTTTGCTAGATGACTTGAAGGCAACCGTCTTCTTCTTTTTATCTCCCTCTTCGTTGCTCCTCTTCAAGTTCATCTCATAGGTCATGAGGGAACCCATGAGCTCATCTAGTGGCAATTTGGATAGATCCTTGGCTTCTTCTATCGCTGTCACTTTAGGATCCCACGACTTAGGTAAACACCTAAGAATCTTCCTCACAACCTCCTCGTTAGCATAAATTCTTCCAAGAGATTCAAGCATATTTAATATGTTAGTAAAACGTGTAAACATCTCACTAATAGTTTCATTATTCTTCATGCAAAAGAGTTCATAGTCATGTACAAGCATACTGATTTTTGACTCTTTAACACGATTTGTTCCCTCGTAAGTAACCTCAAGTTTGTCCCATATCTCTTTTGTTGATTTGCATGTAGAGACCCTATTGAATTCACTAGGGCTAAGGGCACAAAATAGAAAGCTTTTGGCCTTGGCATTAGTTTGAAGGTTCTTGAGGTCAATTGGAGTGTAGTCACTCTTTATCTTTGGGACATCTTTCCCATCAACAATTTTAGTAAGGACATAAGATCCATCCTCTATTACCAACCATGCCTCATAGTCCATTGATTGAACAAAAATTTCCATTTTTGTTTTCCAATAATTATAGTTTGAACCATTGAAGTAGGGTGGCCTATTGGTAGCTTGTCCCTCTATGTTTTCCAACTCTAGATAGGATCCTCTAAGGGTTGTTACACCACTAAATTAGAGACCTAGCTCTGATACCAATTGAAGGTCCAAGAGGGGGGTGAATTAGACCCTTTTCGAAAAACTAGATTGATGAAAAATTCAGATAGAAAAAGATCTAACAGCTTGAATGCTTATAAACGAAATGAAACTTAACTACAATAGCATGCAAGAATTAACTGAAGGAAGGGTTAGAGAGATAACACCGATTTATAGTGGTTCGACCCAACTCTTGGTCTACGTCCACTTCTCTCAAGGCTCTCCTTGAGGTTCCACTACTTGCAAATCCTTTACAAGCTTTTCCTCCAAGCTTCCTGGTGCTTGGTGACCTTACAATCACAACCACTTGCTGTTGAACAACTCTCAAAGTACTTCTTCACACTTGAAGAAGGTTTACAAAAGTTTTAGCTCAAGGGAGAATAAGTAGAAATCTTTCCTAGAACTTGCTCAAATGATCTCAATAATAATAATAAAAGTTGTAGCAATTTTACATGAAGAAACTACTTATACATGGGCTTCAACCAGCTCAACAAGGAGCCCCAACGGCTCTCTGTAACTCTCCAACGGCTAGTTTTTTACTCCGCGCGCTGCTGGCGGTCGATCCATGCATCGTCCGTCACGTATAAAAAACTCAGCCTTTTTGCTCGACGGTCGATCCACGCATCGTCCGTCACTCTCACGGTCGACCGTGACATCGACCGTCACATCGTTCGTGAGCCTTTGTTAAGAGAATAACTTTCCAAGGTCGATGCTCAGATCGACCGTCGCTCCTTGACTTTTCTTCATATATGCGCCACGGTCGACTGCCGCATCGACCGTCGCATCGTCCGTCAGGCTCTGTGAAGAAAAACGCTTCCCAGGGTCGATGCACCGATCGACAGTCGCTTCTTTACTTTCTTCATTAATGCGCCACGGTCGACCGCCGCATCGACCGTCGCATCGTCCGTCAGGCTCTGTGAAGAAAAACGCTTCCCACGGTCGATGCACCGATCGACCGTGAGCCAATACGCATATTGCCAAGTATGAAACATTCACCACGGTCGATCCATGGATCGACCGTCACATTCCCACGGTCGATCCTTGCATCGACCATCAGTACAAAAATAACTTAAATATTGAATTTAAGATTTCCAATTAAAGGGATAATAAATATTAAACATATATTTTATCATTTAATGTATATTGGCATCATCAAAATAAGGTTAGGATCAACAAAAAGCTCTCCTCCAATAGTAGACGTAGACACCCTCATCCCCCATCCAAAAGCACATCCCAAGAGCTCGCCGCCTCTCCTCCAAAAAACCAACAAAACCAACTAGGAATTTGCTCTCATTTCCTCTCGAAATCCATCGTTGCCTCTGTTTTCATTGTTCTAGGCTGTCCCTCTCCTAAGCTCCAGAGCTCCTCGACCTCCTCATCATTGGCATCGCCATCTCCTACGGCCTCTTTAGCCGCCAGAACGCCCCATGAGGTAGAGAAGGAGCCCGCGTGGAAATTCGACAGCCCCCAATCCTACGTCGCCCAAATCCTTCATGTTTCCTCTGTTTTTGACGAGGAGGAGGCCGGGACACCGCCATCTGGGTCCGCCGTCGACGAGAGCAAGATTGAAACTTGGAACTCCCAGTAACACCGCGGGGAGCCCATGGTCGTCCTCGCCAAGAATTGCATCGTGCTCCCGTCTCCTCCGACCATCGATACCAGTCTCGGTACCTTCATAACTCCATCTTTTCGATATCCAGATCCTTCATCTTCATCTAATAGTCCATCAGCTACCTCTCTTTCACCATCTCATTCCCCTGAACTGAGGGCAAAGACCAGCGAGGTATTGGGTAGGAAGAAGAAGAGCTTCTCCATGGCTTCGCTGCCCCCCAGCTCCATAGCTGCCACCTCTGCCACTTAGTTACTCGTCTCACTCCAAATCCGCTTTCATGATCTGGGAACCCTGCAAAACCGCTCACGTGATATCACGTGAGCGGATTGCCATCATGTCTGGAGAACGGCGTCTAACAGTAGGTACTAAATATGTTATATACATTAAATATATGTACTAAAAACGTAATTATAAAACTAGAGGTACTAAAGTGGTATATTCCAAATTTTACAGGTACTAAAAACGTAACTTAGCCAAGAAATTAATTCTTAGTTTCCTTAACACATCAATGATAACTGTCTACTGTGAGAAGAGGTCAATGGTTCAAATTCCAGATAGGGGTAATCCTGACGGGCATGAGCTAACGATAAGCAGGCACTTGCCCGTTAAAGCTCAACTTCTTAAAACAGATATAGATAAAAGGACAACTAGCAGTCTACACACCTCCATTCCAAAGAGGAAGGTAAGCGAAAAGTTTTTCATTATTTCTTAGTTTCTTTTAACACGTCAATGATAAATGTCTACTGTGAGAAGAGGTCAAGGGTTCAAATCCTAGGTAGGACAATTATGACGGGCATGAGCTAACCATAAGCAGGCACATACCCATTGAAGGCTCAACTTCTTAAAACAGATATAGATAAAAGGACAACTACAAATCTACACACCTCGATTCTGTATTCAATGTATAATAATAATAATAAATAAATAAATAAAATGAAAAGAACTTTCCACTCACCTTCCTCTTTCTGCAAGCTTTCAACAAACTTCTCGAAAAATGTTAAGCCCCCGTTTGGTATGGGGTTGGAAAAAGTGGGGTTAATGGGAAATAGGGTTAGAAAGGGTTAGAAAAAGTGAGGTTAAGGAATGGGGATAGGAAAAAGTAGAGTGGTGGTGGTAGATGGAATGATGATAAAATAGTGGTGAGGACATGTCCCACTACTCCTGGGTCGACCGGCTGGGTTGGGCTCGTGGCTCGTTTGCTTGTTTCGCGTCGAGCGCGCGATCCGGTGTATCACATTGTTTCTTGAGCCGCAAGGGCAATTTGGTAAATTGCACCTTGTCGGTTTGTTTTACACCCACGTGTGTGCACACTGACCATGTTTGTGTTAATGTTTGATTAGAACGGTTAGGTGGACCCGGGACCGGAAGATCCGAGCTTGGACTTGTGTTTTAGCCCAAGTCTGGCTTTCTGGGTGAAAGGGATCGATCTTCCCTTGCTAAGAAGATCGATCTTTTAGCGCCAGAAAGTTAAGTCGGTTCGTCATGGAAGATCGATCTCTTTTGGAGGAAAGATTGATCTCTCATAAGGCGGTTCGTTCATCTATAGAACAAACGAGACCCCATTCTTTGATTTTCTTTTGAATTTCGCGTTCTTCAGTTGAGATCCGGCTGGATTTGGAGGAGATGAAGAATGATTCAAGGCTTAGCAGTTGTGATTGAAGCCGCTCTGGTCTAGGTAGGGATCCACTACAAGAGAAACAGCCTAAACCAGTGGTCGTAACCGCTGGTATAGATCAATTCCAACCGCTGGCATAGGCTACACCAGCGGTCAGAACCCGTTGCTTTTGGCGGCGCCGGCATAGGCTACGCCAGCGGTTTTGTCGACCGCTGGTAACTAAAACTGGCCGCGGGTATAGATCGTACAATGCCCGAGGGGACATAGCCGCGGCTATAGGATGGGTATAGCCGTGGGTATAGGGTCTCCAAATTTGATCAAATGTGACAAAAAAAACGTTGGTCAAGCCACAAATTAGTTGCTGGTGTTGTCTGACTAGGCCAGCGGTGGTGAACCAACCTCTCTGACGACTGTCGGATGATGTCCGGACCGGTAAGGGACGCCTCCCCAACCTCCGTCCAACACACGGCTGAGCGACATTGCTTGCCGTACAACACCTCAAAGGGTGCAAAATCCAAACTGACATGAAAGCTGTTGTTGTAGGCAAACTCCACTAGAGTCACATGCTGCACCCAAGTACCTCCAGCGTCTAGCACACATGCTCTGAGCATGTCTTCCAAGATCTGGAACGTCCGCTCCGATTGTCCGTCTGTCTGAGGGTGGAAAGCTGTGTTGAAAGTCAGTGCCGTCTCCAAGGAGTCCTGGAAGCTGCTCCAGAATCTGCTGGTGAATCTGGGATCTCTGTCTGACACTATCGACACTGGGATGCCATGCAGTCATACTACCGCGTCGATGTACCTCTGGCTCAGTCTGGCAACTGGGTTTGTCGTCCTCATGGGGAGGAAATGAGCCGATTTGGTCAGTCGATCGACAATGACCCAAATCGCATCATTCCCCCTCGGCGTCCTGGGTAGCCCAGTGACGAAGTCCATCGCTATATGTTCCCATTTCCACTCTGGCACTGGAAGTGGCTGCATCAAACCTGGTGTCGTCTGTGCTCTGTCTTCACCTTCTGACAGGTGAGGCATCTAGAAACGAACTCTGCTACTGAAGAGTAGACCGCCGTCTGCCGACACTGTCCAGCCCTCGACCGCGTGCTCAGTGCCGACCGCAGGCGGATCTCTACGAGCTCTGAGTCTCCAGCCTGTGCCTCGATCACTCTGGCCAAAAGAACTGTGATGCTGCTGGTACTGGGGTGGGTGACGCTGGTATGGCTGCCGATGTCGTGAGTATCTATGCTGCCTCCACGAACCTCCTCTACCCTGAGCTGCTCTCTAGGGCTGTCCTCTGCCACTGGCACTCGCAGACGACGTCGGCTGGACTGCCTTGGGCCTCGGCTCCTGCGACTGAGCCTCTACTGCTAAGGCACAGTCCAGCGCCTCTACGTACGTGCTAGCGCGCTGAGCCGCGATCAGCCGCCTGAGCTCGGGCCTAAGCCCCCACTGGAACTGCTCAGCTCTGGCAAGAGGGTCCGCCGACACCGCCCCGCAAACCTGGCTAGTCTAGTGAACCTAGCTGCATACTGCACTACTGACTGAGTACCCTGAGGAAGGGTCTGGTACTCACGGACAAGGGTTGAGCGCGCACTGCGGGGAAAGAACGTGCCAAGAAAAGACGAACAAAACATGGCCCACGATGGGTCACTCTCATCCCTAGCGCCCTGAACAGAACGCCACCAGTCCAAAGTGTCCCCGTCGAGCTAAAACGTGGCAAGTCTGACCTGAACCCGGTCATCCTGGATGAACAGAGTGTCAAGAACGCGACTGACTCCCTCCAGCCATTCGTCCGCCACCACTAGGTCGCCCCCAGCATCGCTGAACCTAGGCGGCTTCAGCCTCTAAAAGTTGACCACCGCTGTCACAACAACACGCTGGTCGAGTGGAGGAGAGACCTCCTCGGCGACGAAAGAAGCATCCTCCTCCATCACGACCTCAATTCTCGGCTCTGGCTCTGGTGCAGGTACCCGGGGCAAGGCTGCGTTGGCCCCCTAAGGCCCGTCGGGCGGCGCGCTCGTCGCGCGCACTACCACGACCCAAGACTGGACAGCTAGCCCGACTCCCTGTCATCTACACGTTTACCAGAGACGACAAGCATCCACCCGTAAGAAATCAAAACACAACAACAATCAATAAAGTAAAAGCACAACACACATGAGCACGAACAAGCACACAGGGATGCTCTACTCCTAGAACTATCCCATCCAGGACGAGGCGTGAGGGTTCCTATCACTATTCACATCCAACTGCCGTGATACATTTGCGGAAAACAGAGATAAACTTATACAATTTAAACTCCAGAGATAAAGCTGTAATTCAATTCATAAATACATCAAGTTGTACTATTTAAACATATGATACAATTTCTTATCAAACTCCTCCAAGTGGAAGATATTATACATATAATCCAAAAATCCTCGAAAGATGTTTATAATAAACAAAACTACCAAAAGTACAACAGTCGTCCTACAGCAAAACGCCTTTGGAAGTAGTCGCGCCGCCAAAGGCTGCTCCCGCCGGCTCTACTGAGGAAGAACTGGCGCCTGCACCTGCAAACGCAGCCCGGGTAGGAGTGAGCGATAAGCTCAGTAGGGTTCTACTCTACGTCGCACAGAAAGGAGGAAAATAACAATAGTGATGTCTCCCCGCTCAAGTCTGAGGAATGCCACGGGGTCCCACAACCCCTGTCGATGTCCCAAAGGCTCCTGCCATGAAACCTCTCTCCTGAACAAGTTACCAGGAGGCCACGGAACAGTAACATACAGGGTCGCCCTTACCCAAGCAGGATTCTCATGCCTTGGGGACCCACGTCGGGAACGCATCGACATCCATCCTTAGCACTTAGCCTTGGGAAGACAACACGACCTCTAAACCTCAAAGCAATATCATATCCTACTATAACACATCCTCGATAACATGAGATTCCAATTATACAATCACGTCCTAATCCTCACTACCCAGCCGTGGTCCTAAGGCTAAATCCGAGCTACCCGAGAGCGTCGAATCGGCGATCAACCCATCACCCGCCTAAATTGATGTCTCTAATGCATACAGTGCATGAACCTATGCAAACATCTATCCTAGATGTCTCTATATGCCACAACATCAATTATAGGTTCAACAGTTATACAATAGCCCTCGGTACTCGCCGGCAACGGGCTAAGGTTTCACAATACCTCGTTAGCTAACACTCATAGTTAGCTAACGACTAGGGAAGCAATAAGCATTTAAACTATTATCCAACCAAGTATTTAAATGCGAGTCAAAATGTAAATTCTCCAAAAAGGGTAAGTACGCGATTCAATTCTCAATCTCGATAAAATCCCTTAAAAACCCCATGATAACAACGTGCATGCTTCCTAACATGATTGGACATCTATCATGAATGGAATCCAATCAAAGGAAACCAGAAAACACTGCTCAGGGGCTCACGGCCGACCGTGAGGCCACGGTCGATGCGACGGTCGATCCGACGGTCGACCATGAGGCCACGGTCGACCGTGAGGCAAAATGAAAAAGGGAAAAAGGACCCGCGGTCGATCAGAACATCGACCGTGGGAGGCCCAAAACGAGACAGAGCCTGACGGTCGACCGTGAGGCGAAATGAGAAAAGGGAAGGAGCCCGCGGTCTATCGGAACATCGACTGTGGGAGGTCCAAAACGCGACAGAGCATAACGGTCGATCCGACAGTCGACTGTGAGGCCAGGAAGAAGTGTATCAATGCTTGATGGTCGATCCAACGATCGATCGTCAGCCCCAGGGCACAGTTCCTTAAAACAGTGCCGGATATCCAATTTCTTGGATTTGAATGATCAAATCTTGCTGGAAATCGATGAAACTTTGCATGCATACATAATAAATGATGGGGAAGCTATTGGTACGAAGAAAACATGATTTTGATGGTTAAATCCCAAACCTAGGTCAAAGCGGCCAAAAACCGACAAAACGGCGATAATACGAGAATTGTTCAATAAAATACGGAAATCAAACTGTAGGAATACTCGATGTAAGCTATAATACTCGAACATTAAGCTAGACAACATTCTACCAAGTACTCCTGTATCGAAATCACAATAAATCTATCCTAGGAGAACCCGATCACAAGATCGAGGTAGAAACACCTACCTGATCAAGTAGGGCAGCTCCTCCATGCATCCAACAAATTTTACCGCCAAGATCCGCTCCTCGAAGCTCGTGCCTCCAAGCCCTAGCTCAACCGGTAGGAGAGAGAAAGAGAGAGAGGGGGGGACAACGAAAGGGAAGAAGAAAGAAAAGAGAGAGAAAGGGTCAGGGTGTTTATAGAGATCAGAACCGATCTCGGCCGTCCAATTCGATCTTTCCTAATCAAGCTCCGATCTTCCGATCGAATGCATCCTTAAGGTTGTAATCATTCACATACATCAATCCAAGGCCGTGTGTGTAACGCGGGTGTGAAACTGACCACCAGGGGACATATTTACTAAAATGCCTCTGGGGTCAAAAACTACCATACGATCGCCCGATCGTACTCGACGCGAAATCAAACCAACAGGAAAACAGCCCTCGACCCACGCGGTCGAGCCAAGTCAGAGGGACGGGCCCTCACAATGGCACTGGTTCTTGACTCCGATTCATTGGAGGTGATTTAGATACTTGTTAGGGTGAGGCTGTGGCCACACGAGTTGGCAACTCTGGTTAGGGAAGTGTGGTTAACTGCTTTGTAGTTTGCAATTCGGTTTTGTTTTTGCACATCCCAAGAGATTATAAT
The DNA here is from genome assembly GCA_963920575.1 of Narthecium ossifragum. NCBI lineage: Eukaryota > Viridiplantae > Streptophyta > Magnoliopsida > Dioscoreales > Nartheciaceae > Narthecium > Narthecium ossifragum. The sequence goes on along the minus strand of OY986974.1, from coordinate 11,603,233 downwards.
GATCAAGTTGATAGCGTTGCTTGTTTTTTTTCATCATTCTGTGTTCTGTTTGTTCTGGACACGGGATGACAAACTTGAGTTTTTGGATAGTCTGATGTGGTCACTGGTTCTTAGCCTTCGAGCTCAACTCAATAAAAAAAAAGGTGCCTCTATCTACACCGCCCTAATTACTAAGGACACCGCCCATTTTTTTTATTTCCTAAACTACCCTTGTTTTCAACCTCCCTCCCTCCCTCTCTCTCTCTCTCTCCCCGATCACCCTCTCTCTCTCTCTCCCACCGGCCTACAACCCCGACGTCGCCCCCACCGGCCTGCTCTCTGTCGCTGAACACCATGTCCGAAGCCACCGCCCTCTCTCTCTCTCTCTCTCTCTCTCTCTCTTTCTCGGATCTCTCTCTCACCGATCTCCCTCGTGGATCTCTCGGGGCGGCTAAATTTAGCTTGCATGCAACCTCCCGAAGCCCTCACCTCTTTCCCCCTCTCTTTCTCCCTCTATCTCGCCCCCCCCTCTCTCTCTCTCTCCTGTCGGAGCAGTTCGGTTTTTAAAAACCGAACTACTGTGTTTTTTTTCAGTTTTTAAAAACCGAATCTTTTAGTTTTTAATAACGAAGGCAGTGTTCGGTTTTAAAAAATCAAACTTTTGGTTTCTATTTGGATATAAAAAGTCGAACATGTAGTTAATGTTCGGTTTTTAAAAGTCGACTTAGTGTTCGGGTTTTAAAAATCGAAAGTGTGAATGAGGGTAATTTAGGGAAAACAAAAAAATAGCGGTGTCCTTGGACATTTCCGCGGTGTAGATAGAGGCACCCTAAAAAAAAATATTCACCGAACTACTATGAAAGTTTTTAAACAATTCAATGATTGTCCACCGTACAAGTACATGTTTTAATACATGAAATAGTTAACCACCAAATGAAACACGGTGTGATGTCCTTAGCAGTTAATTTATATCTGGGCCCATGGTTGCAAATGCACCTGCTGTAAGCCGAACTAGCTTCAATTTTGATTTATTTTTCAACAATTAAATTTTGATTAACGTTGCAACCCCGCATTATAAGCAAATTATGCTCAACTTCAGGGATCATGACTTCTAGCTACTAGATTTAGTGGGATAACAAATAAAATGAGAGACATTGAAAAAGAAAACAGAGTTCAAAGTTGAAGCGTAATTTTGCCAATTAATCACTTCACTAGCGTGTTAAGTTTGGAATATGAGCATGTGTTGTTTGAAGAACAATGCTGTTTGATAGCTGAGAACATAATAAAAAAAAGTCCAATGAAATGGGATAATCTGATAGCATAGTTTCGAGGAAAGAAATTAATAATGCATTTCCTTGATGTTATAAGCTTCCATTGTCATCAGGAACTTCGCATACCACCTCCAACCCCAGCCCCTTCCAGCCCACCGAAAAGGGGAAAAAGGATCCCACAAGAGAGAGGCATCATCGTCCCTCTACGAAAGCATTTTACTTCCAAAAATCACCAACCCTACGTTGGTACCATGTGCTGGGGTGCAGCAGTATCTTGACGGATTAATAGCTGCAATTACTAAAGATTTAGATAAGACCACACCCAGCGAGGCAGCGACCCACACCAACATGCTTGACCTCAGTCGATGCGGATTAGGTTTGAGTACTGAGCTGGGATAAGGGGGGGAGAGAGCGAGAGAGAGAGAGAGAGAGAGAGAGACCTTAAATTGCACCAATACTTGTACTGCAGGCATCATCAAAACTATATACACCAGAAACTGTAATCTGCTGCAATGGCTTCAAGAATAGCTCCACACAGCCGGCATTCAAGGTTAACCAGTTAACTGCTTCCTGCTCACACTTCCAGATGACTTGACCTCATGTTTCCTGTTTAGACAATGGCTGCTAGGAGCAATATGTTCCAGGCATGAGATTGACTGCTGATAGAAAATATTTGAAAACTTGCTCAATGGCCTTTTGAGTTGGAAAGATTACCAAGCTAGGGCCCCAAAAACCGATAAACTATCCCATATCATTCTTCCTCCAATCTGCAAACAAACAAAAAAAACTATGTTTAGTGTTGCAATAAGAGCAACACAGGAAGAGGTCTCTCTGAACAGTTAGCAATTAGACCAAGTTTATGCATGGAAAACATTGCAGTATGTCTTTTTCTTTTGCCATTACACAAGCATAGTGCATACTTTCGCGCTAAACATCTATATATCGTCTTTTAAGGCAATCTATGAGTTCTTCGTTATTCCAGATAATCACATGATTATCGTATTGCGAACCAATCCATAACACCAACAGTCAAGACACCATCTAGGAATTGCTCCAAGTACATTCATGAGAAGCTAAGACGAAACATCTGTGTAGAATCCATAATATCTCAATGTTGTAGGGCATACTTTCCTTCCCAAGTATCACTTGACAGTAAGGCCTATGGCTTTGTTTCTGAATTCATAATCAACGACCTTATTTCCAATTTTCTTGATGGATCTCTTCATATTTCCTAGTTTCAAGCTTGTCCCACACAAAAAGTGTGTTTCAGGACTTCCCTATGGCCATGTTCTACAGGTAATGGCCAGTTTTCCTCAGACTAGCAAATGAATATGTTCTATGTGGTAACCTGACCACCTGCATACACATTCTGCACATTAAAATATTGTGTGTTGCTTGAAGAAGAATGTGGTGTTCTTATGTTTAAGAAGTATAAGGGTTGTTTGGTTGAGGTGAATGGGATGCATTGGCACCACCCCATGCATATATCAGTAGATGCAGGCAAAATATGAATGAGGATGCAACCCTCTCTACTTTTTGTAATTATGAGGGTGCATCCCCCTCCCCAACCAAATGGCAGATCACAATAAATGCTGTATCAGGAGGTGCAGCACCGCCCAACACAGCCCAACAAAACAGCCCCTGATAGAGTGTTCTCCCTCAACAAGGGATCAGCATTATTTGTGTACCAAAAGGATTGAAGTGGAATTCCAATGAAGCATACAATTCAAGAGCACTACAATATAGACATCATCTGCTAGTCATTCCGGAGATTGAAAAGTATGCACCAAAATGTTTGCTTTTCTAGCAATAAGAATAGGCTGTAGGGCTACAATTATATAGTAAAACAACGATGGAATTAGATTAGAAATGAAGGGGATGAGCATGAGCTGAATTAATTTAAAACATATAGTTGTTCTATTATAGGTCAGATTTGGTCAAAATTGAAGATTAGGTTCTGAATGAGCTGCAGATACTCCGAAGCACAATTTCATCTTTAAACCAGCAGTTTATGCAGCACGAATTCAGGGAAGAGAGATGACTCCAGGTTGACTAGACATCTATTTAGAGAGAGGATTTTATTGCTGATTAAAAACCCATCAATGGATCAAGATTTGCAAGTGAAATGTTGGTACCCTCACCTTGTCTGGCGAATGGCAGACAAATCTGCCAAGTGACGCATTGTTGGCCTACCATGTGGGCAGTTCCAGGGGGATTTGAGCTTTGCCAAATTATGAACTATCTGCAATGCAAAAAAAAATGTGAGAAAAATTCAGCATGTTTGCTTTTAATCAAAAGACTACAAATTTAAAGATAGCACTATAAATCATAAACTACTTGTAGCAGATTGAATTATAGAATAAAAGGAGGCCTAAAAAGTAGCATGAAAAGGCCAAGAACTTTATCAATGCGTAACCACTTCCCACCACTACAACTAGATTTCAAGGTAAATTGCCAAAACCCAACTAGACAAGATAATAAACAAAAATCTGAAGAGCTGTATTGCAAAACTCCTTTAGTAAGAAAGTATAACAGATCACTTTTAACATGGCTCACAAACTGAAGTGTATCATCTCGACTATGTGAGGCAGAATCTGATGCAAGCCAGGTGTCCATGGAACTTAATAGCACGGTGGCAAGTATGTGCCAATTTTTGATTGGCTGATAAGTGTTAATACTCACAAGGACCCCGTAGTGGTGGTTGCATGGAACATGAAGAGGAAAATTTACTCAGCATGGAACCCATACCAAGCATATTGTACCATACCGGAAGCTATGGCATGGCAAAATTTCAGCGACCGAAACTGAAATTTAGGAACAAACCAACAAAGTTAGAGGAGCAAACAATTTGCCCAACAAATAATTGACACCTCATCTCAGAGAAAGATCGCTTTTAAGCCGAAAGCTGCTATAAAGGGGTCCAAGCTCGCACGTGTTAAAATAGATTTATCTCTGTACTCCGTTGTCATGTTTGTCTGATGCCAAAGGAGCTCCAAGAATCGCCACATGGAGGGTCATTGGCACTTGGCAGCACTACGAATCACCACCTAAGGGAAAATTTTCTTTTATTCAAACAAAGCTAAGTTCGAATGGGTAAACGACCACTTATTATAGCCTATACAAGAGGCTAATTCAAATAGAAAACCTAATTCAAAAATCAAATCCTTCCAACTACAAATCAATTTAAAATTCCAATACATATCCAGAATTCAAATTCCATATTCCAAAATATGGAATTCACTCGAGCATCATTCTCCCATGGCTGGAGAGAGCTCGTCCATGATCTGAAGCTTATATGGGTCTAATAGGAGACCTAGTTCATCAACCATACATATTTGATCACGAACAACATCTAGGAATCCCCACCTAAAGGATCATCAACATATCCTAGAAATCACCATCCACGATACGCTGGCACTAATACAAAGTTGATGTCGAGCGGCCTCTAAGAATCACAACCTAAAGGATCATTTGCAAGCCCTAGGAATCACAACCTAGAGAAACTTTCACCGATACCAAGCCTCCAAGAATTACCACCTAGAGGATTATTGGCAAACTCAAGGAATTACAACCAAAGAGAAACTTTGGCATCACATTCAAAGGATATTTTTCTCTTTTTCAACCAAAGCTAAGTCCTAATGAGCATGCAATCCCTTATTTACAGCGTATACAAGAGGCTAATTCAAAGAGGAAACCTAAATCAAAAATCAAATACTACTCAATTACAAATCAAATTCAAATTCAAATTCAAATCTGAATCTGAATTTTCCACATGGAATTCGCTCTCGCGTCACCAGGAAAGAATAGAATCTTTGGGATCCAATCAATTTTGTCCAAACGATAACAAACTATTAGACAAGAATCAAAAACACTCGAATAGGTTTCATAGAAAAACTAGTTTCGTTATTTAAGCATCATATGCAATCAACAAGGTATTCAAGTCTTACTCTTCGCATCTCATTTTTGTCGAGCGGGTCACCAATCATCGTCGATGTTCGACAAGCACGTGAAGCCAACATCGCACGGACTCTTGATGGACAAATAGAATCTTGAGTGTCCATTTTGTAACTGCTGATTATTGAGCATTCACCTTGGCTATCAGCAAGCGTAGAAATAAGCTCCTTCAAATCTGTCACACAATTATCAACCCACATAACAGCCTTTATGCATCTTGATTACTAACTATTCATAAATGAAGAACATAGTTATATCATGCAAGACAACTACCTTCGGCTCCAAAAGCTACATTGCCACTAAAGGGAGCGGCTTTAAGTAAGAAATGATGTCCAGGTGGAGCATGCATGTCCTCTAGAAGAGAAAATCCATTTTTCCTTACATCACAAAAAGGAAGTCAATGCTATGCCAAAACAAGAAACTAGCACTGCAAAGATGTAAGAACACTGGAAGATATTCTCAATTGTCATGCTGGTTCCAAGAAAATTGATTTCGGATGTTATCTCAGTTTCCATAATATCACCTGCTCCAATCCCACATTTGATCACTTAGATATGCCAATTCTACTAAACAGAAACGCAGGCAAACAAGAATTCCAATGAAAGACATGTATACTTCAATAAAAGCTGGTCTCATAAAATCAAGTAGTGATTCAGGGGTGTGATATGTTCAGCATAGACTTCAGGAGTCACCTGTAAGTCTTAGAAATGGCAGTAGTACCTTCCGCTCATATCGCTCATGGTCAAGCTAGACAAATAGGTACAGCATAGGCATCACAAAAGTCATCAATATGGTTTAGACATTTGCAACATAGATCTGGTTCCTCTGAAGAGGAGAGGATCTCCATATTCTGGTGATGGACAAGGAAGAGAAGTGGATTTTGACTGAAAATGTTGCAATGAGTTTGAAGCTACTAGTGGCAACAGCTGATGTAAGCCCCTGATGACTGGGCTAAGGTTTCATGGTTTTGGTAACTAATCTCTGTATCTCAATTTTTCAAAGATGACATTCAAGGATAGCTTCATGTCTGGTTGCTTTCTTGTCCCAAAGTTCAGCTTACCTTTTCATACGTCTAATTTTAGGAATGAGCTTATATCTCTGTCAATATTCATGTATTAGTTTATGGCGATTATAATACAAACAATCGTTCATGTATACAGATACATTGATCATCACTGAAAAGAAACTTATCATTCTGGATTTTCCAAATCATTATATACAAAGTCTACTCTCATGTTATATCTGTTACTGCAGAAGGCCTACAGACCAAGATATTGAGTTCTTTATGAAACACAACCACCAAATACACAGGAGCAAAACACCCACAATACCTGCATTATTTCCTGGATTACCTCAATAGGTTATTTATCATGCAGTTTGTCAGCTAAGACATTTTCTGCAAGTTCAGAAGACAGCTGATAATAAATTACTTAGAAGCAATCACAATTTTCAAGTGAAACACCATGTAAGGGTAATTATGTGCATCCGACAGGTTTGGTTTATTCCATTTTTTCATGAAAGCCATACATAAATAATGGTCCAAGAGTCAAGAATGCATGTCATGTTAGCTAAGGTATAGTTTCTCAATTATATAAACTACAAGCTTCACTATAACACAAGATAGAAATAGATCTCCCTCCCTTCCTCCCTACTCTTAATATCATACCTATACCAAAATTAGCAAGGCCTAGGCAACAAAGATTTTCAGTTAAAAGATACAAAGAACACAAAGGAGAATTCAAAGATAAATATTTCATTGACATCAAGGACAACCCAAAAAAATTAAAGCATTGACTAAGCATATGCAAGTGAAAAAGATGGACAGACTCAAAAGGGCTAGCAAAATACCAAAAAACAGGAGCAGGATGGAATGATTTTAAACACTCCTCAGATGGTCAAACAACTATCTAGATGAGTTTGTTCAACAGCAACCGACAACCGAGAAAAGGTACATACAAAAAATAGCAATGAAGAATAAGCAATAAAATTTGATAGAAAATAAGGCTAGTTAACAAGGATCAAACACCATAAGGGTTGGCCAGAATGAAGTTCAAGCAGGTATATACTTCAGCTATGGTGAAACACAGAACAAGAGAGGAGAAATAGGGAGGATGTGAAAGAAGGTCATACAAGAAAATTTCCACGATGATTTGAACATTGGTAAAGGCATCATGAATGAGCAGACTTTCCTCTAAAGGAAAGGAGCGATGTAGGGGTGTCCAAGCAAATGCATGACTGAGGATTTAAGACTACATATAGCGACTCAACTAGAGTACAACAATCAAGTCATGACTGGAAAGCCCACTGCACAAAAAAATCATAGAAGAACAACTAATTTCAAGATAGTGAGCAACAAAGACGAAACAAACAATAAAAAATAACTATATGGGCTACTCATGAACAAAACAGGGTGGCTTCACTGTTTACAAGAATTTGGGAGAAGCCTCCCATATTCCAAATTAAGAATGATGAATGTTGAATACTGTAAATTGTACCCAAGAGGAGGCAAGGCTTGTGTATTATCAGCTACGGGCCCATGAAAATCAAGTTGTGGTAATACAGGCTACAGCGTAACTCCACATGATTCACTGATTAACTCATGGCTGATTTAAATTATGCATAGTGAATGAAAGCGATAAACTCACCTAATTATTTCCATATGCATGGAAGTAATTACTTCTTCCTCAGGGGATAACTGCAACCTTATGGGCCTAGAGTTATGGACATCATGAAGAAAAATGTAAGCAAGTGAATGAACCAATCAACAGAAACAAGGAGATTATGTAAGAATGAAGGAAAGAGGCAGAGAGTCAGAGAAAGAGCATGCTGATAATAGCTCTTGATCAGTTTGAAAGCCAAAAGGGCCAAGACAACATCCAAGCCGAGTTTAACAACAACATGATGTGCTCATACAATAAAACTCATGCCTAGTGTCCTAAGCGGGGAAAAACAATTACCTTTCAAAACATAAAAATAGGATCTGTAGAGCTTATGAATATAGACTTTACATAAATGCTAGTCGGTCAGGGCATAGAGATTACTCATAGATCCATAAATAAGCATGTGAGGATCTCTGTCTGCATGTGTGTGTGGGTGTGGGCGTGATTGACGGTGTGGGTGTCTTTAGAAGCGTATGTGTGATCACTGTGATATATAGATACAAGTATATCTACATCTATATGTCTGTATACATTTGTCTACGAACTCTACATGAACACAGAAGTACCTATATATATGAACACATACATACCTGTATATAGAAATCCATAGTTTTCACCAATATTCTACGAAATAAAGATGCAATCCATACTTCTAAAGTAAGGTGCATTCTATCATAGGGCTGAGAAACAAGTTATATCAAGTTATATCTGACGATAGAGAATGAAAACTCGTGACGGGGTGAATAACAGAGTTCGATTGGGGGAGTTAGTGGGGGAGGGGGGTTGTTTACATGCCAGGTGGTACGGAGGGGCCTACTAGTCTTCTATAAAACAAGGAATCAAGAATGTGCAAGATAATTTTATCCACAATTTTTAAGGAGAAAAGACATAGCATACCTAGAAGAGATGGATCATCTACCCACTTTTAGATTGTTATGCTTGTAATATACTACTCATTTCCAACATCAGCCAACCATGAAAGATAATTACTATTGCAAAATGATCAACTCCTCACCCACCGAAGCAGGGGTTGCTGGTTCAGGATTGTTGTTCGTGAAAGTGTCTCAAAGTTGTGTTTCTCATCTGCAGCATGCTGCAAGTATACATGAAGCACGAACATTAGAGAATGCTTCTAGTCAGAATCTCAAATATCTCGGAAAAAAAAACAAACTAAAGAAAATAGTATAGCATGACTAGGAAACATTATCCAGCAACAAAGTCACACCCATTTGTATGTGTTGCTGCACATGCAATATAAATGGTTAATCGGGTATGAACTCAAGAGAAACTTGCCTGATCAATAATAAACAAGTCATTGTCTAACTTTCCAATGATAAAACCAAGATTGAATTGCCCGACCACCTAAGAAAGCAGAGAAACGTCTGATAATTGAATAAATGTAGTTGGAAAGACTCTCAATCCAATTAGAAATTGTATTAAATGTAACACACAACCATATGCATGAACCAGCATGAAAATTCCTCAATTTCGATGATTATAACACAGGACATCTAAAAATACACATGAATTTAAAGGCTTCTAAGAAATGTACAAGTTTAATATGTAATCATATATGACCACACTCTAAGAACCCTTTCTTCCTAAAGTGTATCATTTAGCCATGTATTTTTGTAAAGCAGCAAGTGGAAAATCAGAAACAAAGTTATATCAGATTCATTGATAACAAATATGTAAATTTAGCCAGGTTGTGCACAATCTATTCTTTCTTATTAATTCCAACACATAAATTATGGCCCCAATTTTAGACCAACAATATCCATTGTTTAACAACTGGGAAATGAATGATGTTCTCTTTTTCCTTGGCTATGTAGCTGATTGAAAAATAGAAAGCCAACAAATGCTTGAAAAACATGTCATATTCTGTACAAGCAAAAAAGCAGAAAATGGAGGCTAGGTAACGTTAAGATAAGTATCCTTCAGAGAATTATGCTTGAATCGTCTAGAAGGCTATTACTCGTAATACTAGTATTGACGAACCTGCATTCTTCCAAAATCTTCTTTCTTGAAGAACCTTTCCAACTCACTAGTAGCTGCAGCTAAAGACTTTGCTTTCCCTGCATCATTTTCTGGTTGTGAATTATCCAGTGTTGCTGCATTATAACACCTATCCACGACAGGAAAACCAAGATTACAAGAAACAAATGCAGGAAGCATGCTCAACTCACAAAGCTGACAGCCATCAGTGCTAGAAAACATTACTTACGACATGTTTCTGCTCCGAATGCAAGTGGACTTAAATGAACACGATCCTAAAAGCTTGCGAAGCCTTCTTGCTCTGAGAACAGTCATATTGAATTGCAAAGGGGAGAGTTTTGTTGGAGCAGTACAAGGTTTCAGAATATTGGGAGCTGTATCACATGATTCTGACATTGAAGTAATTCCTGAAATCATATGCAAATCCCTGGAAGCTTCGGGTGTAGCAACAGTACAAGATAGATCCTGTTTATCTGAAGTAACCTGGACATAGGAATATTTTACTCAGAAACAACTTGCTGAACATAACAATCTAAGACTTGCCAAAAGATTTGGGAGGATATCATAGATAACTTAATAACTTCAAATCACCAAAGTCTTCCAAAGGAGCTCAGTTAAAAGTCCAGACTTCCCCATAATCAGTGTAATGGAGGTTGGGTGTCATATATAAGCTACTCCGCTGCAAGTGTTTGAAGATATTAATACCTACTTAAGGTGCAATGGAATTCCCTTTGCTTTCCCCGCATGTATTTCAAATGAGTGCCAAGAATCGGCTTAGTACAGATAAGGTGATATCGTTGCAGCATGCTAAGACAAGACAAGCAGCAGATGTCAATCAAGTGCAGCGACATACACTTGAGGAATCCAAGTCTCTAAAAGCATCGGAAAACTAAATCATGGATCAGAAATCTCATTTTACATCAGAATAAATGCACAATTGAAAGTATTAGTCATTGATCTAAGGATAGTAACGGGAGCACAAAGTACAGTTGTAGCCTTATGAGAGAGAGAATCAGCATACCAAAGTAGATTCCTCAGCACTAACATCATATCCAATCGAAGTTAAAACATCCGCACTTATGGAAACATCAGATTGTCCAGAAAGATCTGAACATATTCGTACACTTGCAGGTTGATCATGCTTAGCATCTTTCTGTAATATAGACGGTTCGTCCTTAGTATCATTGCCTGAAACAAACTTTGATATGGTAGCATGCATTTCTGATAATGTTTTCCTAACTTGAAAGGAAGACGTTTCATTTCTCAGAACAGACACTTCAGATAGTAAACTTGAACTACTTTCATGTTTCCTTTTCTTCATAGCTGTAGATACAAACTTTGTAAGGGAGGATTGTACCAGATTTGGACGAGAAGAATAATCTTTCTTCAATGATCTTGCACTTTCTAAAGTATTATCAACATTTTTGACAACTGGATTAAAGAGATCTGCTGATTGCTTATACTTGAAGGCCGAAAAAATTTCAGATCTATCAACCTCTTCCATGTTAGAGGTCAAATCCATTGATAGAGAATTTACATCACCATTGGTGGTACCCTTTTCCTTGCACGGACTCTGACCATGGACTTGCATGACCTTGTTAGACAAATCATGTCTGAAAGATACTTCCCTTTGCCCATCAAATGCAGCAGATAATGCTTCAGATGCTAGAGAGGAATCCTCATTGTCGCGAAAACATTGAGAAGTATCCAACTCCAACTCATCTGTTTCTTGCATGACCATGCTTGATACAGCATCGACTCTTATTTTATGCTTGCAAGATGCTCCTTTTTCTCCATCACATTCAGGAGATAATGCTTCAGATGCTACAACAAAATTCTCATCATCCAGAAAAGATAGAGAAGTATCCAATACCAAATCACCTCCTTGCTTGGGCTCCTTGATTTTGTTAATAGAATACCCACGTTCACTTGGAGAGTATATCTGTTTTACAGCTTCTCTTAAAGAAAGCATAAGGGACCCCTCATCAGAGAGGAATATCTTTCGTTTATCCGGGGTAATATTGACATCATATGATGTCGTTGGTACTAAAAAGTTCATGATTGCAACAGGATATTGTTTGGAATTTGAGCACTTATATAACTCATTTACAAGTTTACAGACCTTCGGCATGTCAACGGGTCTGCTATTTATATAAAAAAACTGCCTGTCTCCCGAATTGCGTCCACTACCATACCCAGACTTTGAAATAAATCCCTCGACTTTGCAGCCTTCTGATATGCATAAGTTCAAAGGTTCTAAGCACTGGAAGGTGTCTAGACCAAGGACAGTTACAACATTATCTTTCAGTGAGCTGCTTCCTTGAGATTTCAACACCACCGATTTCAGATTTTTCCCATTTGTGTTTGTGCAAAGTAGTCGAACACCTTTGGCAATAAGGGCGTACGCCTAGTTAAAGCAAGGACAAAAATAAATTAGAAATAAAACTTTAACAGAAATCATAACCAATTGACAAATAAAGAATAGGACACAGAAAAGGGAGGGGAAAAGTTGCAGCGCCATCACCAACCAAGACAATCCAAGTTCAGAGTACAAAAACATACTAGAAATACCATTGAAAAATAAATCACCACCTATTTCAAATTTTTCCCAGTCGGGTTCATGCAAAATAGTCGAACACCTTCGGCAATTAGGTCATATGCCTAGTTAAAGTAGGGAAGAAACAGAATACATTAAAAATAAAACTTCAACAGAATCATAACCCACTAATAAATCGAAAATAAGACATAGGCAAACAAGTTGCAGCGTCATCACCAGCCAGCACAATTTAAATTTACAGAAATTTATTTATAAAAGAAAAATGTGCAGAAATGTAATGAAGTCAACAGAAACACATACTACAAGAAAATGGAGCCAAAGGATCCATAAATGAAGGTTTAACACCATAAAGATAGGCTCTCACATTCAGCAAAGAGATGAGCTTTGCATAATCGCGTCGTATGTTTCGCTTGAACTCCTTACTCCGTACTGGCAAAGTGGAGAATAGGCTCCCCACAGTAACAGTGGTACCAACCTGGCGAGCAATTTTCCTTTCTCCTGTCACCAATCCTGAATGGTCAAAGGTCAAATGTGTGCCTACTTGTTCATTCTTTGTCCTTGTTTCAACAGTCAAACTCCCCAATGCACAGAGTGAACTTAGCGCTTCTCCTCTGAACCCAAATGTTGTCAAAGAGTGAAGATCTGAAAAATCTGCTATCTTTGAAGTATGATGCTTAAGAGCAAGAGCCTGCAATAAGTTCAGTCCATAGTTATTAGTTGGCAACCCTTCTAGTCAAAGACCAAAACAATACTAGTTTAGAAATATACAAGTGCCTAAATTTCGAACAAAAAATTTGGATATATATAAGGAACATGGTGAACAGGTCAAGAAATAAGGTGCAAGAAGAAACCGACCAACATTTCAAGTGTCAAAGTAGATTTATACGCAACACTGAAGAGTCATGGCTCATCGGTGTACATAGGAAAATGAAGGTCAAAGAAAAAAAAAAGACATAACCTCATAAAACTGGAAGAGAACTATGAGACATAAAGTGCAAATGGCAGATCAAAAGGAGAAACTGCACGTGAAAGATGGGACAGAGCTATGCAAGAAAGGCTCACCGCATAAATTCATGACTTCATATCAGTATATCCTCAACTAAGCCATCTTCCTCATAAATGCAGCTTTCCCAGGAGAGGTGCTTACTAGTTTATAGAACATCCAGTTCATACGCACTAATTTACACCTTACAGTCGGTTTAAAGCTCATACTTTCAGTATAAAGCCTGGAAAAGGCAGTCCAGAATTCGCTTATACCATTAGTGGGACTGATAAGGGAAGAAAATAGGTTTCATGCAGGTCAATGCAATCTCCACAATGGACTATAACCCCAAGAAGAAATGATGAGGTGCGATGATTGCATCCAGAAGTCAACATATTCCAATCACCTACGAGGCGTTTGCCCCAAATTATCTCTGCACTGCCTATATTTCAACACTATCCTTATATCACCTTTAAATGAGAGTGTTTTACGATGTATGGTATGTTCACACTACTCACCAAGCAATCAGGTCATTTCCACCTTATTTCTCATCTAAGCAGTGACATTCTTCAATCCCTTCAACAGCGAAGCATCTTCAGACTTAAACCTTCGAGTCCACAAACAACTTAGAAAACAATATAATGCTCCAACCTCTGCCTCTTTGGTTGCTTTTCCATGCACATAGCAAATTGGATCCATGACATGCTTGGTACAGTAAAATCCTCTTCCTAACAAGTAAAGCTAGCTTTGATGTTGTCCCATAATCAAATTGTGTATTTTTCAGAAATCCAGTCTGCAAACTGACATTACTGACAACATAGCCAAGATTTTTGAGGTGGAAGAAGACACCATTTGGTGGACTAACTGGGGCCTTTTTATAACCTTTTAGGTTACGGAGGTATGTGAAGTCTGACTAATTGTCTATGCTAATTAAGGTAAGGTTTAAGAAATATAGACTTTAATTGGCAAATGCCAAAAGATTTGCGTTCCTGCACTTGCATAACCTCACAACAATATTTCACTCTATGCCCTTCATTTGCTTCCCAATTAACTGATAAAAGCTATATGCTCAAATTCATATTGGAAGGAAACTACACAAATTCACAAAAAATAAAATTTGTCAAATACCTGAAAATTGTCTGGTGAGATGCCACAACCATTATCTATAACCTTAAAGTATTCTTCCCCACATTCCTTTAAATTAATTTCAATGCTGGTAGCACCAGCATCCAAGCTGTTTTCTACCAGCTCCTTGACAGCAGATGCAAGATCCAAAATTACTTGGCCTGAACAAATTTTATGAACAACAGATCTATTGATGGCTTGAATAACTGGAAAATCAGCTCCTCCCATCAAGCTTTAATCAAACATCACCTACAAGTAACGAGCAGGAATCAGTTTCCAATGATGGAGAACACAAACCAACTTACAACTCATGACAAGAAAAGACCATCAATTGTGATGATGAGATCCATGCAACGAAAGAGAAAAGCATGATTTGAAATATCACTTTATACTCGCATGACTACGTTCCAAAAGCATTCTATGTGGACCATTTTAGTTTTTCATGTGTAGAATCTGACAAATTGCCCATAAAACTTGTTTGCATCTTATTACTGCTACCAAGAATCATCAAGCATCCTCTTAATGATGGACAAATAGGCTCAAATGATCATTAGTAAGCCATAGAGATCATATGACCAAATACAGCAGGTAGAAGGACGAAAAAACCTAAGAGGCACATCAAGCTCCATCAAAGAAGATTCAATGTGATAGGAACCCCAGATAATTAGTTGTTGGGTTGAGCAGAGGTCGACCGGGAGAGAAGCCTGGCGATGTTTGGCCGGGACTGTGCCGAGGTCGCGGGATGCTGGCGAGGTCCGGAAGTAGGTCGAGGATGCTTGGCGAGGTTGGCGGGAGTGGCTTGCGGAAGGAGATCGGGCGTGCCAGAATAGATACGGGGATACATATAGGCACCGTTTGGTCGCGATAAGCGATTCCGGGATCGGAGGATGACTAGTGGGACATGTGGTATTTGGTTGAAAATGAAGGATAAAATAATGGGGTTTTTGTAGCGAGCACCGTTATATGAACTTATTCTGCTAATAAAACATCATCCATTAGATTTAGGGTGGTTATATATGCAACACCCAGTTTGATAAGTGCACCACACTCAGCTCAATCGGTGATTAATCACCGAATTTTTTATACAAATTCGGTGGCTTGTCACCGAATTTTTTGATAAAATTCGGTAGAATGACACCGAACTACACCGAAATAACATAGTTCGATGGCATTCCACCGAATTTTATCAAAAAATTCGGTGGCAAGCCACCGAAAAAAAAAATCAGTGTGGTGCACTATCAAATTCTGTATTGCATATAAAATCACCCTTAGATTTAACTCCTTAACATCATCTTAGAGTATAAAAGACTCTTATACCCATCACTCTATTATTATCACCATATCTCTCTTAAAACACCTCCCCCTCAAGATCCAGACGCCTCCCACCTCCAGATCCGTCGCCGGCCGCCGCCGCTTCAGATCCAGATCCGTCGCTGCCTGCTCCCAAATCTAGATTCGCCGGCGCCCCCACCCCCAGATCTGTCGCCGGAAGCTCCCACCTCCAGATCCGACCGGCCGCTCCCACCTCTAGATCCGTCATCGGCCGTTCCCAGATCAAGATCCGCCACCTCCAGATCCGTCGTCGGCACCTCCCAGATCCAGAACCACCACCGCCCCCACCCCCATATCCGTCGCCGGCTGCTTCCTCTACCACGTCATCACCATCTTCTTCCCTCTCGTGCCCGACCCAAAGCTTCCGCCGACCACCGTCGACCTCTCCTCTCCGGCTGCCCCCCGCTGCCATCCAACTCCACCACCATCTTTCCCTTGACCCCCACGACTCCGATCAACAGCTTCACCGCCTCCGTCGTCTCCTCTGGCGCCTTCCCCGGCCAACCCAACTTCACAGCCGCGCCCATCACCCCTTTCCGACACCGATGTCACCCCCAAACCCCTCTAAATCCCTCTCCAACCCTCCTATACCGACATCCCGACCTTCCCCGACCATTCCAGGCCCCCACTGAACTCCACCGTCGTTCCCGACGCCGGACAACCCAAACCTCACCGCCGTCGACATCCAGATCCCGTCGATCTGGCATTCCTCCAGCCGATCCTCTCCGACGGATCTCTTCCCCTCCGTCCCACGACCCTTCCTCCAAGGTCCCGCCCGTCGAAAAGGCCCTATCGTCAGCGATCTACTTCCGGCAAACCACAACCATCGGATCTCCCTAGACCGGATTGACCAAATTGGCTCAGCCAACTCTCACCTGAATTGATTCAGCTCAGCCACTTAAGTAGCCTGGTTTAATCAGGCTCAAGCAAAGAGAAAAGAAAAAACCAAGCGGAATATCTACAAAAATTTGGTAAAAAAAATGAGAAAAATATGAAAAAAAATGAGAATTCTTTCATATGATGTATCACAATTAAATTGTACTTCATGTAAGCGGTTGTTGTAGTTCTTGATCTTCAATTTTCTCTTTGTTAATCTTTTGTTTCTAAATTTCTCTCTTTAATTTTCTCTTTATAATTTTCACTTTTTTAATTAAAAATAAGATGATTTCCTTATTTTAATTTTCTCTCTTTAATCTTATCTTTTTAATTTTCTCTCTTTAATTTGGGAATGCAAAAATTCGCTAACCCACTCTTAAAATGGAAAAGAGAGAAGTGAAAAATGAAAAATGAAAAATGAAAAAGTGAAAAGTGAAAAGAGAAAAATTAAAAAGAGAATACTGCAAAGAGAATATTGCAAAGAGAAAATTAAAAAAATTAAAAAGAGAATACTGGAAAGAGAATATTGCAAAGAAAATAGCACAATCCAAACCATACATCAGCTCTAAATCCTCTTTGATAGGTATTCTCTTTTTTACAGATAGAATACTGAAATCCATTCGTGTATATTAATCAAGAAGAGATGAGGGAAATTTGGAAAGAGAATACTGCAAAGGAAAGAGCACAATTCAAACCATACATGAGCTTTAAATCATCTTTGATAGGTATTGAAATCCATTCATGTACATTAATCAAGAATAGATTCCCCTCTTCTATTCTGCTAATGTATGGTTTGGATTGTGCTATTTTCTTTGCAATAATCTCTTTGCAGATTTCCCTCTTCTATCATTGATTAATGTACATGAATGGATTTCAGTACCTATCAAAGAGGATTTAAAGCTCATGTATGGTTTGAATTGTGCTCTGTCGTCTTTGCATTATTCTCTTTCCAATATTCTTTTTGCAGATTTCCCTCTTCTCTTCTTGATTAATATACACGAATGGATTTCAGTATTCTTTTTGTAAAAAAGAGAATACCTATCAAAGAGGATTTAGAGTTGATGTATGGTTTGGATAGTGCTCTTTTCTTTGCAATATTCTATTTACAGTATTCTCTTTTTAATTTTTCTCTTGCAATATTCTCTTTGTAATATTATCTTTTTAATTTTTCACTTTTCACTTTTATCTTTTTCACTTTTCACTTTTCTCTTTTTCATTTTTCATTTTTCATTTTTCATTTTTCATTTTTCATTTTTCATTTTTCTCTTTTCACTTTTCCATTTTAAATGTCAGTTAGCGAATTTTTGCATTCCCAAAATAAAGAGAGAAAATTAAAATAAGGAAATAATCTTATTTTTAATTAAAAAAAAAGAAAATTAAAAAGAGAAAATTAAGGAGAGAGATTTGAAAAAAAAATTAACAAAGAGAAAATTGAAGATCAAGAACTACAACATCTGCATACATGAAGTACAATTAAATTGTGATACATCATACGAAAGAACTCTCTTTTTAATTTTTCTCTTTTCATTTTTCTCTTTTTCATTTTTCTGTTTTCACTTTTCACTTTTCTCTTTTCCGTTTTAAGAGTGGGTTAGCGAATTTTTGCATTCCCAAATTAAAGAGAGAAAATTAAAATAAGGAAATCATCTTATTTTTAATTAAAAAATAGAAAATGAAAAAGAGAAAAGAGAAAAGAGAAAAATGAAAAATGAAAAAGAGAAAAATGAAGTTGGGAGCTCGTTGTCAATTAAAATAAGTATAGGAGGGATAGTATGGACATCATGGAATGATTATGGTGACTGATCGACAAGAATCACGGCGAAGACGGGGGATCGAAAGAGAATAGAGAAAAGAGAAAAATGAAAAAGAGAAAAGTGACAGCGAATCTGAGGTCGCTGGATACTAAAATCGACATAAGAGTGATCTTAGGGATATGATAAAAGAAAAAAATAAAAAATAAAAAAGAGAAAAGTGAAAAACAAAAAATACAAAAAAGAAAATTATAAAAAGAAAAGAGAACATTGGTGATGAGCTGCTCCCCTTCATCACCAACCCATCCATTGGGTTCTCTCCTCCCCTTCATCCTCTCTCAGTGACCCCAACAAAGCCCACTTCACGGGGCTCCGTCGCCTCTCCACCCGCGCGACCGCCTTCTCCGTCGCGGGCGACGCGTCCGCCCCTCCCCCACCGCTCCGGCCTTCTTCCTCTCACTCCAATGGCGGAGTCCCTCGTCTCTCTCCTCTGTGTCGCAGGCGCGTCCCTGCTCCTGGGTCTTTCCGCTGCTGAGCTCGTCCGTGTTGTGGCCGAGCTCACCTTCTCCTTCCCTCCCGACCTCCGTGATCTCCTCTCCCTCACCCTTCCCTCGGCCCGCCCCGGGATTTCCCGACTGGAGTCGCATGCCTCTCCTCTGCCTCCCCGTCGCATCAGCCTCCGCCGCCGCCGCCCTCCGCCACACGCCGCTGCTGATCCTTGTCTTTTTCGTCGATGACGACCGCATGGTCGTTGCCGCAGCCGGCCTCGCCGTCTTCTTCCATTGCCATTTTTGGCGGCCATGAGCGACCAGCGATTAGGACCCCGAGATGGATCGAGTTCTGGAGCGAAGCCGACGAGTTCTTAGAGATCCATGACCGCATGGCCATTGCCGCATCCGGCCTCGCCGTCTTCTTCCATCGCCATTTTTGGCGGCAATGAGCGACCAACGATTAGGACCCCGAGATGGATCGAGTTCTGGAGCGAAGCCGTCTCTGATCGCCATCGTCGGACGAGTTCTTAGAGATCCATGATGAAGGGGATGAGCGGACTGCCAAGGTAGTGAACAGTGAGGAGGATGAGGATGTGGTCGGGGAGGAGGAGGAAGATAAGGATGTTGATGATGAAGATGGGGAAGAAGAGGAGGATGTGGAGGACGAAGAGGATGGGGAGCCTGGGACCACGGGTAGGTTGATGAACACATAGGGGGACATTGATGGGCATGATCACGGGGAGGATGATGATGAGGATGAGCATGGGGAGATCAGGGAGGAGGTCCATCAAAAGGGTAAAAATGTCATCAGAATTACATAACAAATCCTAACCTTCCATAACTGTCTTAAAATGGTGCTTATACATTAAAACACCAGATGATGGTGTACCAGTTAATAAGTTTGCTTATTTTGGTGTAAACACTAATTATCTATAAAATAATAATATTTGGTTGAAAATGAGGGATAAAGTAAGAGCCCGTTTGGCTCGCCGGAATGGGAGCGAATGGGAGTGAATCCAGTGGATCCCGGAATCTGCGGATTCCGGATTCCCGGATCCTGCCGTTTGGCTCGCCGGCGGATTCCGAATCCGCCTCTTGCAAATATCGCGGATTCTGGATCCCGGATTCTATCCGGATCCGAGCCAAACAGGCCCTAAGAGAATCTATCAAAACAACAAAAAATGCTACCCACACCACATTTTACTCGTTACACTACATCCAGCCTACAATCCCCACTGCTTTGACTAGCCACACCACATGAGAGAACAGTTCCTACCCAAACTACCCTTTAACACCACATGTTAAACAACCCCATGCCACGACTTCTCTCCACCGGACAGTTACCCCGGCTTCTCTCCACCTGCTTCTCTCCACAACTCTAGGCTGGCAAGCGGCAACCACAGCCCGGTGACCCCCGCTTCTCTCCTCCTGCTTCTCTCCACGGCTCTAGGTTGGCAAGCGGTAACCGTAGCCCGGTGACTGATGATTCACTAAATATTCATACTTAAACCCCTTAATTTATCTTTGTTAGCCCGAGAGTGTTTGTATTTCATAGTTTGTTAATTGATTTCAGGTTTAATGAAGATTCAAGTTAGAAAATACAGGAAAAAGACTAATATTTGGAAATTAAGCCGCTCCGCTGTCAGATTGAAAAGAATTCACTAAATTCTGCAGATAAATCCTAAATTCTTGAAATTTGGAGGACTTATAGAAGACTTCAAGATGAAAAAATTCTATGTTGGGCACTTTGCGAGATTCTGGACAAATTAATAGCAGTTTTCAAGAATATGAAGATAAACAGATGCTGGGAAACTGGTCCGTCGATGCTCAGGAGAATATTCACCAAATATTCCAGATAAGTCTAAATAATGTCAAATCTTCGGGAGAGGACAGAAGGCTTCCTAATCTACATCTTTCATGTTGAGCAAATGTTCAAATTCCTGACAAATTGAACCCAGTCGTGACTGGAAAAGGCTGTCAGAATTAAATTAAGAAATTCGAGTTGCACTAGAGGTCCAACTCAACCCAAAACCCTAATTCCAGGAAGACACCTATAAGAAGGTGTTTGCTGGCTGAAAATTGGAGGTCCTTGTTTATCCTAACCTTGTTTTGATAATGCCAATATACATTAAATGATAAAATATATGTTTAATATTTATTACCCTTTTAATTGGAAATCTTAAATTCAATATTTAAGTCATTTTTGTACCGACGGTCGATGCATGGATCGACCGTGGGAATGTGACGATCGATCCATGGATCGACCGTGCGGTTGCACGTTGGATGCACCCTACTTTGAAATATGCATTGTTGGCTCACGGTTACCGATCGACCGTGGGAAGCCATTTTCTTCACAGAGCCTAGCGGACGATGCGACGGTCGATGTGGCGGTCGACCGTGGCGCATTAATGAAGAAAAGTGAAGAAGCGACGGTCGATCGGTGCATCGACCGTGGGAAGCCATTTTCTTAACAGAGCCTGACGGACGATGCGGCGGTCGACTGTGGCGCATTTATGAAGAAAAGTCAAGGAGCGACGGTCGATCCGAGCATCGACCCTGGGAAGCGATTCTCTTAACAGAGGTTGACGGACGATGTGACGGTCGATGTCACGGTCGACCGTGAGAGTGACGGACGATGCGTGGATCGACCGTCGAGCAAAAAGGCTGAGTTTTTATACGTGATGGACGATGCATGGATCGACCGCCAGCAACGCGCAGAGTAAAAAACTAGCCGTTGGAGAGTTGTAGAGAGCCGTTGGAGCTCCTTGTTAAGCTGGTTGAAGTCCAAATATAAGTAGTTCCTTGATGTAAACTTGCCAAAAAACTTTTATCATTATTATTGAGATCATCTGGGTAAGTCTTAGAAAAGCTTTC
Source organism: Narthecium ossifragum (assembly GCA_963920575.1). Taxonomy (NCBI): domain Eukaryota; kingdom Viridiplantae; phylum Streptophyta; class Magnoliopsida; order Dioscoreales; family Nartheciaceae; genus Narthecium; species Narthecium ossifragum. The sequence goes on along the minus strand of OY986974.1, from coordinate 11,581,386 downwards.
TACTTATTCTCTTTTGTGCTATAACCTTTGTAAACCTTCTTCAAGTGTGAAGAAGTACCTTGAGAGATATTCAATAGCAAGTGGCTGTGAGTGTAAGGTCACCAAGCACTAGGAAGCTTGGAGGAAAAGCTTATAAAGGATTTGCAAGTAGTGAAACCTCAAGGGGAGCCTTGGGAGAAGTGGACGTAGACCAAGAGTTGGGTCTTGGTTGGGTCGAACCACTATAAAATCGGTGCCATCTCTCTAACCTTCATAATATTATTCTTGCATGCTATTTTGTTTTAGTTTCATTCCATCTACAAGCTTTTAAGGTATTAGTTCTCTCCTACCTGGTTTTTCCATTGATCTAGATTTTCGAAAAAGAGTCCAATTCACCCCTTCTTGGACCTTCAGTCCTCATAGAGAGAAAAGAGAGAACTAGGGTTTGGAGGATTCTCTGAAGAAGATGGAGCTACAACGTGGATCCCAATCGTTCTTCATCGAATCTAAGGCTTCCATCACAAAGATGAGTAGCTAATTCTGTACTTAGGGATCTCATAAAGCTTTAGTAGATCTTCATTGTATTTTTCTAGTTGAATATTGTATTCTTTTTCTGGACATGATCTTATAGATTTGGTTTTAATGATGAAAGAGTTGAGAGAACAGAGTTCCTTGACGTATTTTCAGTCCTACTTGATTTCGGTGATTGATGGTAGAGATCTATAGGATGGTTTTTATGTGGTTTGTAAATAACCGATGAGATATTTTGTGCTTAGTGAAGATAGCTTGTGCTAAGGTTACTCCGAATACAATCTATACTAATCGAAGATAAAATATGTCTTTGGAAAACACTTACCTTCTTTTAGGGATTCATGTAAGCTTAAGAAGCTGTGAATTTATAATGTCTAGATAAGAAAACAAGAGGATAACTAGAGAATACATGAAGTGAAACTAAAGTGGATTGAGTAATCCCTAGGTTTTCTCTCATTAATATATTTCAACCTTTTTACATCGCTTTCTTAATTAGTTTTAATTAATCAGTTTTAAAAATCCAAATCAATCCTTTTCGCTTTAGATTTAGAGTTCCGAGATTTAATTCTGATTTCTCCTTCATAATCAAAGTTTTCCCTGTGGTTCGATACCGTATTTCATCACTATTCTACCCTATAGTTTAGTATTTTGAATAAGGGTTTATAAATTTTATTCTTGATTGAGTTTGCAACGTTTTTAACGATGCGTTTGTAAGCGATCAGCGACCTTTGCATTCGACCGCCCATCAGCGGGCGTCCTTCCCGTTGCGCCTCCGACCGGCGGCCTTCGCCCCTCTGAGCAATTTTCGGTCCGAGAAAACAGGTTCTTATAAATCTGCTCAAACCCACGTTTTGTTGTGCGTTTTATGACCTACATTGCATGGATTTAGACGTTTTGTTTTATCGATTAAAACTGATGAGCCGATCTTCATCCCCCATTATGGATCGTTAGTCAAAAACCCTTTTTCTCTTTTTTGTTTCCTCCGAAGCGATAGTCTAATCCCGGTTAGTTTGGTTTAAATCCGGGTGTTTACTTCCGTTCCAACTTTTTCCCTCCAAATCAGTAGTCTAATCCCAATTGGTTTGCTTTACGCTCGGGTGTTTACTTCCGATCCAAGTTTATATGCATCGGAAGTGTTATACCGACAATATTCTAATGTCGGTTACTTTTGTTGCTAATCGGTATTAGTATACCGATGTCTATGATTATGTTTCGGTGCTGATATATTGTTTCCTTGTAACTTTCATCAATGCCATGTGAACGTTGTAGTTTTACATGAATCAGTTTGCATTCAGTAGTTTGATACCGTTTTTTTTGTTTTCCCATCGGTAGTTTGATACCGTTTCTGTTGTTTTCTCATCGGTAGTTTGATACCGTTTCTGCTGTTTTCCCATCGGTAGTTTGATACTATTTCTTTTGTTTATGTTTTTGCTATGTTTCGGTACTTATATACCGTTTCCTTTGTACTTCCGTCGGTATCATACCAGCAATTATGAAAATTAAGCTTTGATAACGCCTTAACTGATAACTGATGTTGGTTGTTTGTAGCAACCAAATGCCTCCTATTACACGCAGCGCGTCAAAGGCCTCATCAAAGGCATCCTCTTCTTCGTCTTCCCTGCGGCAGCGACGTGGAAAGAGAAGAGATGTGGCAGAGGAGGAAAGGACTCAAAGGGTTTGTTTTGAAGACCATGAGGAAACAGAGGATGAGGGTCCGTCTTGTAGTGATATCCCTCCTATCCCCAGCGCTGCAGCAGAGGATGAAGGCCCGTTCCCTGGCGGGGTTGTGGATAAGTCCGTGTTAACCGAGTTTAGGAGTCATGTTGCCTACCGTATATGGCATGGAGAAGTATACATAGTTTGGTTAGCTGCCTATAGCTATCTGACTAAACCCATGGAGATGTTAATTTTATCCTTTTTTGATTCTTGCAGGAAAGGAAGCCTCACAAGATCTATGCCCACGGATCCAACACACTAAACTGCGATAGGACATTGAATACTCAATTTAATCAGCTTGTTGATATTACCGGTCTAGGAGGCCTCAGGGACTGCTCATATACCTGCATTAATAATGTCATGGTGTCAGCATTTATCGAGAGGTAGCACCCGGAAACAAGCACTTTTCACTTCCCATGGGGCGAGATGATGATCACCATGGCAGACGTTGGTGCCATTTTGGCCATCCCTATCGCTGGTAGGCCACTGGAACAGTGTGAACTGAATGCAGCTAGATATAAACAGCTTATGGTAGATAATCTGGGGGTTAGTCAAGCAGTGGCCCATAGAGAGGTGACTGAGAGAGGTTTGGGCCGAGGGTTCACCCTTAATTTAAGATGGTTAAGGGATGAATGCACAGTGGATGCCGTCGGTTTAGAGTGCTCAGTGAAGGTGTGAGGACCTGTACCTCCAACCCGATCTGACCGCTTGGGTCGAGGATCTGGTTCCGTTGGTTTTGGGCTTGGTTGGCCTTGCTTCGCGATTTTTTTTAATCGTTGCGGCTCCGGGTGTAATTTGGTAAATTGCCCTTGGCGGAGTTGGTTTCACACACGCGTTGTGCACACACGGTCATGTGGTGATGTATGTGTTGATTAGATCTTGAGGGGAATCTTAGATCGGAAGATCTGAATTAGATAAAGGTTTGAGCTTATGGGAGCAGATCTGGCCGATCGGACGGCCGAGATCTAATCTTTTAAGTCATTAGTACTTAAGGCTCACTTAACCCGCTTAACCCATCTCCCGTTAGGGCTTAAGCCGCGATTGAGAGAGAGAGATGGAGGGAGAGCGGCGGTCCGATCTCGCGGAGAGAGAGAGGAGGAGAGGAACCAGCGGGGTTCCTATCGTCGGAGGCGAGGGTGCGGCCGGAGGAGGATCCCGTCTGGCGATGGCGACCGCGGCAAAGAGGACGACATCAACGACAACGGTGCTCAACCGCGACCGGAGGAGGCTGAGGCGTCCATCGGCGGTGCTCGCGGCCGGAGAAGAAGAAGAAGAAGGCGGACTCGACGCTAGAGGTAGGGTTTCTGAACTAATCCTTGGATTAGGCTCTACTAGATTAGAATCAGGTTTACTTGGTTGTTCTGTTGATTTCGTGGCTACTAGTGGATGCTTCTCCTCTCTTCCAAAATGCTATGGTCTTGATCTTTGGGTGTCGATGAGTTTCTGTCGCTATCTGTTTTCTGGTTTTGGTTGATTGACCGGTTTCCTTCGCCTTGGTAGTTGTGGTTTTGATCGTTGGGTTTCCCTCGAATTAGTTCCTCTGTCCTTCGGTTGTCAGGGCTTGCGACGGTGTTTGATCTGGAATTGCTGGGTATGCTCATCAGGTGTGGGTTGCTTGCTTCTTTCCCGTGTATGCATTGTCTCTTTGCTTCTTTACCTGCGGCCATTGGATTGCTCGGGGTGTTGGGTTTCCCTGTCATTCTTCTTCCCCTGTTCCGGGGTTGCCTCTGTTCTTCCTCTGCTTTCTTCCCCTGCAATGGTTTCTCCTCCCCCCTCAAACTCCTGTCCGGTGCCACCTCGAGTTTATGGTGTCAGGACTAGTTTTGCCGGCCAGAGCTGGGTTTATGGGTTTGATTGGATTGCTGCGATCATTGGATTTTCCGTTTTGCATGAATTGCCGATCTTCGGGTTTCTTTAGCATGGTCTCTGTTTTGGGTTGATCGTCAGATCTGTTGTTGGGTTGCTTCTGTGCTGCGGAGTATTGGGCTGAGGCTGTGGTTTGGTTGTTAGCTGTGTTTTTCTACAATGGCTAACCTCCCTGTGCTGCCCTCTCCTTCCCTCCGGCTGTTCTTTTAAATCACTGTTGTAGTGCTTATTGTTGCTGCTGTTAGATTAGTGCCTGTTGTTCCTTCCTTACTCAACTGCTGCATCTCATGTCAGTTATCTAATTATTGAATTCTTATAGCATGCTTAAGCCAAGGGCCGGCTGTGCGTCGTTTATATTTTATTTGTGGATTAACCAAGGGAGTAGTGCCCTTGGGAATTTTATACTAAATGGGGTGATGCCCTTGTTTGTTGAATGATAGTATGCATGGATTGGGTGTGCGAATAAACATTGTTTCTTGATGGGCTTTGCTAGCTGGTGTTTATTTAACTATTCTTATAACTCTTTACCATGCTGCCTCAGCATGTTGGACTACTATTCGATGATTTGACATGTAGAGACACCTAGGCCTAGTTGTTTGAATAAGCTCATGCATGATGCTTGCATTAGAAGCATTAAGGCTAGGCCTATCCGAGGATCTCGGGTAGCTTGGATCTAGCTCTAGGACCGAGGAATGGGTAGAAGGACTAGGGCGAGATTATGAGTTTATGATCTTGTGTTGATTGAGGTTGGTATACATATATGTCCTCTTGAATTGTGGTATTGAGGCGTAGAAGTCGTGTCGTTCTCTGAGTCAATCGCTAAGGGCAATGGGTGCTATCCTGTTAAGGGTTGTAGAGGTGGGAGTGCACGGGAGATGCACTTGCTCCTTGTCCGTCCTTGATCTGTAGAGGGGCGCTTGGTGATGCGTGACTCTTGTCCAGACCTGTTCCTTGTTGCCTTAGGGTTGGACAGAGACGACACAGTTGTAGTTTTCCTTCATTTCTGTGCGACGTAGAGTAGAACCCTACTGGGCATTGTTGCTCACCCTACCTGGGCTGCATCGGCGATGCAGGTCGATGCAGTTTCTTCTTTCAGGTGTTCCTCTAGAAGATGGCGTGGTATTCCGAGGTGATCGAGGACTTGGAGCTTCGAGGAGTTCTTCTACAATAATTTACAGTTTTAATCAATGATGTATTATCTGATGTATTCAAGAACAGAATTGGATGATTATTGATTCAGTTCGCTTGTATTGGAGAAATATTGTAATATTCAACAATGTAAATATTGAGGAAAGTAATGATATCAAAGTTGTAAAGTTGTAATATTATGAAATGTACAGGTTTCTTGTGTTATATTTATAGAGGAGATTTTGTCGAAATTTTTATGAATTGGAGACCAAATTGTTCATTTATGTGATTGTTGCGCCAATTGATGATGTAATTAGATTTAGGACCCTCACGTTCCGGCCCGGATGGATTTTCTGGGTCGAGGCGTGACAGAAGGCGTATATGTTGTATCTGTTGAGTTGCACCTTGTATTGGAACAAGTCATGGGGTTGGGTTCATGTCGCGCCCCGACTCGCGAAGGCCCAACCGGGTCGGGCGATGCGAACCAGAACCTAACTAAATGCGAAAAAGTTTTGGTGAGGGTTCACTTTAATCTATAGGTCTCCCTAAACAATTCATAAGCACCCTGATTAAAATGATTATCACAAACCTCAAATGATATAATAAACATATAATTCAAACCCTCAAAAGGGTTAACATTTATACATCATACTCTCATAGGAGACAATCTAACAAAAAGGAGTAAACAGACGATCACCGCTTCTCAAGCACCGTCAGACACCGCCGTGCCACCAAACACCTCCCCGGTAGGGGCCACTAAAGAAGAGCTAACGCATGCACCTGCAAAACACAGCCCGAGTAAGAGTGAGCAGCTAAGCTCAGCAAGGAAACTACACTACGACTTACAAAGGAGGGGACACAACAGTGTCACCCTCAAGCAAGCCTGGGTGTACACAGGGGCCCCATAACCCCACCGCGTGTCCTTGAAGGCAGGAAACCAACACTGCATACTCACAAGTAGGAAACCGGCACTGCTAGGCAGGGAAACGACACCGCTGAGTAGCCACACCTTCTACTCAAGAGTCATAAAACACCGAACACCGGCTACACCCCAGAACCTGCTCGAGGCCGACACGACCACTAAATTATCGGTCAACCTGTATTCAAGTCGGGTTGGGTGCACATGTCCTATATCGCTTCTCTCAATGACCTTTCGACCATGCGTGAGTAGGTATGGGGTGTTGGGGCCCTCGCATACCTCTATCGGATGCTTGGGTCCGCTAGTCGGTGGGGATCATGTGCCGTTGGTGGATACCTAACTTTGTTGGTGGTATGTAGTTTTGAAATAACGTAATTTTATTTATATTTTGATACCAATTATTGTTTGAATGAACCCATATTTATCCTACCAATGTAGAGTTGGATACATGATCACACCAAGTCGTGGCTCCGCAATCATACATTGAGTACACAATTGACATGCCCACTGTTTATTAATGGGTGGACTGGAAAGAGTATGCAGGCGGGGAGAATATTGTTCGGTCATGGCGCCAACATCTCGATCGCATGACTCCACATGAGGTAATGTTGTACTTTATTTATGTGTATTTGTGATCAACATGTAATGTTGACTGAGTGAATGTTGACTGATTGTGCTTTTTTTCTGTAGGTGACATGGGATCCGTATCATGCTCAATGAGGAGGAGCTCCATTCCCTCACGAGGAAGTTAGCTTCTACTTTGGCACCATTAGTTGCGGAGAGTACGTAGAGCCTTATCATCCGGACATGGTGCTTCGCTAGTTTGGCATCTGACAGAGCATTCTTCAATATCCATTGAGGCCATCCCATTCTAGAATGGGATCCAAGGGAACAGTTCAATGCTACATGAGAGTGTTCAATTTCAGCAGAGACTGTTGGTATAACTGGATAGGCATGAGTGTGATTGAGCGCTGGACAGGCGCTTCTACCAGCACTGCTAGTTATGAGTGCATGTAGGGTTACATGGAATGGTTCTGATCCATATCTCACGTGAGGGTGGAGAATTCAAAACATGAGTGTGCGGCAGCCAAACGAGCAGACGATTATGTTAATGCCAAGGTAACAATACCTTATTTAAATTTTCATCTTCATTTCTTTATACAACTTGTCTAATTCGTTGCATTTTTGTCAAAATACAGTATGATCGACTTGCATAGCTCATCGATGACACCGTTGAGCATTTGGAGACCTTGGATTTGGAGGAGCAGAAAAAAAGGTGGAGGCGAGCACAGCGCATAGTGCGTGGCGAGCTTGACATGACCCATGGCCTTTGACCCTATTTACATGTATGTCTGCGGTTACTAGATTTTTATACTTGATTTTGATATTATTCATTGAGGATATCTGGTTTCATGTTTTATTATGCAATGATGATTTTGTGTTAGTCGTTGTATAAGTGAAATAGTATATATATTATTGTGTTAATGGTTGTATAAGTGAAATAGTATATATGTTAATGGCGTTTTTTGCTTCTGGCTTCTTTATCAGGCTCTTCAAGCTTTGGCCTTCAAGATCTCTCTCTCTTGGTGTGCCTTCATAAACTTGAACTTTTGGGTTAATGCTATCATGTTTTGCATTCTTTGATGTAAGTGCTGAAGTGTCTGATCCAACTAATGTGTTGTGTAGTGATCGGTGTCTTGGAGACTCAGCGGACCTTGGGTTGGTGCTAGTTGGTGCTAGTTGGTGCTAATGCTGGAGCTTGTTTCTACATGGAAGACAAATGCATGTATTTTACTTCACTGCATGTTGTACTTAAGGGCAAACTTGTGATCTTTGTTAATGTTATGTATGGCTGTTAAATTACACTACTAATCCACTTCAATCCTTTGTAAGTCGGTTTGTTGTGTGTTCTAGTGTCGGTAAGATTCATTTAATCCCCCCTTGTACCTACAAATAAGGGATTCGGGGCTCAAGTGAGCACAGAACATGAGTGTGATTGATCGTGGCCGTCCATATGAATCGCCGGTCATGATTTAATCCGATATCACACTAGGACCCATCAAACCTGAGCCCTCTCTGTTATCTCCCTTGCTTATCCTATGTTTTTCTCTTCTTTTTTATTCCCTTCTCTGTTTCCTTTCTACTTCCCCAGCCACCTCCCCTCCTCCCAACTCTCTTCCCCCTAATATTTCTTCTCCTTCCCCCTCTTTTTCTTCCCGTCCACCAGCCACCATCCTCGCCAAGCGCCTCCTCGAGCAGGCCGCTGGCCTCACTATAGACCTTAGGGTTTAGGTTGTCCAGTAGGCCATTTTATATCCACATCCTCTCTTCCGTCGGCCTTCCTCCTCCATGCAATCCATTGCGTTGTTCATCACCACAAGCTCCGGACATTGAAGGCCAGATGGTGTCGGCAAGTTGGGTGAGGCGGTTTCCGAAGGGAGGTCATGAGCAGTGAAGAGCTCCTCAACGGTGATATTCGAGAGGATGGGGTAAGTGCTGAAGCAGAGGAGGATGGGGGCCCTCTGGCTCCCTTCATCTGGAAGAAGCCTTTAACGCCCCCCGCCGTCGCCGGTGCCATCGTCGCGTGGCCCTTTGAGGAAGCGCTCGTCTCCCGCATCCGCTCCCTTCTCCACATCCCTGGTGTAGCCGCGTTCACGCTGGCTTGCCTCTCCAACGCTGCAGCCGTCCTCTCTACCACACGCAGTCTGACGCATCCGGGATCCTCTCCGATCCATAATTCTCCGCAACCAAATGTCCCACCCTTGCCACCCACCTCGACGCTGGCCTTGGTCTCCTCGATGCCCGCAACGCCGCCTGCGCGGCCATCGACTGCTCCCTCCAGCGTTGGCTCCTTATGTGAGGACCCGTTCCTTCGACCCGGCTCGATGGCGTCGGTCAAGGGCTGATCCCTTCTTGGCTTATTTCTACGTCGAGCGCGATCGGCTGATCTCCTGGCCTCTGTGCGACACCGGTGGCAATTTGATCAAATTGTGCCCTGTGGGTTGGTTTCACACACGCGTAGTGCATACACAGCCTTGTAATGATGTATGTGCTTGATTAGACCATCAGGGGAACCCTAGATCCGAGGATCTAGATTAGATCGGGTTTTTAGCAGCTAGGGAAAGATCTGGCCGATCGGACGGCCATGATCTAATCTTAGCCACTTGTATATAAAACCCTCTTAAACCCTTCTCTCTCATGAGGGTTCTATACCGCTCGATAGCTCTCTTCCGCTCGTTAGAGAAAGAGAGGCGGCGGTGAGTCGACCGGAGAGAGAGGAGAGCTTGGCGGTGCTGGTCGTGACCGGGAAGGAGAGGAGGACTTGGCGACGTCGACGGCGAAGACGGAGAGCTTGGAGACGGGGACGACAACCGCGGCCGGAGAAGAGGAGGATAGGAGGAGATCTCGGCCAGAAATCGAACCCAGAGGTAGGGATTCCTACCCTAATCCTTGATTAGGCCTTTAGGATGTGGATTGTTGCATGCTAGCATAGGATAGCGATGCTCTGCTACTCTCGTGTTTGCTCTGTTGCGTCCGTGACTTCTTTGTTGATGTCTTTCCCTTCTTATAGCATGTCGTCGCTTAGATCTAGTTGTTAGTAGTGATTTCTTTGACGAGGTTTGCTTCCCTTCTCGCTGGTTTGTCGAGTTTTGATGAGATTTTCCCTCCTTGAGCCTCTTTTGTTTCCCTTGTTCTTGGTTGGCCGTATACTCGAGTTTCTCGAATCCCATCGGGTCTTCTGGTGTTTGTTGTTGGATTCCTCTCCATGTTTCCATTTTGGTTGAATACAATGGAGTTGGCCTGAGACTTAGGCGTCGGCTCTATTTTCTAGAATTCATTGGTGTTCTTCCTCTCCCTTGTGTTCTGTTGCCCGGTTTCTCCCTGGCTGCCACAAACTACTCGAGGGGGATGTAGGATCGATTGGCGGGACTCTCATTTCCGTTCCAGTTGATGATTCACCCTAGAGATGAGAGCTATGTTGCATACTTGTGGGTCTTTGTTGAAGGTTGGCTTGGTTGGTGGATGAGATTTTTCCCCATCCCTCTCTTCTTCTTCCCATTGAGTGTTCTTAAGTCATTATGGAAGTGCTCTATTGTTGCTGCCAAATGTCAGGCTGTCGATTGATCATTGCTCCAATTCTCTATGAATTTGGTATAAGTATTGCAAGCATGTCAATTGTATAATAGAGTAGCATGTTCCTTCCTTTATACAAATCCTGTGACTTAGTGTTAATGTCAACGTGCTTATGATCACTTACTTGCTAATTATCCATTTGCGTCCTCTTGTACCTTGTTCATGCCTAGGGCCGGCGGTGTGCCCGTTTCTATTTCTTTTGTGGGATTAACCAAGGGAGTGATGCCCTTGGGAATGTTAGATCTAATTGGGCCGAAGGTGTGCCCTTTTGTATGTGTTGAATGATTATGCACGATTGGGATATGTGAATGTTGTACTTGGCTTTTGTACTTGGCTTTTGTTTATTCTGTAATTGGGGCGAAGCTTTGCTATATCTTGTTGGACATGTGATTAATGAATTGACATATAGAGACACCTAGGCCTAGTCGCTTGATTAGGCTCATGCATGTTGTATGCATTAAAAGCATTAAGGCTAGGTGCGGGCGATGGGCTCCATCGCTGATCCGAGGGCTCGGGTAGCTCGGATCTAGCTCTAGGGCCGAGATATGGGTAGGAGGACTAGGGCGAGATTGTGTGGTTATGATCTTGTGTTGATTGAGGTTGCAACCTAGATATACTCATTTGAATTATGATATTGAGGTGTAGAGGTCGTATCTACTTTCGCTCCAGGTTCTAGATATGGATGTCGATATTCCCTGACTTATGTCCCCCACGAGGGATGGTGGTATCGAGATTGGGCAGGGTGCAACTTGGAGAGGAGCCCACAGTCGTGTTGTTTCCCCTCATTGTTAGGTAAGGGTGGGACCTGGACAGGAGCCCTCGAGAAATTGACGAGGCTAGGGTTAGCCTCTTGGCATACGTAGCCTTGATGAAAGTGGATACAGTTGCAGTTTTACCCTTTCCTTGAGAGTGCCGTAGAGTAGAACCCTACTGGGCTTTATGCTCACCCTACCCGAGCTGCGTTTTGCAGGTGCAGACGCCGTTCCTTCCACTTCAGTAGCCACAAGCGGATCACCTCTTGATATCGCTCAAATGTGTCACACACAACGGTTGCGGTGCAGTACAACATAAGAGAGGTCGAACTACAGAGAGACAAGCACGAAAGATCCAGAAACACAGATAACAATATATCGAAAACAATCAAGAGCGATAAAAGTTAAGAAAATAGATCAAAGATGTAATGATAAGATAAAGTTAACGAAAGAAATCAAGATTCGAATGAGGCTAGGCTTCAGGAATTACTTCACTCGGATTTAGGTTCTTCTCTTCTCAATGGTTCATATAGTACTCAGTTAAGGGATTCACATCCCAATCACATTAACTGGAAGATATGGAACTATAAACCTAACAAAATACAAAAGTGTCTCTTCCTACAATTGATTCTTCCTTATTATAGTTCTAACTTCATCCAACCCAAACCTAAGAATACACGATACCGGCTGTCACTACAGGCAACACGCAGTAAAAGTTCATCTGGACAAAGCCCTAACTCTATCTAACTGGATCTCTAAGAATACACAATACCAACTCTCACAATCGGCACTGCATAGCAAAGATTTCATGAGATAAAGTAGGTAAACAATAGATAAAACTATGGGATTATAAGATCATGAAAGAAGCATGACTGGATTCATAATATTAATCATCCACATAGAAATCTATAATCTGAAAATAATCTTTGAAGATCCAATACATAGAAAAGAGTTTAACAATAAAGATTAAAACTATGAATCATTGTTGGAGAAGAAACCCTAGTCCTCGCTAGATCATCCGTCCGCTATGCCCGAGGATTACTAGGCCATGGATGGAGATTCCTTCATCTTCTTCCTTTGGAAAATGTCCAGAAAAGAGCCTCTAAAAATGTCAAAGAACCCTTGTATAAGGACATGAAACCCTAGCTTTTATTTCAGCCTTTGGATTAAATTTGATGGCTCTTATTCAGATCCACCCGAGTAGGATCGATCCCACTTTAAGTGTAGGATCGATACCCTTGAAATCAACATCTTCAATTTCTGGCTACGCCCGACTCGGATCGATCCCACTATAGGTGTCGGATCGATCGTCTTCTTCTCTATTTTCCGTAGCCTGGGTCACCCGAGTAGAATCGATCCCTCCATAGAAGCAGGGTCGATCCTTCTCAGTTGGATCGATCCCACTATAGGTGTCGGATCGATCCTTCTCCTCAAAATGCTCGAGTGAAAGGAGGATCGATCCTTCTATGATCATCCAAAAAGCATACGTTCTGTCAGGATTTAATTCCCGAGTCCGATCGATCCCTCTCCAGGTGTGCGATCGATCTGAATCCCTGAGTATTTACTATTTTACCATCCAGACTGCGCCATCGGTACTAAAATTGCCGTAACTTCCTCTAGGAAACTCGGAATCACGAACCGTAAAATTCTCCAGAAACTAGACTTCAAGAGCTTTCCAACCATATATGACACATCATCTGGTTCATTCCGAAAAGGTATAGTTTTGGCGTTAAAGACCCATCTTTGCTTCAATTTCTTGCATAATACAAATAACTTTGTGAAGCAACATATACGGACGAAATCATCTATATTAATCATGAAAACTGAGTGAATAAGCTGCTCTTAGTCATGTTCAGAGTGCACTTTCATGCACTCATCACACCCCCCAACCAGCTTAGTGCTAGTCTCTAACAATTTAAAGCGCATAAAATATAATTAAGCACACTAACGGTTCAAGGATGTAGACATGCATGACAAAAATTCTGCCTTATCAAATCAATAGTGTTTCATACAGTACAGAGTATGAAAACTTCTTATACTCATACACATACTACCAACACATGAAATCAACTTCTACACATCAAACATGCTAATCACCATCTAGAAGAACACATGTGACGTGACAAATAAATGTTACGTACAGAAGCAAGTTTTACCCACCATTAGTCCAAGCACACTACTATCTTCCGGACCAATCATCCAACCATCGCATTTAAACAACAACATGTTTTTTTTTTCAACTATTAGCCATTTTGCCTTTTTACGCGAGCACTCTCCGCTTCTTGAGGCGCAGAGACCCGGTTACTTAGCAAAACACTTCATAGTTTTCTTTAGCTATTAGTGGTTCTACCTTTTTACGCGAGCTTCCAGCTTCCTGAGGCAAAAACACCCGGTTACTCAGTAGATCACTTAATAGTCGTTTAGGCACAGCTTGATCAAGCTCCAGAACTTTTTTTTTCTGCAGGCAATACTCAATACTAGCTAATGCTGAAATCATGATCTAGATTGACAATAGCATGCTCATTCCTCTGGTGAGTATAATCGCCACTGCACAGAAAAGTGTTCGTGTGTGACTCACATAACGTTCTACCTTCAGATTATCGCGCATGCAATCAATGTATAGGCCAATCCATGAAAGCAACATGTATAATAAGCATCAAAATTTCAGCTCATGTACAATTTCTAGTAACATGCTCAATTCAACACTATTAAACTCAATAAGGTAGCATGCATGAGATCATGTATGCCTACACCCCCCAACCTGAAATTCACATTGTCCTCAATGTGTGCTAATCATGTAAATAAGCATAAGGGTGGTGGCTGAATTTTCATATATAGCATAAATAAGACTAGGAAATCAAAATAGGAGCGAAGCCACCTGACAGAATATCTGAAATCTTGCACAGGGGTCTGCATTGTGGTCGACTTTCTCAAGCAAGGAAGACGGAAGTCCAGGCATCCTAAAAACATAAAATAGCAAACAAAAGCAAATGAGAATGAAAGCAAACAAACCAAAACAATCTAACCTAATCAAAAAGAGAAATGATAGATAGTAGAGAGATCATCCCTCGTAGACAGGGTCTACGAGAGAAACGGTGTGCTCCTCAGGGTCCTCTTTCTCTGGAATCTATTTCAAGCGCTGTCCATTAACCGTAAACAGCCTCCCATCCTTTGGATCTTCAACTTCCACAACCCCATAATCAAATACGCGGCTAACAGTAAAGGGGCATGTCCAGCGTGATTGCAATTTGCCAGGATGGAGATGCAGTCGTGCATCATACAGATAGACTTGCTGTCCTACTTGAAACGTCTTCCGTAGGCCTTTGTCTTTTCCTTGAAGATCCGGGAACTCTCATAAGCATCATTCCTAAGTTCTTCCAGTTCAGACAGCTGGAGTTTCCGTTCCTGACCTGCAGTATCCAAAGTAAAACTTAGTGACTTAATAGCCCAATATGCCTATGTTCTAACTCAACTGGAAGATGACATGGTTTTTCATAAACTAGGCAAAATGGCGACATCCCCAGGGTAGTCTTGTAGGCAGTGTGATATGCCCACAACGCATCTGATAGCCTCAACGACCAGTCCTTTCGGTTGGGGCCCACTGTCTTCTCTAAGATTTGCTTGATTTCCCTGTTGGCTAGTTCAGCTTGGCCATTCGTCTGTGGATGATAAGCAGTAGAAATCTTATGTGTGACTCCATACCTGCGCATCAAAGCCTCAAAGGAGCGATTACAAAAGTGTGATCCCTGATCACTAATAATAACTCTAGGAGTATCAAACCGGGATAAAATATGCTCTTTAAGAAACTTGATGACATTGGAATGATCATTATTCCTACATGCAATAGCTTTCACCCACTTAGACACGTATTCCACAACCAACAATATATATAAATAGCCAAAAGAAGAAGGAAAGGGTCCCATAAAGTCTATACCCCAACAATCAAAAATCTCTACAGCTTGAATAGGGTTCAAAGGCATCATATGTCTCCTAGATAAAGCTCCTAACGTTAGGCATCTATCACAGGATTTGCAGAAAATATTAACATCACGAAACATGTTAGGCCAGAAAATGTTAACATCACGAAGCTCCAAATCCTCGATCACCTCAAAATATCGCGCTATCTTCTAGAAGAACACCTGAAAAGAAGGAACTGCATCGACCTTCATCGCCCATGCAGCCCAGGTAGGGTGAGCAACAATGCCCAGTAAGGTTCTACTCACACTCAAGGAAGGGGAAACCACAATAGTATTATCCTTCATTCCAAGTCTAAGGTGCCACTGGAAGCATCACACCTCGTCAATCCAAAATGGGCCCCTAAATAGGGTCACCCTCACCCAAGCAGCGAAACAAGGAGGACGACCAACACGAGCCTGGACCCAGGGTCGGTGCATCGCCGCTGCACTTACCGCCGGAGCTCTCACCATACACCAACCCTTGTACGGGGACATACGTCATGGACATCGACATCCACACTTAGGCCCTTGGGACAAAGAAACAATACGACCTCTATTTCTCAATATCATAATTCAAATGATTATATCTCGGTTGCAACCTCAATCAACACAAGATCATAACCACACAATCTCGTCCTAGTCCTCAACTAACCAAACCCCGGACCTAGGGCTAGATCTGGGCTACCCGAGAACCTCGGATCGGCGATCGAATCCATCACCTACCACCTAGCCTGAATGCCTCTAATGCAACCATCATGCATGAGCCTACTCAAACAACTAGATCTAGGTGTCTCTACATGCCAAATCATCAAACAGTAGTCCAACATGCTGAGGCAGCATGACAACGAGCTACAAGAGTAATTAAATAAACACCAGCTAGCAAAACCCATCAAGAAACAATATTTATTCACGCGTCCAATGTCGCGCCCCGACCCGTGAAGGCCCAACCGGGTCGGGCGACGCGAACCGGAACCTAACTAATACGCAATAATTTTGGCGAAGGGTTCCCTCTAACCACCCTCATTAAAACAAAGATTAACAACCTCAAATGAAATATAATATAATATTCAAATCCTCAAAAGGGTTTACATTTATACAACATACTCCCGTAGGAGACTATCTAAACAAAAAAAGGGTGTAGAAGACTATCACTGCTCCTCAAGCACCGCCAGACGCCGCCGCGCCACCAAACACTTGCCCGGTAGGGGCCACTGAAGAAGAGCTGACGCATGCACCTGCAAAACGCAGCCCGGGTAGGAGTGAGCATAAAGCTCAATAGGGTTCTACACTACAACACACAGAAAGGGAGGGAATACAACAGTGTCGCCCCCAAGTAAGGTCTGGGTATACACAGGGGTCCCATAACCCCACCGCGTGTCCCTGAGGTCCACGATCATGATCTTCCAGAAGAGCTGGTCACATGATGGGCCACTCTCAGTAAGCAGGAAACTAACATTGCTGACTCACAAGCAGGAAACCGGCACTGCTGGCAGGAAATGACACCGCTGAGTAGGCACACCCTCTACTCAAGAGTCGTTATAACCGGACACCGACTACATCTCAGAACCCGACTCGAGACCGACACGACCTCTAAATCATCGATCAACATGTATTCAAGTCATCTAAGCCTATCATCGATATCGATTGAATACTACAATCTAACCTGGACCTTGCTACCCGCCACGGTCCTCGAGCTAAATCTGAGCTACCCGAAAGCCTCGGATCGGGGATCGACCCATCGCCCACACCCTATCCTTATGCATCTAATGCACAACAGAATGCATGCTATGATCATACGCAGGTAAGAGGTAAGCATGCAATAGTATGATAAAAATAGCATACAAGTCTAACTGGATCGCCGCAGCGATACTATCGATCGCTGCAAGCCAATCCGCAGCGGATCCCGGCATTACGACGGTACCGCGACCGTCAACCGCGGACTCCTACAACAGGAAGCAACCCGAAAAACTCAGATGAACATATAATATTATATTATATGTTCAGAACATATAATATTATATTATATGTTCAGAACATATAATATTATTAAAAACATCGAGATCCTCTAATTAGGGGCCAAGTGACCTCGTCGATCTGACTTCCAAAAGACGTCGGATTCGAGATCCAACTTAGATATCCGTAGATAAACATGCTAGGATCAACATATCCAAAACCAGGAAACATCCGACGGCTAGATTACTTGGTAAACACTAATCAAAACCACTAATCTCACTAATTACCTTTAATTGCTGCAACGCAATCCATCCGTAGGAAAATCATAACAGTTCATAGGAAAATCAGAAAATTATGAAACTGGTTGGGTATGAGAGTCGATTCAAAGATCTACAACTCTCATGTTCATCATAAATCAAGATCATGCACGGAAAGACTGGAAAACGCGCCGTAAGCCGGCTGTTCTTCAAGAACAGAGAAACCAGAAAATCCGAGTTTAAACATGCTAAAAACCTACTAAAATCTCAATCAAATCTTATGAAACCTACAACAGAAATTAAGCTAAGTAAGAGGCACCCAACAACACCAAGAATACCTAGATCTACCGGCTAGATCAAAAGAAAACCCCCTATTAACCCACGTAGGTAGAAACCTATCGAAAACACAATCCTCGGCTGATTCCCCACGGTATGACCACCAAACTGGATTCAAACCAAGCCAAGGATTTTCCTCTCGCTGCCATGAATTCAACGAGCCTTCAAGCACCCAAAATGATGGCCGGGGGAGGGAGAACGGAGGGGAAGAAGATGGCTGCCGGAAACAGGGGAAACAGGGTCGCGGGGTGAAGGAAGCGGAAGGAAGAAGAAGAAGAAGTGGAAGAAGGAGAAGAAGAAAAGGCAGGAAAGGGGGAGAAGAAGAGGATAAGGGAGAGGAGAGGAGAGAAAGTCTTCTCAAACACGGTGATCGCTCGCAAATGTGTCGTTAAAACATTGCAAACTCAATCAAATATTAAATTTATATCCTTATTCAATCACTAATACTACTACGTAGACTAGTGGTGAAATTCGGAGTCGAACCACAGGCAATTACGAGGAAAAACAAAATCAGTTCTCAAAACTCTAGATCTAAGCCAACAAGTTCAATGATAGATTGATCTAACTGAAACTATCTAAGAAAGCAAAAGAAAATATTAAGGTTTTAATCAAATGGAAAAGATGTCTTAGGAAATACATAATCCACCCTAGTTTCACCCTTAATCTTCCATAGTTATCATCTTGATCACTTCTCTAAGCATTATGGATCGTATGACTACAAGCACACACGAATCCCTAAAAGAAGGTTTTATGTTTCCTACCGCCTAATCTATCTTTGTTTGGCATAAATCATCTTCGGTCCTACCATTATCTTAAGTTATTCTACTCTTAATGACCTTAGTATGACTTATCTTCAAGTTGCATAAATTATCTCAAAGGCAAATCACAAACTAATAAGTCACTAATTATTCCTAATTAAACCCCTTAAATTACCTTTGTTAGGCCTAGAGTAGGTGTATTTGATATCATATTGCTTGATTTCAGGTTTAAGTAGGATTTGAGAAGAAATACAAGAAATTCGGCCAAAAATCACTAAATTCTGCAAAAAGAATGTTTCGTCGACTGTTTGGAAATAAATTACCAGAAATTGTGCAAAACTCCATTTATTCTGAAATTCTGGGACCTAAAAGACGACTTCAAGATCTACAACTTTTATGTTGAAGACTTTGTGAGATTTCGTATAGGTTGGCGCCAGTATTGAAGCAAAGTTGGATCTATGAAAGCTGAAATTTGAGAAAGGCTGAAATTAATTGATGACATGGCAGTTAACGACCTAGTCAAACCGACTACAGTGATGGATCGGATTTGATGCCGATGGATCGCTCCGATGACGTCAGCAGCCCGAAATTTAGGGAAATTAGAGTTTAAGTTCAACTATAACTCCTAATTCCGGGATGGAGGGTTTCTAATATATAAGGGGGTTATTCCAGCCGAAAATTGACATCTTTTGGACCACTTTTGGAAGAGAAGTCTAGGGTTTTGAAGATGGAGATCTTTCCGCGGGGATCGACAGCTTCCTTCCCAACACCTATGGATCTTTCCCAGAAGATGAGTAACTAATTCTAAACTTAGGGATATCATGAAACCCTAGTGTAGCTTTTGATTTTCTTTGGTTTGATTCTTGTAAACTTCTTCTCAACATGATCTCATAAATATAGTTTTAATGATTAGAGATTTGAGGGAACAGAGTTCATTTGAAGTATTTTCAGTTGTATAAGCTTTATGTGATTGTTTATACAGATTTATAAGATGGTTTTCATGTGATTTATGGTTTGCTTTTGAGATAGGTTATGCTATGCTAGGATAGGTTGTGCCAAGGTCATTAGGAGTAGTATAATTTAAAGTAATCGTAGGATCGAAGACAACCTATGTCAAGAAAGATAGGCTATGCCGTTAGGAACATAAATCTTATTTTAGGGATTCATATGAGCTTGTAGCCATATGATCCATAATGTTGAGAGAAGTGGACAAGAGGAAAACTAGAGAAGATTGGAGGTAAAGCTAGGGTGGATTGAGTAATCCCTAGGTAATTCATCACTTGGTTCCAATCCCGATCACTTTACTTGCTTTCTTAGATAGTTTTTTAGATAATTCGACCCACCTTTTGATTACTCCGCTTAGGAATCAGTTTCGAGAATTGATTTTCAGTTTCCAACGTTTTGCCTGTGAATCGACTCCCGACTTCATCGCTATTCTACCTAGTAGTGTAGTGATTGAATAAGGATTATAAATTTATATTTGATTGAGTTTGCAACGTTTTAACGACAACGTTTGTGAGCGATCACAAACCACATGAAAACTATCTCATGAATCTCTACAATCAAGTACAACCATCATGTCGGACTAAGAATACGTCAACGAAACTCTGTTCCTTCAACTCTATAATTATTAAAAACATATTCATGAGATTATACGCAGAGAAATTCACAAAAATCCAACTAAGAAAGATCAAAAGTTACACTAGGGTTTCATGGTATTCCTACGAACAAGAAATCTAGCCACTCATCTCTTGGAAATCATGAATCGGTGTAGAAGATGAAGTCATTGATCCCCGCGGAAAGATCGCCGTCTTCAAAACCCTAACCTTCTCCTCCAAAAGTGCTCCAAAAAATGCCATTTTTTGGCTAGAATAACTCCATTATGTATTAGAAATCCTTCTCCTCGGAATTAGGAGTTATAGTTGAACTTGTTGATCCTAACCTTGTTTTGATGATGCCAACATACATTATATGATAAAATATATGTTTAATATTTATTATCCCTTTAATGCAAAGTCTAAAGTTCAATATTTAATGAGTTTATGTACTGACGGTCAATGCATGGATCGACCGTGGGGATGCGACGGTCGATCCATGGATCGACCGCGTACGATGCACTATACTTGACATATTGAAATGTTGGCTCGCGGTCGATCGTTGCGTCGATCGTGCAAAGCCATTTTCATGACAGAGCCTGGCGGTCGATACGACGGTCGATGGACTTTGTGTTGTAGGCTCACGGACGATCCGACGGACGATGCGACGGTCGACCGTGGAGGTTGTTGGTGAAAAGTAAAGAAGCGACGGTCGATCGGAGCATCGACCATAGGAAGCATTTTTCACAACAGAACCTGACGGACGATACGACAGTCGATGGGTGGATCGACCGTGGGGCGCAAAGGCTGAGTTTTTGTACACGACGGTCGATGTCACGGTCGACCGTGACACTTGACGGACAATGCATGGATCGACAGCTAGCAACGCGCAGAGTAAAAAACTAGCCGTTGGAGAGTTGCAGGGAGCCGTTGGAGGTCCTTGTTGAGCTGGTTGAAGCCCAGATATAAGTAGTTCCTTGATGTAAACTTGCTACAACTTTAATCATTACTATTGAGATCATCTGAGCAAGTCTTAGCAAGAGTTTCTACTTATTCTCTTTTGAGCTACAACCTTTGTAAACCTTCTTCAAGTATGAAGAAGTACTTTGAGAGTTATCCAACAACAAGTGGTTGTGATTGTAAGGTCACCAAGCACCAGGAAGCTTGGAGGAAAAGCTTGTAAACGATTTGGAAGTAGTGGAACTTTGATAGGACTTGAAAAGTGTCGTGGCTTAACAAGTCTAACCAAAATTATTATAATTTTCGGTGTTCTACATTAACTACTAAGGAAATAGTAGATAGCAGAGAGTCCGAGTCGAATCCACAGGGACTAAGATGATTGAAATCGAACGCTTAGCAAATCTCCTACCAATGAGTTAGGAAAAGATTACGGTTTGATATTAAACTAAATTTATATTAAAGGGTTTATGAATACGAGAGAAGAGACCACAGGATTCTTAATCAATAACCAAGGTTCTACCAGGTCTTCCTAAGATCAGGGCACGTCAAGCACGATGAATGGCTTGCCTAAAAGTTGATAAGTGAATGGCTAGTTCTCCTTACCACTCAACAAGTTCTGGTTAGGATTCCTTGTTGGCAAGAACAATTACTTAAAGAGTCAGTGACTGATGAGTCACTAAATATTCATACTTAAACCCTTTAATTTACATTTGTTAGCCCGAGAGTGTTTGTATTTGATAGCTTGTTAGTTGATTTCAGGTTTAATCATGCTTTGAGAAGAAATGCAAGAAATTCGGTCAATGTGCTGAAATACACTGCTCTGTCGACTGTTAGCATAATATTCACCAGAATTATTCTTATGTCCAAATATTCTGATATTTGGATGACATCTAGTAGACATCAAGACGTACAACTTTCATGTTGGACACTTTCAGAGATTCCTGATGGATGGATAGTAGTTTTGAAAAAGATGAAGATATTTAGCTGCTGGAAGACTGGTCCGTCGACGCGCGGGAGAATATTCGCCAAATACTCTAGGTAAGTCCAAATATTGTAAACTCTTCGGGAGAGGATAGAAGATGTCCAAATCTACATCTTTCGTGTTGGACTCATTCCCAAATTCTGGACGGGTTGAACCCAGTCGCGATTGGAAGAGGCTGTCAGGGTTGAACCTGGAAATCCGAGTTGCACTTGAGGTCTAACTCAACCTTAAAACCCTAATTCCGGGAATTAAGATATAGAAAAGGGTTTTGTGGCTGGAAAACAGAGGCCTCCAGGGGGAGAAAAATCAGAGAGAAAAAGGACAAGGCTAGGGTTTGAAGACGGAGATCTTTCCGCGGGGATCGATGGCTTCCTTCCCAACACCTATGGATTTTTCTCAAGAGATGAGTAGCTAACTTCTAAACTTAGGGATCTCATGAAACTCTAGTGTAACTTTTTGTATTCTTTGGTTTGAATCTTGTATTCTTCTCAAGACATGATCCTATGAATTTGCTTTTTATTGTTAATAGAGTTGAGGGAACAGAGTTCCTTGACGTATTTTCAGTCATACATGATTTCTGTGATTGATTGTAGAGATTCATAGGATGGTTTTCATGTGATTTATGTTTTGCTAATGAGATAGGCTATGTTAAGCTAGGATAGGTTGTGCCAAGGTCATTAGGAGTAGTATAACTTAAAGTAATTGTAGGGCCGAAGACAATCTATGCCAAGAAAGATAGGCTATGCCGTTAGGAACATAAATCTTATTTTAGGGATTCATGTGAGCTTGTAGCCGTATGATCCATAATGTTTAGAGAAGGAGATAAGAGGATAACTGAAGAATATAGAAAGTAAAACTAAGATGGATTGAGTAAACCCTAAGTATCTCTCTCATTAGTTTAACAACTTTTACTTGCTTTCATTAGATAGTTTTAGTTAATTCAAACTTATCATTGCTTCTTTTATTTAGATTTAGGGTTTGAGAATTGAATTCAATATTTCCTGGTAAATTCCCTGTGGTTCGACTCCGGACTTCACCACTAGTCTACTTAGTAGTTTAGTGATTGAATAAGGATATAAATTTAATATTTGATTGAGGTTAGCAACGTTTAACGACGACGTTTGTAAGCGATCAGTGACCGAATGATTAGTTACGTTCACTGCTAATGAACCCTCTTATCAGGATGAATTCATCGCAAGTAATAACTCGGATATGGATTTAGGTGTAAGATCAAGATGGGTTAGCATCTTGATGGCCAAATCTAAGAAGATAGGATATACGAAGGATTAGGGATAGAACGTAGTGGGACTAGCACTACTATAGTGGTTCTAGCACTATACAATCCCTAATCATGAAGAAGATTTCATCTGAGATACCATGGGACTAGCATGGTCCTCTTATTTAGATGAATCTAAACCAAGCTCTAGCATACATAAGCTTTGGAATCAAGTACATACGAGAACAATCAATACATCCACCAAGAAATCGACACCAAGGTATAAAAGAAATAGAAATCAATCCATATAAGCCAATCAATGATGTATACTGATAAGACGTGAAAAAGACACAAATCGCCCTTTTAACTAGGTCTTGTTAGTCTCCGAGCAATGCTATTTTGATTGTATTTTCTCCATTTCAGGTTTAAGGACCCTCAGCAAATATTAGATAAAGTTTGGTGCTAAAAAGAAAAAATAAAGAACTCGCTACTAGCAAATGAGCAAAGGAGCAAAGATGGGTCATCTTCGACATCAAAACTATACCTGTTCAGGAAGAACCAGATAATGTGCTATATATGGTCGGAAAGCTCTGAAAGTTTAGTTTCCGGGAGTTTTTACGGTTCGTGATTTGAAGTTTCCTAGAGGAAGTTATGCTATTTTTAGTATAGAGGTGTAGAAGAAGCAGTTACGAAAAACCATATCGATCCGAGCTAAAGAAGATCGATCTGGGTTGGCGCTGCAGGAAAAATAAAAGGAAATTGACTAATCCGAGTTGGGGTTTGTCTTAGGCTATAAATAGCCTTCTTTGGGGGCGTTTTGGCAGCCTTCCATAGCCGAATTTCCTTCACCTCTTAGGGTTTTTCTTAGCTTCTTTTCTACAAATTAGGTTAGATCTTTGGTGGAAGATCCATGGGTGGAGCGTGGCGACAACCTTTATCAACGGATCTTCTCTATAAAATGAGTAACTAAACCCTAGCCTAGTGATTTCTATGATGTAATAAGAGATCTTTCTAGGGTTTCCTATGGATTTGAGCGTGTAAACATATTTTGATGGTTTGAATGGATGATTCTTATTCTCTTTATATCTATTGGTGTGATTTTTATTATTGTGGATGAGTGATTCGTTCTTATATGCACTAGATCTAGGTCTTGAGCATGTTAGGGCTTGAGATTAGAGATTCTCATCAAAGCATTCATGCTAGAACCATGGATGTGAGAATTTTCCTCTCGAGATTAAGAGTCTTGTGATGCTAGGACCATTACACATAATGCTAGAACCATTATGACCAACTCTTAATCCGTTATTCATCTTAATTCAAAATTAGGGATTTCGTAAGTGCTAGTACCACTACGCTAGTACTAGAACCACTAGGTTAACTGCTAATCCTTGATACATTCTATTTGGCAACCTCAAGATGCTAGAATCATCTTGATTATATACCAATTTCCATTCTTTGATATCATTGCCGACGAGGAATCCTAAGCAGAACTTGTTGAGTGGTAGGGAGAACTAGCCATTCACCTATCAACTAGTTAAAACCATCGGTGATTAATTGATTTGCTCTCATCCTAGGAAGACCTAGTTAGTTCTATAATTACGGATTAGAAATCTCTTGGTGTTTTCTCATCATATTATTATTCAGTTTAGTTTAATCATTAGTTAAGAGTAGTTTAAACCCAAAAATCCTTTGCTTTTCCAATCTTTTGATATAGAACTATACAAGGTAATTAGACTTAATACTCTTTTTCCCTGTTGATCGACTCGGACTCATTGCTATCTATCCCTAAAGTAGTTAGTTAGTGATTCGGATTATAAATTTTTAATTTTGACATACTTGTTAAGACTACGACACTTTTCAAGGCGTATCAAAATTTTGACGCCGTTGCTGGGAAATAGAATAGTAGTTAAGTTAATTGCTTAGTATAGTTTTAATTCAATTAGTTAAAAAAAAATTAAAAAAAAAGAAATCGATTTGTGCTTACATTGCCTATTTTTCTGTTTCTAAGAGACGCCGACGTAAGGAGAATCGATGATCTACGGTCGACGACGGACGTTTCGTGCTTGAACCAGCCCTTGTAACATATTTCTAACTTTTTACTTGGTCCTTGTTTAATTAATTATTTATACATGGCCGACAATTATATGCCATCGGGTGCCACATTGAACGATTACTTTTTACCATCTAGTTGTGCACCCGCTTATGTTAACGATACATATGATTTCTCAAACCCGGCTTATGATTCTCATTCATACACCTATGATCCGGATTTGAGTGATCATCCATACCATGATTGGCAATTCCAAGGTTACTATCCTCCCAATGTTCAACTACAAGATATGAGTATACCGGACCAATACTTTGCACCTAATTTTGAACCATCTTTGTTGATCCTAACCTTGTTTTGATGATGCCAATAAACATTAAATGATAAAATATATGTTTAACATTTATTACCCCTTTAATTGGAAATCTTAAATTCAATATTTAAGTTATTTTTGTACTGACGGTCGATGCAAGGATTGACCGTGGGAATGTGGCGGTCGATCCATGGATCGACCGTGGTGAATGTTTCATACTTGGCAATATGCGTATTGGCTCACGGTCGATCGGTGCATCGACCGTGGGAAGTGTTTTTCTTCACAGAGCCCGACGGACGATGCGACGGTCGATGCGGCGGTCGACCGTGGCGTATTAATGAAGAATGTGAAGAAGCGACGGTCGATCCGTGCATCGACCCTGAGAAGCATTTTTCTTCACAGAGGCTGACGGACGATGCGACGGTCGATGCGGCGGTCGACCGTGGCGCATATATGAAGAAAAGTCAAGGAGCGACGGTCGATCCGAGCATCGACCCTGGGAAGTTATTCTCTTAACAAAGGCTCACGGACGATGTGACGGTCGATGTCACGGTTGACCGTGAGAGTGACGGACGATGCGTGGATCGACCGTCGAGCAAAAGGCTGAGTTTTTTATACGTGACGGACGATGCATGGAACGATGCATGGATCGACCGCCAGCAGCGCGCAGAGTAAAAAACTAGCCGTTGAAGAGTTGCAGAGAGCCGTTGGGGCTCCTTGTTGAGCTGGTTGAAGCCCAAGTATAAGTAGTTCCTTCATGTAAACTTGCTATGGCTTTTATCATTATTATTGAGATCATTTGAGCAAGTTCTAGAAAAGATTTCTACTTATTCTCCTTTGAGCTAAAACCTTTGTAAACCTTCTTCAAGTGTGAAGAAGTACTTTGAGAGTTGTTCAACAGCAAGTGGCTGTGATTGTAAGGTCACAAAGCACCAGGAAGCTTGGAGGAAAAGCATGTAAAGGATTTGCAAGTAGTGGAACCTCAAGGAGAGCCTTGAGAGAAGTGGACGTAGACCAAGAGTTGGGTCGAACCACTATAAATCGGTGTTATCTCTCTAACCCTTCCTTCAGTTAATTCTTGCATGCTATTGTAGTTAAGTTTCATTTCGTTTATAAGCATTCAAGCTGTTAGATCTTTTTCTATCTGAATTTTTCATCAATCTAGTTTTTCGAAAAGGGTCTAATTCACCCCCCTCTTGGACCTTCAATTGGTATCAGAGCTAGGTCTCTAATTTAGTGGTGTAACAACCCTTAGAGGATCCTATCTAGAGTTGGAAAACATAGAGGGACAAGCAACCAATAGGCCACCCTACTTCAATGGTTCAAACTATAATTACTAGAAAACAGAAATGGAAATTTTTGTTCAGTCAATGGACTATGAAGCATGGTTAGTAATAGAGGATGGACCTTATAACCCTACTAAAATTGTTGATGGGAAAGATGTCCTAAAGACAAAAAGTGATTACACCCCAATTGACCTCAAGAACCTTCAAACTAATGCTAAGGCCAAAAGCTTTCTATTTTGTGCCTTTAGCCCTAGTGAATTCAATAGGGTCTCTACATGCAAATCAGCAAAAGAGATATGGGACAAACTTGAGGTTACTTACGAGGGAACAAGTCGTGTTAAAGAGTCAAAAATCAGTATGCTTGTACATGACTATGAACTCTTTTGCATGAAGAATGATGAAACTATTAGTGAGATGTTTACACGTTTTACTAACAAATTAAATATGCTTGAATCTCTTGGAAGAAGTTATGCTAACGATGAGGTTGTGAGGAAGATTCTTAGGTGTTTACCTAAGTCGTGGGATCCTAAAGTGACAGCGATAGAAGAAGCCAATGATCTATCCAAATTGCCACTAGATGAGCTCATTTGTTCCCTCATGACCTATGAGATGAACTTGAAGAGAAGCAACGAAGAGGGAGATAAAAAAAAGAAGACGGTTGCCTTCAAGTCATCTAGCAAAGACTCATCCGATTCAAGTGATGGAGATGACGATAAGGAGTTGGCGATGATATCAAGAAGAATACAAAAGATCTTCAAACGTCAAGGAGGAAAGAAATTCTTCAAGAAGAAATTCCCCAAAGGTGAAAAATACAATCCTACTTCTTCTAACACAAATGAAATCATATGTTATGAATGTAGAAAACCCGGACACTACAAGTTCAATTGCCCTCAACTCAAGAAGCCTTCAAGGAAGGAGTTCAATAATAGGAAGGCAATGGTGGCTACTTGGGGAGAAAGTGATGTGGAGACCTCATCCGATGAAGAAGAACAAGAGGTAGGCAACATATGCTTAATGGCACATGGAGATGAGGAAGAAGAAGAAAATGAGGTAGAGGATGAGCTTGCATTTGAAGAACTCTTTGATGCTTATCATGCTTTAGCAAATGATTTCAAATTCCTTAAAAAGAAATACTATGCTACTTGCAAGGACTTGAAGAAAGTAGAAGAACAAAAAGTAGATGCCATGCATAGGATTGGAACTTTAGAAAAAGAAAATGAATGCATGCTAGAGAACAAGTCTTGTGACACAAATGACACACTTAAGGATGAACTCAAGGACACTCAATATGAGCTCACCATATTGAAGAATACAAACTATGATATGCAAAGAGAACTTATCTTCTTGAGGAAATCCAAGAGAGATCTCACTCTTGAGGTAAATGATTTAAAAATCACTATAGCAAAATTTGTGAAGAGTAGAGACAAGTTAGATGAAATTCTTGATAGCCAAAGGAACTCCTTAAATAAGGAAGGAATTGGCTACAACTCTAGGAAGGTGAACAACCAAAAGAAGACTAACTTTGTTAAAGCTTCTTCTCATCCTCCTAAGGTAACACAAGCACATAAATGGCATTATTGTTGCAAAGTAGGTCACATTGCACCTAGTTGCTATTTAATGAGGAATGCTAATGCTAAGAAAATCTGGGCACCTAAACATTCATCTTCTTCTCATATGCATAGTACTAATGCAAATGGACTCAAAAAGATTTGGGTACCAAAAATCAAGGTTTGATCTCCTATTTGTAGGAATGCATGAGATCCAAGATCAATACCAACACAAAGGCTAAAAGATGGTACCTTGATAGTGGATGCTCAAGACATATGACGGGTGAAAGGAGCATGTTCTCAACCCTTCAATCTAAAGATGGAGGAATGGTGACTTTTGGAGATAATGGAAAAGGCAAAATTATTAGCATTGGCAATATTGGTAAAACCTCTTCCATTATTATTGAAAATGTTCTCTTAGTTGAAGGTTTGAAACATAACTTACTTAGCATTAGTCAATTATGTGATAGAGGTAACAAAGTTATTTTTGAAGATTCAAAATGCTATGTTAAGAATGCTCTTAGTGATAAAATCTTACTAGTAGGTCATCGTGATGGTAATTTATACACATTCTATCTTGATGATCTTGTTTGCCATAATGATGTATGCTTTAGTGTCTTAAATGAAAATTCTTGGTTATGGCATAGAAGGCTTGGACATGCACACATGGATTTAATATCCAAACATTCTCGAAAAGACCTTGTTCTTGGACTTCCCAAGATCAAATTTGAGAAAGATAAGATTTGTGATGCATGTCAAAGAGGAAAACAAGTAAAATCCTCTTTCAAGTCTAAAGATATAGTTTCAACCACAAGAGCACTAGAACTCATTCATATGGACCTTTTTGGGCCTACTAAACCAACTAGTTTAGGGGGTAGCTCATATGGATTTGTTTTAGTAGATGACTATACTAGATACACTTGGGTGATTTTCCTTGCACACAAAGATGAAGTCTTTGAGGAATTCACCAACTTTTGTAGAAGAATCCAAAATGAGAAAGGTATTCTCATTACATGCATTAGAAGTGATAATGGAGGAGAATTCAAGAATTCCCATCTAGAAAAGTTTTGTAATGACAACGGGATTTCCCATAACTTCTCTTCACCTAGAACCCCTCAACAAAATGGTGTTGTTGAAAGGAAAAATAGAACCCTACAAGACATGGTTAGAACTTTATTATGTGAAAATAATCTTCCTAAGTATTTTTGGGCCGAAGCAATTAATACTTCTTGCCATGTGATAAATAGAGTAACTTTGAGACCCATTTTGAAGAAAACCCCTTATGAGCTTTGGAAAGGAAGAATTCCAAATATTGGGTACTTTAGAGCCTTTGGTTGCAAATGTTTTATCTTGAACAATGGCAAGGATACTCTTGGAAAATTTGATGCTAGATCCGATGAAGGAGTCTTTCTTGGATATTCGGGAAGAAGCAAAAGTTATAGAATCTTCAATAAAAGGACTTTGGTGGTTGAAGAATTAATGCATGTTACATTTGATGAAATGATTTTAATTCCTAGTAGAATTGATAATGGTAAAGATGAGGAAATCCAAAATGACAAATCAAAAGACTTATTGGATGAAACCCAAAATGATGTTGAAGAATTGAATGTTAGATTTGAGGAATCCGTTGAGATTGTACCTAGTGATCAACATCATGAGTTGCCAAAAGATTGGAAGTATGCATCTTCACACCCAAAGGAATTGATAATTGGTGAACCATCAAGAGGAATCCAAACTAGATCTTCATTAAATACTTGTGCAAATCTAGCCTTCCTATCTCAAATTGAGCCTAAAACGATAGAGAAAGCACTAGAGGATGATCATTGGATCCTAGCAATGCAAGAAGAGTTGAATCAATTTGAAAGAAATGAAGTTTGGAATTTGGTACCTAGACCTCATGATCATCCCGTTTTAGGTACTAAATGGGTTTTTAGAAACAAAATGGATGAATCGGGAACAATTACAAGGAATAAAGCTAGACTAGTTGCAAAAGGTTTCAACCAACAAGAAGGAATTGATTTTAATGAGACTTTTGCACCGGTAGCTAGACTTGTGGCAATAAGACTACTTCTAGCTTTTGCATCTTACAAAGAATTCTAATTATATCAAATGGATGTTAAGAGTGCCTTCTTGAATGGTTTTCTGAAAGAAGAAGTCTATGTTGAACAACCCCCCGGTTTTGAAGACTATAAATTGAGAGATTATGTATTCAAACTCACTAAAGCCTTATATGGATTAAAACAAGCTCCTAGAGCTTGGTATGAAAGGCTTAGCAAATTCTTGATAGATAATGATTTTTGTAGAGGAAAAATTGATACTACATTGTTTACCAAATCAAAAGGCAAAGATTTGCTCTTGGTTCAAATTTATGTTGATGACATTATTTTTGGTTCTACAAATGATAAACTTTGTGAAGAATTTGCAACATGTATGCAAAGTGAGTTTGAGATGAGTTTAATGGATGAACTCAATTATTTTCTTGGTTTACAAATCATGAAAACTCGAGGAGGGATCTTTATTAATCAAGCCAAATACACTAGAGACCTACTCAAGAAATATGATTTTGTAGAATCCAAAATTTATAGAACCCCCATGTGTACAACACTAAAATTAGACAAGGATGAAGATGGTAAACCCGTTGAACAAACACTTTATAGAGGGATGATTGGTTCTTTACTCTATTTGACCGCTAGTAGACCGGATATCATGTTTAGTGTTTACCTTTGTGCTAGATATCAATCTTGTCCTAAAGAATCTCATTTAGTTGCGGTCAAGAGGATCTTTAGATATCTAATAGGAACCCAAAATTATGGTTTGTGGTATCCTAAAAGATCATCTTTTGATATAATTTGCTACTCCGATGCGGATTTTGCCGGATGTAGACTTGATAGAAAAAGCACAAGTGGTATATGCCACTTTCTTGGTCATGCACTTGTTTCTTGGTTCTCCAAGAAGCAAAATTCAGTTGCTTTATCCACCGCCGAAGCGGAATACATTGCGGCGGGTAGTTGTTGTGCATAATTACTTTGGATGAAAATACAATTGGAAGATTACAACATATATGTAGGCAAAATGCCCATTAGATGTGACAACACTAGTACCATAAATTTATCTAAAAATCCCATCCTACATTCTAGAACCAAGCACATAGAAATTAGACATCATTTCCTTCGTGATCATGCACAAAAAGGAGATATTACACTTGAATTTGTTAGCACTGAACATCAAATTATGGATATTCTAACCAAACCCTTGAGTGAAGACAGAATTCTCTATCTACTAAGGGAGCTTGGGATGTCCAATGGATGTCCAAAATAAAGGAGCTAAAAGGAAAAGGTATGGTCACCTCTTTAACTGCTTTTAATACCATATTCTACTTGAATGCTAACTTTTGGTAAATTAAATTAATATCATGATTAATGAGTGATTTTTGTCTCATAATATTTAGTTACACGTGCATGCAAAGATTTGTGATGTTTTGATTTAAAAATGATTTTAAATTGAATTTCAAAAATCACTTTCTGGAACTGATGGTCGATCCGGACTTCTTGACGGTCGACCGTGCGTACATTCGCACTGGACGGTCGACCGCCAACTTCCTCGGATCGACCCTGGGATTTCACTTTTAAACCTATTGTGTTCCACGGTCGACCGCCAACTCTTTGGATCGACTGTGGGATTGGCTTTTTACACAAATGTGCGCGACGGTCGATAGCCAAGTTCATTGGATCGACCGTGCGATGCCTTTTTACACAAAACGCTCGCGACGGTCTACCGTCAATTTCTTACGGTCGACCGCCACGGACCGTGTGACAACTTAAGTAGGGGCTTTTTCGTCTTTTCCTCTCCAATCTCCCCTTATAACTCCCGATCAACCCTTCATTCCTGACTGGTTCGACCGTGCCCTAACTCCTCCAAGCGACTGTGCTCCTTCTCTCTCTCTCAAACCGATCTCATCTTCCCCACTCAAAACCCTAACCAGCTGGTGCACAATGCCTCGTACCAAAAATGCCGGTCCTCCTCCACCTGAGGAACCAGATCAACAAGGGAAAAGGAAAACGGCAGCAACAAAGAAGCCACTCGGGTCAAAGAAAGCCAAAGGAGGTCAAGGCGGTTCTTCATCCAATCCTCCACCTATCCCTTCCTACGACGACTACTTCTTCCTAGATATGGATAGGTATAAATCCTGGCCTGAATTTAAGGATAAATTCGTTGTCTCCGGTAGAGCTTTATAGTTGCCCATAAACAAGAAACATGTAGTTGAACATTTCTTCACTGATATGGGTTGGAACAAATA
The DNA here is from genome assembly GCA_963920575.1 of Narthecium ossifragum. Classification (NCBI taxonomy): domain Eukaryota; kingdom Viridiplantae; phylum Streptophyta; class Magnoliopsida; order Dioscoreales; family Nartheciaceae; genus Narthecium; species Narthecium ossifragum. The sequence goes on along the minus strand of OY986974.1, from coordinate 11,548,858 downwards.
CCTAGAGATGCCTCAATACATCTATCCCGAAATGGTTAGGTATTTTTATTGCAATATGACTGAGGATATAGATGATGAAGGTTGTGTAGCTATTAATAGCTATGTCTATGGTAATGAATTCAAAATTACCATAGAATGGTTGAATGAGCTACTAGATGCACCTAATCAAGAAGAGTGCATATACTTCACTTCTTATGAGGATATCAATAGAGTTGATAAGGACAAACAAGGGAGGAAGGAAATCCTTAAGGCCCTACTTGTTGAGAAAAACCCTATAGAGCTAAATAGCCTACACCAATAGTTTATGGAGCTTGCCCACTTCCTAGGAACAAACCTATTTCCTAAGCTTGGCCATCATGATCACTTAAAACCCATTCATGCCTATGTTCTTTCGTGCATGGTTAGGAAGAAGCCTCTTAATCTAGGTTATCTCCTTATCAAGGAGATGCTTAATCTAAATGCTAGGCAATCACTTCCTTTTGGGGGGCTCCAAACAAAAATTTTCCAAGCCCTCACCCTAAACCTAGCCGATGATGAATGGAAACCCCTATCTCAACCCTTCAACAAGTCCACCTACAAGAGGATGAAGGCCGCCAAACGAGCTTTAGGCCTTGGTTGGCCTGATGTCAGTGGAGATGAAGATGATGAGCCTCAAGAAGAGCATGAAGAAGAAAATATAGGGGGAGAGCCTTTACTTGAGGGACATCAAGGAGAATCCTCTGGTAGCCGAGTTCGTCGCACAACGGCACAAAGGATTGATGATCTTGAAGCACGATTGGGAAGAATGGAAGTGAGTCTAGATGACATCAAGACTTCCCAAATCCAAGATAACGCCAAGATATCCAAGCAACTTGACGAGATTTTTGCCTACATCAAGAATGAATTCCCACCTGGCACTCCTTCAGCTGATTGATCCTAATTCCCCATCCTCCTTACCTCTTTTTGATAATGCCAAAGGGGGAGAAAAGGTGTGATGAATGTGAAAGCCCTACATTTCTACATTTCTTATCTTGTATTTTGGAAAACCTGGTTTTGAAATGAATGTTTTTGTAAGTCCAAAGTTTTCCAAATGATTTTGAATGGAAGTATTGTATGAAAGTGTTCGAATCTTTTGAATGAAATGCAGATGTGTTTAGATATTGCTATGATGTATTAATACAATGTTATAATTCAATATGAAATCACTTCATGAAAGCTTAAATGTTGTTATTGAAAAGAAGTGAACATACTAAAATCCAAATCATTATGTCAACATATCTTGAATGGAACTTTTAATATCATTTTAAAGATATATGACTTATGTGCATCTTGAAAATTAACTTTAGAACACATTTTATGGAAGAAAAGGATGCATTGGTTAAGGGGAGTCAAAATATTTTATCATCACATTTAAAAGGATTGTCATAATCAAAAAGGGGGAGATTGTTGATCCAAACCTTGTTTTGATGATGCCAATAAACATTTTAACATTTATTACCCCTTTAATTGGAAATCTTAAATTCAATATTTAAGTTATTTTTGTACTGACGGTCGATGCAATGATCGACCGTGGGAATGTGGTGGTCGATCCATGGATCGACCGTGGTGAATGTTTCATACTTGACAATATGCGTATTGGCTCACAGTCGATCGGTGCATCGACCGTGGGAAGTGTTTTTCTTCACAGAGCCCGACGGTCGATGCGACGGTCGATGCGACGGTCGATGCGGCGGTCGACCGTGGCGCATTAATGAAGAATGTGAAGAAGCGACGGTCGATCCGTGCATCGACTCTGAGAAGCATTTTTCTTCACAGAGGCTGACGGTCGATGCGGCGGTCGACCGTGGCGCTTATATTAAGCTCCATCTCCTCTTGTTCCTCCTCTTGAACTCCTAGATCTGATGTGGACAGGCTGTCTTTGTTAGATCTCTTCTTCCAACTAATTTGATTTACTTTATCATTCAAGGGCAACAACTTTTCTTTCCGTGATCGGCGACCTTGCATTCACTACTAATAAACTCTAATCAAATCCCCGGCAACGGCGCCAAAAACTTGATGAATAAATTTTATATCTCGCAAGTATACGAATCGGTGCAATCAGTATAGTAGCAAGACGAGTATCGTACCCACAGAGATTTGTAAAGATTATTAGAGTGAAACGCTAAAGAACAGAAAAGAAAATAAATAAGGAAGACAAAATAAGAAATATGAAGTATCGAAAGTAGATAATCTAATAACGAAATAAGAAAACGATGGAAATATGATGGATGAATACTAAGGTTCCGATTTCACCATAACATCCTCATCCTATGCATTGAATCAATCAAGATTTCAGTTTAATTCCAAGGGCTTGTTGTTCTGGTATGATGATCCGTTCGATCGCGGTCTTCACCAAGTACCCCCAATTAACCCTAGCTAATGAACCCATAACTAAGTGTTAAGCAAGAATCCATTAAGCTCTGAAGAACAATTATGAACCAAGAAATGTCTTAGCTTGAACCCGGCTTCGACTAAATTTCATTCATTCATAGATCCTGCAAGATTAGGGAATGAACCCTCACCCAATCTCACATAACACAATCTATAATACTTTTATTGGCCAGATAAAGGTATTTAAGATCTCAGTTATAATAATGAATGAAACAAGGAAAATAAACTGATTAAACAATCATGATCCAATAACATAGAATGATTCAGTTAGGGCTACATCGGTACCTTAGAAAAGAAACTAGCCACTCATGTTCATCATGAAGACGAAGAAACAAAACCCTAACGCGGCTTCCTCTCCTCCAGATGCTCCAGAAAAGTCCTCCAAAAGATCCCCTTTGATAACCCTAAGTATCCTATTTATAGGCCTAAACTCGGGTTAGATCTTAGTCCATTATACGCTCTCTGCTGATCTGATGGTCGACCGTGAGATCTGACGGTCGACCATCAACTGTACATATTAATTCGGAAGAGCGGCGGTCGATCATCGCATCGACCCTGAGAAGTGTTTTGCTTGACAGAGGCTGACGGTCGATGCCACGGATGATGCGACGGTCGACCGTGAGAATTTTGAGCGTGACGGTCGATGTCACGGATGATGCGACGGTCGTTTGGGGGAATTTCTGAGCGCGACGGTCGACCGTGAGATCGGACGGTCGACCGTCACTATTCATTCAGCCTGCGCATTGTTACGAAAAATGTTGTAACTTTCTGTGGAAAACTCCGAATCACGAACCGTAAAATTCTTCAGAAACTAGACTTCAAGAGTTTTTCAACCATATATGGCACATCATCTGGTTCTTCATGAGGAGGTACAGTTTAATCTTTCAAGTTGATTCATGTAATCGTTTCAGCTTCTTTGCTCCTTTTCCCTACATTTTCCAAACAACTATGTGAAGCAATATATAAATATAAAAATAGTAATAAAGATATTGATTAAGGATAATAATCTAACAATTAAGATGGTTATAAGGCTGTTCATAGTACACTTTCATGCACTCATCAGGTGCCTAGCCAGTGTTCTGTTCGCCTAAAACGGTTGAAGTTCCTTATGAATGAAAAGAAAAGAAGAAACAAGATGTCATCTGAGTAACCGGACAATGTGCCTAATCAGCAGGTTGTTCGCGTAAAACGGGTGATTTTCCTTGTGAAAAAAAAAGAAAAAGAAAGAAAGAAAAAAAGAACAGATATTGTTATGTGATAGTGGAAAATATGTATATGCTTAAAATATTGATCTTGAACAGTTGAATGCTTGGATATAATGGAGACTCTGATACATGTGGAACTTTATTTACACACCGGAGTGTTAAGGTTATTTTTGAATTATGATTAAATATGTTGAAGTATTGGAAGTGTGTTATGACATGCTTGTATTTACTCTACTTTTATGTGACTATGAATTAAAGAATAAATTCATGGATATTATTTCTATTTCATGCATGAAAGTTAATGAAAATTATAATTGATTTCTGATGATATATTCAAGGGGATGTATAGATGTTTGTGGGTATCATCACTGGAAACCCTCAGAAGACTATAACTCCTCCACTGGAATGCTAAGTGTAATCGTGAGCCCTATGAAAGTGGCTAATTAGATTTACTGCTTTATTATTATTTTTGTCTTGCTTTGCTCGAGTACTAGCAAAGATCAAGTTGGGGGGTGTGATAAGATGTGAAAAAGACACAAATCACCATTTTAACTAGGTCTTGTTAGTCTCCGAGCAATGCTATTTTGATTGTATTTTCCCCATTTCAGGTTTAAGGACTCTCAGCAAAGATTAGATCAAGTTTGGTGCTAAAACGAACAAATAAAGAACTCGCTACGAGCAACTGAGCAAAGGAGCAAAGATGGGTCATTTTCGACATCAAAACTGTACCTGTTCAGGAAGAACCAGATAATATGCTATTTTTACGGTTCGTCATTTGAAGTTTCCTAGAGGAAGTTATGCTATTTTTAGTACAGAGGTGTAGAAGAAGCAGTTACGGAAAACCATATCGATCCGAGCTAAAGAAGATCGATCTGGGTTGGCGCTGCGGGAAAAATAAAAGGAAACTGACTAATCCGAGTTGGGGTTTGTCTTAGGCTATAAATAGCCTTCTTTCGGGGCGTTTTGGCAGCCTTCCATAGCCGACTTTCCTTCATCTCTTAGGGTTTTTCTTAGCTTTTTTTCTACAAATTAGGTTAGATCTTTGGTGGAAGATCCATGGGTGGAGCGTGGCGATAACCTTCATCAACGGATCTCCTCTCTAAGATGAGTAACTAAACCCTAGCCTAGGGATTTCTATGATGTAATAAGAGATCTTTCTAGGTTTTCCTATGGATTTGAGCATGTAAACATATTTTGATGGTTTGAATGGATGATTCTTATTCTCTTTATATCTATTGATGTGATTTTTATTATTGTGGATGAGTGATTCATTCTTATATGCACTAGATCTAGGTCTTGAGCATGTTAGGGCTTGAGATTAGAGATTCTCATCAAAGCATTCATGCTAGAACCATGGATGTGAGAATTTTCCTCTCGAGATTAAGAGTCTTGTGATGCTAGGACCATTACACATAATGCTAGAACCATTATGACTAACTCTTAATCCATTATTCATCTTAATTTAAGATTAGGGATTTCGTAAGTGCTAGTACAACTACGCTAGTGCTAGAACCACTAGGTTAACTGCTAATCCTTGATACATTCTATTTGGCGACCTCAAGATGCTAGAACCATCTTGATTATATACCAATTTCCATTCTTTGATATCATTGCCGACGAGGAATCCTAACTAGAACTTGTTGAGTGGTAGGGAGAACTAGCCATTCACCTATCAACTAGTTAAAACCATCGGTGATTAATTGATTTGCTCTCATCCTAGGAAGACCTAGTTAGTTCTATTATTACGGATTAGAAATCTCTTGGCGTTTTCTCATCATATTATTATTCAGTTTAGTTTAATCATTAGTTAAGAGTAGTTTAAACCCAAAAATCCTTTGCTTTTCCAATCTTTTGATATAGAACTATACAAGGTAATTAGACTTAATACTCTTTTCCCTGTGGATCGACTCGGACTCATTGCTATCTATCCCTAAAGTAGTTAGTTAGTGATTCGGATTATAAATTTCTAATTTTGATATACTTATTAAGACTACGACACTTTTCAAGGCGTATCATATACAAGCCCTAGATCTAAGAAATCCCTAATAGAAACCCTAGTTACATCATAAGAATCCCATGGCTAGGGTTTTAGCTACTCATCTTTAGGGGTCGATCCATAGATGGAAGTTGATGAACTCCTTCCGCCATGGATCTCCTCCAAAGAATCTTCAAAGCAAAGTTCCCAAGAAAGATAGGAAAACTCCCCCCAAAAAGGTCCAGGAAAAAGCCCCCTCAAATCCTTAAAAATTGACTATTTATAGCCTAGGAAAACATCTTCCCACGGATTAGATCTGAGTCGTTGATCTTCTTTTCTGGCCGCAAAGGATCGATCCCTCCAAGGAGTAGGATCGATCGGGCTATCTTCAATTGCTAGTGACGCCCCGTGAAGGATCGATCCTACTAATCGAGTAGGATCGATCTTGCTATTGTTGTCTTGCTACGTCCTGTGGAGGATCGATCCGTCCTTTGAAGGAAGATCAATCCCTTTATGTTTGTTCTTTGCCCAGTTGCTGGTTGAGTAGAATTGATCCCTTCAATAGAGGAAGATCGATCCTTCATGTATGAATTTCCCGAATATGCTTCTTTTAGCTCCAAAGTTGATCTAACTCGTAATAGGACCTGTTATACCTGAAATGGGATAAAAGTAGTCAGTGAAGCATTGCTCAGAGACCAACAAAGCCAAATAAGACGGGTGTTTTGTTCACATTTCAAGTTTTATCACACCCCCCAACTTGATCTTTGCTAGTCCTCGAGCAAAGCAAACAAAAATTAAAATTTAAAGTAGTAAATTTAACTAGCCACTTTCGTAGGTCTCACGATTGCACTTAGCATGTGCAACAAGCCTTTAAATCCCTGGGTGGCCCTAGTGGAGGAGTTATAGTCTCCTGAGGGTTTCCAGTGATGATACCCACAAACATCCATACATCCCCTTTTACGTATAATCCGAAATCGATTATCATATTCATTGATTCAAATGCACTAAGTAGAAACAATATCCATGAGTCTATTCTTCAATCCATAGTCGTATAAAAGTAAAGTAAATAAGAACAAGTCAGAGCACACTTCCAGTACTTCAACATATTTAATCATGATTTAAAACTAACTTTGACTCTCCAGTGTGTGGATTTGGTTCCACATGTATCAGAATATTCATTATATCTAAGCATTCCACTAGTCAAGATTACAATTCTAAGCAAGCACATCTTTTCCACTTACCACATACAACCTCTGTTCTTCTTTCTTTTGTTTTGTTTTTTTTTCTTTCTTTTTTTCCTTCAGGCTCTTCAACCGTTTTACGCGAACAACACGCTGGCTAGGCACATTGCCCGGTTACTAAGTATTTAGTCCTTTTTCTCATTTTTAGGCAATTCAACCATTTTACGTGAACAACACGCTGGTTAGGCATCCTGCCTGGTTACTAAGTTGAACCCCTACACTTTTCATACACAGATACTTTTTGCGGATAGAAAATTGTACGTGTTCATGTATCTTCTGTGACATGTCCTCGAATTGTAAATCTATTTTAGTCTCAAGCTCAGAATCTAACTTCAACTCATCCACGTGTGAAAGTGCTCAAGTGCAATAGGATTTGTCAAGTTATCCCTAAACCATGGTAAAAGTGTTAAAGTACAGAACTCAAGCCATGCATAGCTAAATTTGCCAAATTTTCCAAGACATATGAACTTCTGAATAAATCATCGAATAATATTCTAAGTTATGCATCGTTATCAATAATCATCATAACTTCATTCGTCTGACACGTTATAAGGGATGTATAAAATTTGGTTATTAAAAATAAATAAATAAACATGCATTCCTAGAATTCTACCCTCCAACTGAAATGGAATTGTCCCCAATTACACTAAGCCATGAAAATTAATCAATGAATATAGGGTAAAGATAACCTGTCTAGTCCTCATACTAAAAAGTAACCTTGGTGAGAAAAATAAAACAGACATGCGGATCAAGGTTAGTCGGGAAAACCAAGTTATGTCGTGATGTCACCCTGCTGTGCACGCGATAGCATATACGCCCTGTAGAATCAGAGAAGGAATACCCCATGATTGCATTTATGTAAAGTAACAAATACGCATAACAATGGAGAAAAATTGGGCAGCATTTCCTCTATTTATTCAATAAGCACAAGGGCTGTACAACCATTCATCATACAAGGACATAAAAAGTAAACTATCCTAAGGTTCCACCCGCAACACACCATAAAGAAACACATGCATCCACCCACACAACTACAGATCGGCATATTCAGCCCCCCACACTCCCAGGGTACACCCCCATATCCAAAATCATGTCAATATATTAAGAATGTCACGCATAGACAAAAGTGAGTCAACCAACCAACAAACATCGCATCAAAACATGCCACCACACGACCTTAGATGCAAGAAACCTAAAAGGTAAACATGTAATCCAAGCAAGCAACTAAGGTACGAGACTCAAGGCAGGGGTCACGGCACCGGAAAGGACAAAGGTCTATAAGGGACAATGGCAGTCACTGGCGGCGGTGGATGGAGGTCGTCAAGACGCGCATGGATGTAGGAGAGGTCCTCACGGAAGGCAGCATCTCACGCGTCTACCGCGTCCAAGCGCTGATGTAAGCGTGCCAGCTCAGCTCGGAACTTCCGGTACATCTCGCCAGGTGCAGGATGCTCGACCGGTCCATACTCCGGCGCCTGCTGTGATCGACGGAGGCGCGGCTGACGGATATAGATGCCAGCTCTCTGCATGTGACCTAGAACCTTGCTCCAAGTGGCGAAACCGAATCATGCCATCTTCATTGCCTCAGGTGACACGACCGGCTCCCCCTCTGGAACCCGATCCAAGCTCTGGAGAAAGGCGAAGATAAGTCTAGGGTGTGGAAAGGCGGCATCGTCGTAGCTTGGTCGCCTATCCAGCATCGCCCGCCGATAGAAGTGGGCCATGTCCTCCAAGATATGCTATGGTATACTGATTGCCCAATCCTTGGCCAGCAACCACAACGTGTTGAGCCAATCGTCGACCCGATACTGATCATGACCACCCTGGAAAACGTTCTGGCGCAGGACATCGTCTATCAGCCACATGTGCGCCGGCAGCTCGGTGCGAGTAAAAATACCGGCGTCTGGCGATCCGACTGAAGAAAGTGATGGGGAACCGAATCATGCACGTACATCTCCTCAGGTTTTGCTTTGTGAAGGCCAGGGCAACGTTTAGGGATCTCTAGCACCGCACAGACGGCCCGGAATGTCAAAGCTACCTCGACGCCATCGATCGTGGAGGTGAAGCCTTGGGACGCGTATCGTCGGGAAGTGTCCTTGTCGATCTCGTCCCCGAAAGGAATAGTCTTCATGTTCTGATAGGACATGCAAACCAGCCGGGGGTACACCGTGGGGCAAGGAGTGCACAAAGGAAGTAGACCACGGCGTTCGAGAGTTGCGATGGAGTTCTGGGCATACTCGACCATCCGGAAGAAGTCGACGTCGAAAGTGTACTCTAGATTGAGCTCTCGCTGCTAGCGCGGTAGGAGGCCACGGATGATGGTCGGAGCAGTAGATGGCTGGGCCTTCTTGCGCTGCTTCTTCTGCTGGGGAGGTTTGGAGGAGGAAGCAACCGCGGATGCCTTCCGCTTGCCGGAAGGAGGAGTAGCAACTGTCGAAGAAGAAAGGGGAGCTCTAGAGGCACGGATGGGCCGTGACCGAGGTGGAGAAGGAGTGGATCCAGGAGAAGATGTTGAGTTCACATGGCAACAACTCAACGCAACAACTTAAGCGTGGTAAGAAGGAGTAGGATCGATCGGGCATGATAGGACGGATCGATCCTTCTCCTGCCAAATATGCGTTATTGAGCGGAAACGTGGGATTTTAACCCGATATTGATGGTATGTATGCGGAGCGTCCAAGGCATGCACGGTGCACCACAGAAATCAAAACCATACACCCAATAATTCCTAAACTCAATGTTATTAATGAACTAAATGAAAAAGAGCAATACTATAAAGCAAAAATTTGAAGTGCAAAGAAGGAAAAACTAGCAAGCAACGAACACAAATGAAAATTGACACAACGTATAAATCCTAAAAGCAACACAAGATTGTCCTAATGCCTAATCATCGCCGTCCTCCTCGTCATCTTCATCATCGTCCTCCAAGAGGTCCACGAGTTCATCGGCGTCAATCTCCTCGTCATCAGAATCAATCTCGCTCGACCTCAGGGACAATGGACGATCAGGGTCATCGGATGCGTATGGGGACCCTGGCGGTGAGGTCGATGGCGACAAAAGCGCAGGATCGATCAGGGACCGTGGTGGCACAACAATCGAATACTCGTCTGGCAATCTATAAGCGACCCACGGATCTTCGAGGTCGGGGTCATACTGAATGGCATACACGAGACGGGCAAAGACATCATGAGTTGGCATTGGCCCAAGAAATTCAACACTGACAGGATATTCAATAACAGAATCGGCAGGGTAAACAGGGTCGGGGAATTCCCGCGGAGGGCAACAGAAGACTACCGGTGGGGACAGTGGTAGGTGATAAGTCACTAAATGTTCATGATTCAACCCCTTAACTTAGCTTTGTTATGCCTAGAGTAGTTGTATTTGATAGCTTGTTAGTTGATTTCAGGTTTAATCATGCTTTGAAAAGAAGTGCAAGAAATTCGGCTAAAATTACTAAATAAACTGTTTCGTCGACCGTCAGTAATATATTCGCCAAATATTTTACAAAGGTCAAAATATTCTGAAACTTTGACACATGGTAGAAGACGCAGAGATGAACAACTTTCATGTTGGGCACTTTGCGAGATTCCTGATGGATTGATTCCAGTTTTGAAGATGATCAAGATACATAGCTGCTGGAAAACTAGTCCGTCGAGGCTCAGGAGAATATTCGCCAAATATTGTCCATAAGTCCGAATATTATAAAATCTTTGGGAGAAGATAGAAGACTTCCTAATCTACATCTTTCATGTTAAGAATATTTCCAAATTCCGGACGCGTTGAACCCAGTCGCGACCAGAAGAAGACTTCCAACTCAACTTAGCCATAACCCTAATTCCGGGATTAAGGGTTTTTATTATAAAAAGGGGTTATTCCAGCAAAACTTCTCATCTTTTTGACAATCTTTGGAGGAGGAGGAAGAAGAAGATGGAAAGGATGTGGATGGTGACAGCTTCCTATTCCAACCCGATGGCTTTCATCCAAAAGATGAGTTGCTAATTCTTGTACTTAGGATTATTTATGAAACCCTAGTGTAGTTTTGGTTTTTCTTTAGTTGGATTCTTGTAAACTTCTTCTCAACATGATCTCATAAATATAGTTTTATTGTTAATAGAGTTGAGGGAACAGAGTTCCTTGACATACTTTCAGTTCTACATGATTTCTGTGATTGATTGTAGAGATTTATGAGATGGTTTTCATGAAGTTATTGGTTTGCCTTTAAGATAAGCTATGCTACGCAAAGATAGGTTGTGCCAACGTCCTTAGGAGTAGTATAATTTAATGTAATCGTAGGACCAAAGACAATCTATGCCAAGCAAAGATATGTTATGCCGTTGGGAACATTAACTTTCTTTTAGGGATTCATGTGAGCTTGTAGCCATATGATCCATAATGTTGAGAGAAGGGAACAAGATGATAACTAGAGAAGACTAATAACGAAACTAGGGCGGATTGAGTAATTCCTAAGTCACTTATCCATTGATTCAAATCGATTAACCTTTTATCTCTTTTATTTCTTTTCTTCATTAGTTTAATCTATTCTATCTTTGATTCTTTTCTTTGGTTTTAGGGTTTTGAGAATTGATTTTGATTTCCAACGTTTTCCCTATGGATCGATTCCGAACTTCACCGCTATATCTACCTAGTAGTTTGGTGATTGAATAAGGATTATAAATTTAATATTTGATTGAGTTTGCAACGTTTTAACGACACGTTCGCGAGCGATCAGTCGGCTCGAGTCGGCGGTGTTTGCAAAGTCTTCGGCTGATGAAAATCCCGAGGCTTGAGAAATCGGAGACCCCGACTCGAAGTCATGCTCCGATGAACCAGGTGAGATGCCGCTAGCGGACGACGAAGCGTGGCTGGATGTAGACATCGTGTAGTATGCCTACAGACTAGATCGTTGGTAAGAGAAAACTGAAGAAGAAAGGCTGGATAGGGATGGATCGATCGGTCTAGTAGGGGAAGATCGATCCTTCACGGATTGAAGGAAAAACTCAAACGGCCGGAAACAGAGGATGGGGACGGGATCCAAGAAAACACTGTGAGGGAAAGACGAAACAAGGAAAGAAACACAAGAACAACCAGGAAGAGACAAAAGAATGAACACAACGGAGGGAATGCGGTGGACACCGGCCGTGGTTACCGGTGTCATTGGTCGGAATCCATGGTGAAAACCATGGGTTCCGCCGTGCAGACACACGACAAAAGAACGAAAGGAAGTGGTGTAGTTAAGGAGAAGATGCTTTGAAGTCTTACCAGAGGGAAGGTGTAGCCTGGAAGAGCACGTCGAAATTGGGGATGACGATGGAGCGCAAGAGCCGGGCGCAAGAGAATAGGGGTTGAACAGAAGCCGCGGAGCAAGAGAAATATATATAAACCCAATATGTAGGAGACCTAGTCGGAGTAGGAATCCAGGACGATCAGGATAGAAAGGCCGGCGAACGGATCTTTCTCAAGTTGGAGTTGGAGTCCGACTTGGGTACGACGACGACGACGGTGGTCTAATCATATTTGTGTCCAAAAGATTCGAGAAGGATCAATCGGCCTAGACTGACTGGATCGATCCGTCACCACGTGGACGAATCAGGTGTGATTAGATGATTCAATGAAGAAATAGGAAAGATCGATCTAACTCGTTTAAAAGGATCGATCCTACCTACTCAACTAATCTCAATGGGAAGGATGGATAGGAGGATCGATCCGGAGGGTACTCGTTCAAAACACCATGTTCTGTCACCATTAAATAACCACCTAGGATCGATCCTACTATCCTAGATGTTCTACTATTGACGGAGGGATAGAAGGATCGATCATGAGGTGTAGTGCAAAATACACTACGTTCTGCCAAAATTAAATAACCAAGTAGGATCGATCATACTCCTGTGAATCGATCGATCCGACTCTCTTAGGTTGTAAAGTTTAGACAGAGGGATAGAACGATCGATTTGGAGGTGGGTTAAAGAAAAAACTACGTTCTGTCACAATTAACTAACCACCTCGGATCGATCCTTGGGATAAGTGGGATCGATCCGACTAATACCCAGTGAAAATTATGTGTGGTGCGAAGAAGGATTGATCCTACCCTGGCTGAAGGATCAATCTTTCTCAACTAAATGAGAGAAAAATGCATTAAAAACCCGAGAATTAAGCCTCGAATAATATTGTAAAAATATGGACCTCTCCCGGGCACAAAAATTCAAGAAAGGACACCCCCAAGCTAACACTTAACACGACCATCCAATGGCAGCGATGACAGCATTAATAGACAATCAAAATCAAACATGTAAATAAATAGAAATAAACCAAGCATGCAAAGAAAACAACGAAAGGAACTAATTAAAAACACATTACTAATGGGTTGCCTCTCATCAAGCGCTTGGTTTAACATCTCTAGCTCGACCCAAGGAAATTGCAGTCACTTGTAATTTTGTTCATGCAACAATTGCGTGGCTTCTAAGGTTATAGGATTTTCTACGTAGAGTTTCAACCTTTGGCCATTGACTTTGAAAGTAGACTCAGAGTTGGGATGACAGATTTCAACAGCTCCATGAGGAAAGACTTGAGTAACTTCGAATGGACCAGTCCATCTAGATTTAAGTTTTACTGGGAAGAGCCGAAGTCTAGCATTAAATAACTAAACCTTATCACCCACATCGAAGGTTCTCTGAGTAATGAACTTGTCATGGTAAGCTTTAGTTCGAGCCTTATAAATAAGAGCATTATCATAGGCTACATTACGTATTTCTTCCAACTCATTGAGTTGAAGCAAACGAGCACTCCGGCTTGTAGGTAACCAATTAACCTCTTTAATAGTTAACCACACTTTATCCATGAGATTCACTGGTAAGTGGCAATGCTTACCATAAACCAATCGATACGGCGACATCCCTATGGGTGTTTTGAATGCTGTTCTATATGCCCATAAAGCCTCATTCAAGCACATGGACCAATCTTTTCTATCTGAACGCACTACTTTCTCAAGAATGCGTTTGATTTCCCTATTAGACACCTCTACTTGCCCACTAGTTTGAGGATGATAGGGAGTGGCAACCTTATGGGAGATGTTGTATTTATTTAGAGTATGACGGAAATACCTATTCATGAAATGCGATCCACCATCACTTATTATAGCTCTAGGATGACGAAATCGAGAGAAAATATTAGCATGAAGGAATTTGACTACGACTCGGTGATCATTGGTCTTAGTCGCGATAGCTTCAATCTATTTCAAAACATAATCAACGGTTAATAAGATGTAAATGTAACCATTCGAAGGAGGAAACGGGCCCATGAAATCAATACCCTAAACATCAAATACTTCACATTCAATAACTGGATTCTGAGGCATTTCATGTCGATGAGAAATACTACCCAACTGTTGACAATGAATGCAAGCTTTGGAGAAACTGTGAGCATCGTGAAAAATCGAGGGCCAATAAAACCCAGACTGAAAGATTTTGGCTGCGGTTCTATGACCGGAAAAATGTCCCTTACATGCATGAGAATGGTAGGATGTCAAAATAGAGATAATTTCAGATTTGGGCACACAACATCTCATAATTTGATCCGGACAATGCTTAAAAAGGATAGGATCATTCCAAACATAGGACTCGACTTTTGAAAAGAATTTATCTCGATCTTGTTTATTCCAGTGAGCAGGAGTGAATCCGAAAACAAGATAATTTACGATATGTGCAAACTACGGTCTCGGTGCTTGATCAACAGCTAAGAGATATTCATCAGGGAAGGTATCATCAATCGGGGATGAATCATTGATGAAATCTAAAGGAAGTCGAGAAAGGTGATATGCAATCACATTTAAGGCTCCCTTTTTATCCCGTAACTCCACATCGAATTCTTGAAGTAACAAAATCCAACGAATTAATCGAGGTTTAAGCTATTTCTTAGTGACGAGATATCTAAGGGCTGAATGATCAGTAAACATTATGACTTTTGATTCAAGAATATATAAGAATGAAACTTTTCTAAGGCAAAGATCACAGCAAGAAATTCTTTCCCAGTAGTTGTGTAGTTTACTTGAGCTTCATTTAACGTTTTGCTAGCATAGTAAATGACTCGAGGAAGTTTATCAATAGTTTGTCCGAGAATGGCACCCACAGCGTGATCAGATGCATCACACATGATTTCAATGGGATGGTCATAATCCGGAGAATGAACAATAGGTGCTGAAGAGAGAGAATCACGAAGGATATTGAAAGCGTTAAGACAAGACTTATCAAACACAAATGAAACATCTTTCACCAGTAAAGCACATAGCGGTCGAGAGATCTTACTAAAATCTTTAATAAATCACCGGTAGAACCCAGCATGGCCCAGGAATGACCGAATTTGACGCATTGAAGAAGGAGGAGGAAGTTTAGAAAGGAGTTCTAACTTAGCTTTATCGACCTCAATTCCTCTACTTGAAATCACATGGCCAAGAACGATACCTTCTGTAATCATAAAATGGCTTTTTCCAAGCTCAACACAAGATTAGTTTTCTCGCATCTAGCAAGAACTTTGGATAGGTTTTCAAGGCAGGATTCAAAGGATTGGCCAAAAACAGAGAAGTCATCCATAAATATCTCTAAGAACTGTTCAATCATGTCCCCAAAGATAGCAAGCATGCAACGTTGAAATGTAGCTGGAGCATTGCAAAGGCCAAAAGGCATGCGATGATATGCAAACATTCCATAAGGACATGTAAAGGTTGTCTTCTCCTGGTCATTAGGATCTATGGCCACCTGATTATAACCAGAATAACCATCAAGGAAACAATAATATGATTGGCCCGCTAGTCTTTTTAAAATCTGGTCAATAAAGGACAATGGAAAATGATCTTTACGAGTCAAAGCGTTAAGACGCCTATAATCGATGCAAACTCTCCACCATATGGTCTGTCTAGTTGGGATATCCTCCCCTTTATCATTTTTAACCACTGTGATCCCGGATTTCTTAGGAACGACTTGAGTTGGGCTAATCCATTTAGAATCCGAAATAGGGTATATTATCCATGCATCTAAGAGTTTAATTACTTCTTTCATTACAACATCTTTCATAAGAGGGTTGAGGAAACATTGCATCTCCCTTACACATTTGGTTTCATCCTCTAGGAGGATGCGATGCATGCAAATCGAAGGATCTATGCCTTTAAGATCACCAATGGACCATCCTATAGCTCTTTTATGTAATTTAAGAACCTCAAGTAATTGATACTCTTGATCAGTGGTTAATGCAGAAGAGATAATTACTGGAAGAGTACACTCATGTCCAAGGAAGGCATATTTCAAATTGGAAGGCAACGTTTTTAACTCCAAAGATGGCGGTGCAACCAAAGACGGTATAGCTGGAATTGAGGAAGTAGGAGGTAAGGGCTCAATGAGAGGCTCTTTCCATGAAATGCCGCAAACATCAGTAAACAAATCAAGATCATTAAAATCCTTTAAAACCTCTTCATGTTCAGGCTTAAAAACCGACGACAACCCATTTAAATCACTATTCGTGTCATTCACAACCGAAAAAACTACATCTTTATTCAGAGAATCTTCATGCAAATCTGACAAATGTTGTTCAAAAACATCATCGTCAATCACAATAGACATTTCACCACTATTCTCAAAACTCCCACACGGAGTATCAACATTCAACAATAATAATGCAGGCATTGTATCATCAACACAATTATTCACTTCATCCTCATTGACTAATGCATTAATCATAAAACAATCATCATCATACGCATGATTCTTTGAGGCATGAAATATATTTAAACGCAATTCCATGTTACCAAACGTGACTGTCATGAAACCATCTCTACAATTAATACAAGCATTGGCCGTAGCTAAAAAGGGTCGGCCAAGAATTATAGGGACAGATTTCCTAGCTTGAACTCCTGGTTCCATGTCTAGAACTACAAAATCAACGGGGAATACACACTGATCAACCTTAACCAAAACATCTTCAAGGATTCCTCTTGGGGTCTTAATTGATCGATCGGCTAATTGCAGAGTCATAGCTGTTGGTTTCAGTTCTCCTATGCCAAACTTCGAATATAAGAAATAGGACATAAGGTTAACACTTGCTCCCAAATCTAATAAAGCTCCATTAATCGTGTGATTTCCTATAATGCATGAGATTGTGGGGGTCCTTGGATCTTTAAGCTTCGGGGGAAGATCACAGCGAAGGATTGAGCTAACTTGTTCAGTCAAGAAAATCTTCCTAGAAACATGAGATTGAGATTGTCTTTTATGAGTGCAAAGATCCTTGAGGAATTTAGCATAGGATGGAATTTGTTTAATAGTATCAAGAAGAGGAAGGTTAATGTGCACTTTCTTAAACACATCCATCATGTCATCTAATTTTGAATTCCTGTATGGAGTGGAAGTCGGATCTACCAAAGCTTCAGGAAAAGGAACCTTAGGAACATACGTTGAGGGATTTGGTTCTTTCTCAAGAGATGATGTCATGTTCGGTGATGCATGTAAGTTATCAATAGAATCATGAAGAGTCGAATGTGGAGTGTCAGATGATGAATTCGATTCTTTTGATGCATGTGAATCATTGTCTAATGATGTATGAGATTGTGATGCATGCAAATATTGATTACATGTGGGTTCTTCCGGTTTTTCAATATTGATAAAAGTTTTACCACTTTGAAGGGTTGTCACGGCTTGTACATGTTCGTGAGATGAGTCTACATGATGTTGGCCTTTGGGATTGGGAATGGGTTGACTCATCGTTGGGCCTCTATCTTCACTAGAGTTTGAGAATGAGAATGCACTAATTGGGTTAACTCATCGTTGTTTGGATTTTGATTTGGTTGTTGTGAAGGAAGAGATGATTGATTTTGATGTCCTTGACTCTGGGGAGGTACATATGGTTTATGCTCCCAAGGTTGAGATGATTGAGCTTGGAAAGGCCGATATGAAGGTCGGAATGGCGGAGTTTGGCCTTGAGAATTTGTAGGATATGACGTTTGAAACTTGAAATGATAACTTGGAGTTTGAGCACCCATGGATAGCCTTGAATTAAAAGAAGTTTGTTGTTGGCTAGGTGTTCTCCAAGAAAAATTTTGATGGTCTCTCAAACCAGGATTGTAGGTATTGGAATAAGCATCGTAAGCTGGTTTGGATTGACCATAAACCGTATTTATATGTTCCTGTACTAACTCCGGATAATGGCATGCTAAGTGGCAGTCAGTAACATCATGACCAGGAGCAGAACACAAGAAACAGAGTTCCCTAGAAGATGGAAGCATAGGCGGAATAGAAGAATCAACCTGATTTGTCGTTTGGGTAAGAACTTGATCAAGTTTCCTACTTAATGCATCAACTTGTTGAGCAAGACAGGTTGACTCATTTAGTTCTAGGATTCCTCTAGGATTAGATTGGGTTGAAGGTCCGCGATTATTCCTAGAGGAAGTGGCATGATGTTGAGAGTTCTCAGCAAGCCTCACAAAGAGTCTCCAAGAATCATCAAGAGGATTGGTAATGAAAACTCCTCCACAAGCAGCATCTATAGTCAACTGATATTTTTCCTTAAGACCTTTATAAAAATGTTCTACTATGGCCCATTGAGGAAACTGATGATGGGGATATTTCCTAAGGAGCTCTCTATAATGGTCCCAAGCCTCATGGAATGCTTTATCGTCGGCTTGTCTAAATGAAGAAATCTCATGATGAAGATCACTAGTTTTAGTAATCGGAAAGAATTTTTCACGAAATTGGGCTTGTAATTGAGGCCAAGTGGTGATAGATCGAGGTTTCAGAAAAGTGAGCCAATGTTTAGCTTTACCTTTAAGAGTAAAAGGGAATAATTTGAGCCGCCAAGCATCTTCGGTAAAATTATTGACTCTCACTGTAGAACTAATCAAAATGAACTCCTCGATATGATTGTATGGATCTTCATGAGATAGTCCGTGAAAGGTTGGTAAAGATTGTAAAATTGTGGTTTAATTTCATAGTGGGCTGCCCCAATCACCGGAGGTTGAATGCAGGAATTGGAAGTGAATGAAGTTGGAACATAAAAATCTTTCATGGCCCTACGACCTTGATCCTCTGGTTGGTTCGGACGGATATTGGGTTCAGGATGGTCATCAGGGTTATCCATGACTGAATGAGTAGGAGAAGAAATTGATGGTTTATGCGACGCACCACAAGAAGCAAATAATTCTTTCAACGTAAGAGAAAGATCTGGGTCCTTATCATCACTCATTCACACATCATAAAGATCAACCAAGGTTTAGAAATACGAACAGTGCACTCTCGATGATGTGTTTGTTGGCGATCGCTCCCTCACCGCTCGGACGGACGCTCCGACGCTCTTCCCCTAATGATCACAACAATATAGGGAAATATTAGTATTGGAACTATTTTTGATCTTTTATATAATGAAAGACGAAAAACAACTAATTAAGCAAGAAACTACATTAAGTAAACAACTCAAAACACCGTATAGTCCCCGGCAACGACGCCAAAATTTTGATAGGACTTGAAAAGTGTCATGGCTTAACAAGTCTAACCAAAATTACTATAATTTTCGATGCTCTACTTTAACTACTAAAGAACTAGTAGATAGCAGAGAGTCCGAGTCGAATCCACAGGGACTAAGGTGATTGAAATCGAACGCTTAGCAAATCTCCTACCAATGAGTTGGGAAAAGATTACGGCTTGATATTAAACTAAATTTATACTAAAGGGTTTATGAATACGAGAGAAGAGACCACAGGATTCTTAATCAATAACCAATGTTCTACCAGGTCTTCCTAAGATCAGGGCACGTCAAGCAGGATGAATGGCTTGCCTAAAAGTTGATAAGTGAATGACTAGTTCTCCTTACCACTCAACAAGTTCTGGTTAAGATTCTTTGTTGGCAAGAACAATTACTTAAAGAGTCAGTGACCGAATGATTAGTTACGTTCACTGCTAATGAACCCTCATATCAGGATGAATTCATCGCAAGTAATAATATGGATATGGATTTAGGTGTAAGATCAAGATGGGTTAGCATCTTGATGGCCAAATCTAAGAAGGTAGGATATACGAAGGATTAGGGATAGAACGTAGTGGGACTAGCACTACTATAGTGATTCTAGCACTATACAATCCCTAATCACGAAGGAGATTTCATCTGAGATACCATGGGACTAGCATGGTCCTCTTATTTAGATGAATCCAATCCAAGCTCTAGCATACATAAGCTCCGGAATCAAGTGTACATGAGAACAATCCATACATCCAGCAAGAAATCGACACCAAGGTATAAAAGAAATAGAAATAAATCCATATAAGCCAATCAATGATGTATACAAGCCCTAGATCTAAGAAATCCCTAATAGAAACCCTAGTTACATCATAAGAATCCCATGGCTAGGGTTTTAGCTATTCATCTTTAGGAGTCGATCCATTGATGGAAGTTGATGAACTCCTTCCGCCATGGATCTCCTCCAAAGAATCTTCAAAGAAAAGTTCCCAAGAAAGACAGGAAAACTCCCCCCAAAAAGGTTTAGGAAAAAGCCCCCTCAAATCCCTAAAAACTGATTATTTATAGCCTAGGAAAACATCCTCCCAAGGATTAGATATGAGCTGTTGATCTTCTTTTCTGGCCGCAAAGGATCGATCCCTCCAAGGAGTATGATCGATCGGGCTATCTTCAATTGCTAGTGACGCTCCGTGAAGGATCGATCCTACTAATCGAGTAGGATCGATCTTGCTATTGTTGTCTTCCTACGTCCCGTGGAGGATCGATCCGTCCTTTGAAGGAAGATCGATCCCTTTATGTTTGTTCTTTGCCCAGTTGTTGGTCGAGTAGGATTGATCCCTTCAATAGAGAAAGATCGATCCTTCATGTATGAATTGCCCGAATATGCTTCTTTTAGCTCCAAAGTTGATCTAACTCGTAATAGGACCTGTTATACTTGAAATAGGATAAAAGTAATCAGTAAAGCATTGCTCAGAGACGAACAAAGCCAAATAAGACGGGTGTTTTTTGCACTTTTCAAGTCTTATCAAACTTCAAGGGGAGCCTAGAGAGAAGTGGACGTAGACCAAGAGTTGGGTCGAACCACTATAAAATCGGTGCTATCTCTCTAACCTTCCTTGATATTATTTTTGCATGCTATTTTGCTTTAATTTTCATTTCATCTACAAGCATCTAAGGTGTTAGCTCTCTCCTAGCTGATTTTTCCATTAATCTAGTTTTTTGAAAAGAGTCCGATTCACCCCCCTCTTGGACCTTCAATTGGTATCAGAGCTAGGTCTCTATTTTTAGTGATCCTATCTAGAGATGGAAAACATAGAGGGACAAGCTACCAATAGGCCACCATACTTCAATGGATCCAACTACACATATTGGAAAACCAAGATGGAGATATTCATCCAATCTATGGATTATGACGCTGGGTTAGTAATAGAGGATGGACCTTATATCCCTATGAAAATTGTTGAAGGGAAAGAAGTCCCAAAGATAAAGAGTGACTACACCCCAATTGATCTCAAGAACCTTCAAACTAATGCCAAGTCCAAAAGCTTTCTATTTTGTGCCCTTAGCCCTAGTGAATTCAATAGGGTCTCTACATGCAAATCATCAAAAGAGATATGGGACAAACTTGAGGTTACTTATGAGGGAACAAGCCGGGTTAAAGAGTCTAAGATAAGTATGCTTGTACATGAGTATGAACTATTTTGCATGAAGAATGATAAAACCATTAGTGAGATGTTTACACGTTTTACTAACATATTAAATGTGCTTGAATCTCTTGGAAGAATTTATGCTAACGATGAGGTTGTGAGGAAGATTCTTAGGTGTCTACCTAAGTCTTGGGATCCTAAAGTGACAGCGATCGAAGAAGCCAATGATCTATCCAAGTTGTCACTAGATGAGCTCATGGGTTCCCTCATGACCTATGAGATGAACTTGAAGAGAAGCAAAGAAGAGGGAGATAAAAAGAAGAAGACGGTTGCCTTCAAGTCATCTAGCAAAGACTCATCCGATTCAAGTGAAGGAGATGATGATGAGGAGTTGGCCATGATATCAAGAAGAATACAAAAGATCTTCAAGCGCCAAGGAGGAAAGAAATTCTTCAGGAAAAAATTCTTCAACAGTGAAAAGTACAATCCTACCTCTTCTAACTCAAATGAAATCATACGTTATGAGTGTAGAAAACCCGAACACTACAAGTCCGATTGCAGTCAACTCAAGAAGCCAACAAAGAAGGAGTTCAGGAAAAAGAAGGCAATGATGGCTACTTGGGGAGAAAGTGATGTGGAGACCTCATCTGATGAAGAAAACAAGAGGTAGCCAACATATGCTTAATGGCACATGGAGATGAGGAAGAAGAAGAAAATGAGGTAGAGGATGAGCTTGCATTTGAAGAACTTTTTGATGCTTATCATGCTTTAGCTAATGATTTCAAAGTCCTTAAAAAGAAATACTATGCTACTTGTAAGGACTTGAATAAAGTAGAAGAAGAGAAATTAGATGCCATGCATAGGATTGGAACATTAGACAATGAAAACAAATGCATGCTAGACAACAACTCTTGTGACACTAATAATAGATTTGAGAAAGAACTCAAGGACACTCAATATAAGCTCACCATATTGAAGAACACAATCTATGATATGCAAAGGGAACTTATCTTCTTGAGGAAATCCAAGAGAGATCTCACTCTTGAGGTTAATGACTTAAAAATCACTATAGCTAAATTCGTGAAGAGTAGAGACAAGTTAGATGAGATCATTGATAGCCAAACGAACTCCTTAAACAAGGAAGGAATTGGCTACAACCCTAGGAAGGTGAACAACCAAAAGAAGACTAACTTTGTTAAAACTTCTTCTCATCCTCCTAAAATAGCACAAGCACCTATATGTCATTATTGTTGCAAACTAGGTCACATTGCACCTAGTTGCTATCTAATGAGGCATGCTAATGCTAAGAAAATTTGGGCACCTGGACATTCATCTTCTTCTCTTATGCATAGTACGAATGCAAATGGACTCAAAAAGATTTGGGTACCAAAAATCAAGGTTTGATCTCCTATTTGTAGGAATGCATGAGATCCAAGATCAAGACCAACACAAAGGCTAAAAGATGGTACCTTGATAGTAGATGCTCAAGACATATGACGGGTGAAAGGAGCATGTTCTCAACCTTTCAATCTAAAGATGGAGGAATGATGACCTTTGGAGATAATGGAAAAGGAAAAATTATTGGCATTGACAATATTGGTAAAACCTCGTCCATTATTATTGAAAATATTCTCTTAGTTGAAGGTTTGAAACATAACTTGCTTAGCATTAGTCAATTATGTGATAGAGGTAACAAAGTTATTTTTGACGATTCAAAATGCTATGTTAAGAATGCTCTTAGTGATAAAATCTTGCTAGTAGGTCATCGTGATGGTAATGTATACATATTTTATCTTGATAATCTTGTTTGCCATAATGATGTATGCTTTAGTGTCTTAAATGATAATTCATGGTTATGGTATAGAAGGCTTAGACATGCACACATGGATTTAATATCCAAACTTTCTCGAAAAGACCTTGTTCTTGGACTTCCCAAGATCAAATTTGAGAAAGATAAGATTTGTGATGCATGTCAAAGAGGAAAACAAGTAAAATCTTCTTTCAAGCCTAAAGATGTAGTTTCTACCACAAGAGCATTAGAACTCATTCACATGGACCTTTTTGGACCAACCAAACCTACAAGCTTAGGTGGTAGCTCATATGGTTTTGTTTTAGTAGATGACTACACTAGATACACTTGGGTGGTTTTCCTTGCACACAAAGATGAAGTCTTTGAGGAATTCACCAACTTTTATAGAAGAGTCCAAAATGAGAAATGTATCCTCATTACATGCATTAGAAGTGACCATGGAGGAGAATTCTAGAATTCCCATCTAAAAAAGTTTTTCAATGACAACGGGATTTCCCATAACTTCTTATCACCTAGAACCCCTCAACAAAATGGTGTTGTTGAAAGGAAAATGATGATGATGCATAATGTTATATTTTTATCTCTTAATATTTATCTCTTAATATTTAGTCTCCTGTGCTTATTTGGTACCTAAATACACTCATTATTCTTATATTTTGATTTAAGATGCAATTGATGTCCTTAAGTTCGAAAAGAAGTTGAACAGATTATATGGATCAACTTTAAAGATTAAACTATACCTTCTCATGAAGAACGATATGATGTGCCATATATGGTTGGAAAGATCTTGAAGTCTAATTTCTGGAGAATTTTACGGTTCGAGATTCCGAGTTTCCTAGAGGAAGTTACGTCAATTTTAGTACCGATGGCGCAGTCTGAATGGCAGAACAGTAAATACTATGAAAAGTCCGATCGATCCGACACCTAGAGTAGGATCGATCTGTCTATGCAGAAACCTGATAGAACGCATACTTTTTAGCTGTACACAGTCCGATCGATCCCTCTATCCATCCTACTGAGTCCGATCGATCCGACACCTATAGTCCGATTGATCGGACTCGGGCGTAACCAGAAATTGAAGATTCCGATGAGAGGGATCGATTCGACACCCCTGGTGGGATCAATCCTACTTTCCTAGTGAAGAAAATCAACGGTTTTGATCTAATCCGGGGATGGATACTTAAGGCTATAAATAGGACTCTTTCTAGGGTTTGTGGGGGTATTTCTAGACACTTTTGGTTGCCCTTTCTACTCTTTTATATTTTTCCTAGGTTTTCTCTTGTTTATTGGAATCTTTTGAGAATTGTTCTCGATGGCCCTGCGTGGCTAAATCTTGATCCTTGGTCGAGGAGACTGAAACCTCGGAATCAATGAAACTGTGAGATCTAATCTATTTTTATTGTTCAGTTTATACTTGAGTATTGGATGTTCTTTTGTGATTAGATTTTCATGGTTGTCTTGTCTAATTGCTAGGAGGCCTACTAGTTTATTATTCATGGTGATCTACTGCTAGGTTGGATATCAAATCCATAATTGGTTGATCCCTCTAATCTGCGAAGCAACTGAGATCTATTGATCTACTGCGTTTCAGAGATTGTTAGATCTTAAGAAGAATATTCGACTAGATTAAATGCAACCGCTTGTGCTTGTGTTGTTTAGCTTCATCGATCTCCCGATTCTTAATGCTGCTACTAGATTAAATCTACAGCGCTTGTCTTAGGTTGTTTAGTAGTTAGGGTTAATTGGATCACTTGTTTCTAATTAACTATGATTGAGGAGAGATTCGAATTTAATTCGAACGGTGAATATTCATGGTATGAATTGATTGATACTTGCATCAATGATCAGTTGTTGGATTCCGATGGTGGATGTTGACTCAGACTGAGGTTTGTTCTCTTGATTCCATTCGACACTTCAATTTAGATTATTTCTTTACTGTTTTTCCTCACGTTTAAAACCCCCCATCTTTGTTCACTAAGCACAAAACTAGGCTAAACACTCTTCGTGGGATCGACTCGTACTCGCACTACTACATTTATCTTAAGGAGTATTGGTTTTATTTTTGAGTGCATGCGACATCACATCAAATTTTGGCGCCATTGCCGGGGAGTGATTCTAGTTGATTTTTGTGTTTATTGTGATCTTTATTTTCATAAAAAAAAGAGTTTACACAAATTTTCTTGATTTGTTTTTTCTCGGTTTACCGGAATCTTCTTGATTGTTTATGAGTATAGCTCGATCTTTTAATCAAGGTGATTTACAGTATGATCCAGAGATAGAAAGAACTTTACACAGGTTAAGGAGGGAAGCTTGGAGAAACATTGAGGAGAATGATTTGGCTCTTGACCACTTATTTGTTAGCGATTCTGAATTAGAAGAGGAAGAAGTCATGGCCGGAAATTGGACTTCGAAAGAACTTGCAGCCCCAGATTTGAAACAACAACCCTTATGCATTACATTCCCAACTTTGGATGTTGCTACTACTTTTGAATTGAAATCTGGACTAATACATCTCTTACCCACTTTTCATGGACTTGCAGGTGAGGATCCTCACAAGCATTTAAAGGAGCTTCATGTTGTGTGCACAAGTATGAAACCCATGGGGGTGACTGAAGATCAGATCAAATTGAGATCCTTCCCGTTTTCTTTGAAGGATTTGGCTTTATTATTTACCCTCTGGGAGTATTACCACATGGAATGAGATGAAGAGATTGTTTTTGGAGAAATATTTTCTAGCCTTAAGAGTGGCCAACATTAGAAAAGAGATCTGTGGTGTAAGGCAACATAACGGAGAATCTCTACATGAGTATTGGGAACGTTTCAACAAACTCTGTGCAAGCTGTCCCCATCATCAAATTAGTGAGCAATTACTTATCCAATATTTTTATGAGGGCTTACTAACCAATGACAGGAGTATGATTGATGCCGCTAGTTGAGGAGCTTTGGTGGATAAAACTCCTGAAGCCGCGAGGAACTTGATTGCAAATATGGCTGCTAATTCTCAACAATTTAATACTAGGCTTGATTCTTATTCGAAACATGTTAATGAGGTAAATGTTTCATCTCTTGAACAACAGATTGCAAGTCTAACTTCTCTTGTTCGTCAATTGGCTGTAGGTAATATGCAAACAGCGAAGGTTTGTGAGATTTATTCGGTGGTAGGACATCCAACCGACATGTGCCCAACTCTTCAAGACGAACCCATTGAACAAGTCAATGCAGCGGGGAGTTTCCCTGGACTACCGCAAAGGAAGTATGATCCATATTCAAACACGTATAATCCGGGATGGAGGGATCACCCCAATCTCAACTATGGGAATCCACAAGTAAATCAGCCCACAACTCAATTTCGCCCAACCGGCCAGCAGTATCAGCAATATAGACCGTCATACCCTCCGAGACCGCAACCAAACCCAACTTATAATTCTGGTATGTCTTTAGAAGATATAGTTAAATCTCTTGCTACTAATACTTTGCAATTTCAACAGGAAACGAAGGCTAGTATCCAAGGTTTGGAACATCAAGTTGGCCAGATGGCGACTGCAATTAGCAAGCTAGAGGCGCAAAGTTCGGGAAAATTACCCTCTCAAACGGTAATAAATCCAAGAGAAAATGCAAGTGCAATTATTTTTAGGAGTGGTAAAGAAGTTGAGATTCCAGCAAAAGAAGCCACTGCATCGTCACCGCACAAAAAAGAGCAAAATATTGTTGCGGACAAAGACTTTTCCGATGACGATGACGTACCTAAACGTAAGTTTCCACCTCTTTCTGATTATAAACCAGTGCCTCCTTTTCCTCAGGCTTTGACAGAATCAAGAAGATATGAGAAGAATTCAGATATATATGAGACTTTTCGCCGATGCGAGGTAAATATTCCACTCTTAAATGCTATTAAACAAGTACCTCGTTATGCTAAATTCTTGAAAGAATTGTGCACAATTAAGAGGAAGCAGAAACTTAAAAGATGTGAGAAGGTGAAAGTAGGGGAAAATATTTCTGCAATTCTTCAAAGAAAAATTCCTACAAAGTGTAAAGATCCAGGTATGTTTACTATCCCATGTACAATTGGTAACACCAAATTTGAGAAGGCAATGTTAGATTTAGGAGCTTCTATCAATGTTATGCCATATTCTACATATTCTTCTTTAAAACTTGGACCTTTGAATGAAACTGGTGTTGTGATTCAATTGGCTGACAGATCTAATGCCTATCCTAAAGGTGTAGTTGAAGATATTCTTGTGCAAGTCAATGATTTAATTTTCCCTACTGATTTTTATGTGCTTGATATGGAGAATGATGATCATACAACTCCTATTTTGTTGGGAAGACCATTCTTAAAGACATCCAATACTAAGATAGATATGCGTAGTGGCATACTTACCATGGAATTTGATGGTAAAATTTTTAAGTTTGAAATATATGATGCCAAGAAATATTCTACTGATGATTGTCATGTTTATTCTATTGATGTGAGGGAATTTGAAGTTGCGGTTGGAGATGCTTCGGGGGAGTGTCTACAGAAGGCAGATGAAGAAGCTGTCCAGCCATGTCCGGTCGACCGCCGAGAATACCAGGAGCACTTATTCGGCGAACCTCCTCCGGCAGAAGTTGAAAGCATTCCTAGTACGTCGCGAGGTATTTTTCCTGTGACTATTTCATCTTCGTTAGTGGTTAAAAAGGAGATGACCTTAGTAGATATTTTCATATCTCGACGGATTTATTTTCGATCATGTGATCTTGACATCCTTGACAATCCGAACGACGACATTCTTAATAGGTCAATGGATGATTCGATTATATTTGAGCATAATGTTGACTCCTTTCTTCCTGATCACTAGGATGACATGCATTTATGTTTGAGAGATCTAGCTATCTTGTTTACTGGTGTGAGTATGGAAAAGCTAACTCTCATTTTTGAAAAATACCACTTGGATTCTTATGCTAAATTAACCTTGGTGGCACTATTGAGGTCAAATATTCAGATTATAGCAGCCAGTGATTTTTCATCCCATCGTGCTATAGAACGTCCATCGAGGGCACGATTTAAAAATCTCTATATTATATAGAGTGGTTTAGTTGGCTTTATTTGCTTTATTGTGTGCTTGAGCGTGCTTGAGTTATTTTTAGGTTGTGTGCTTGCATGTTGCTTTTGCTTTGCTTTGTTTTTGTTTTTAGGTGATCGAGCATTCTCTATCATACCTGAAGAATTCGCCTAGCCATGGTGGTTATGAAATTAAAAGTTTGGCAACTCCGACACTATTCAAAATGAAGGAAGCATGAAGTCGAGCCAATGACAATAAACAAAGGCACTGCTTGGGAGGCAACCCAAGGGGAGTTTGTTCTTTTCTCTTTTTATTTTCGCATTTCCATTTTAGTTATATTTACCTTTTCTTTGCATTCAACCTTACATTGGGGACAATGTCAGTTTCAAGTGTGGTGGAGGAGATCTAGGTTGCAGTTGCCATGAGCGAGAACTAGTTAAGCTTGACATATTCATAACATGATTGAATGAGTAATTTTGCGACTTAGAATTAATTAGTTGAGTTATTTTCCTTGAGATGGTAGTGACTAAATGAGTAGACAAAGCTGTGAGATTTTGAGCCTTTAGACTGACACATTCATATCAGTCTCACTATTTTCTTTTATGAGAGGTATTCTTCCATGGATTTGTTTCTCTAGAATTTGCTTTGACTCTATTCGAGGTCACATTGACACATGCATACATGAACATGATTAAGGCCATTTTTGTTTTAAGCAACATAAGCCAAATAGCCTACATTGCAATTAATTTTTCCTTTTGCTAAACACATTTGAGCTTTATTGACTTCATTGTTACCCACATTACAAGCTTTAAACCTGAAAAATAATGTCAATGCCCAAGTCATAGGACTAGTGGAGCATTGATCATCATTATGACATGTATGGGTGCAAAAGTTCAGGTGTGGGGGTGTTTGGATTTGTGGTATGACTATATTTGAAAAAGAAAAAAAATGGAAAAGAAAGAAAAAAGAAAGTGAAGGAGGAAACTGTTTCTCATGTTACAATATGTGTTTATGAATCCTCCCAATAGTTCTGTATGATTTCTACAAAAGTTGGAAGTTCCTGCAAAAGATTGTTCCCTGTTTCGGTTAAAAAGTATTCCTTTGAACAATCTTTTTGCCAATGTTGTAATGTTATATGATTTGAGTACTTTAAAGCCAAGTTGAAGAAAGTTGTTGAATGGAGTGATTGGTTGTACATGTCTTATTGATACATTTTTGCTCCATTAGTTCCATTGGCTTTTGAACTACATTTCCAAATATTTCCCACCTTAATCCTGAACCCCATTACAACCTTTTGAAGTCCTTATGATTTGTGTTATGCATGTGATTCTAGTGGGGGAGAATGAGAAGATATGCAAGCTTATGGTAGATCATTTTCATTGGAATGAATTTGAGTGAAATACATACCCTTCAAACACATGAGAGTTGAGTGTTAACTTCCGTGAGGGTCTACTTATTTAGTATGCTCCATATTCAAGTGAAAATGCTTACTGATTGACTTTCAAGTTGTCTAAAAATGTTTGTTCATGACGTGTTATGAATTTTGTGAAGAGCTTGATTGTTCTTTGTTGATGGCGTTGCAACCTTGATATGTTGAGTAGAGTAAATTTTAGTTTTGCATGAGGACGAGCAAAAGCTAAGTGTGGGGGAATTTAATGATGATGCATAATGTTATATTTTTATCCCTTAATATCTAGTCTCCTGTGCTTATTTGGTACCTAAATACACTCATTATTCTTATATTTTGATTTAGGATGCAATTGAAGTCCTTAAGTTCGAAAAGAAGCTGAAAAGAGTAATGGATCAACTTTAAAGATTAAACTATACCTGCTTATGAAGAACCAGATGATGTACCATATATAGTTTGAAAGCTCTTGAAGTCTAGTTTCTGGAGAATTTTACGGTTCGTGATTCCGAGTTTGCTAGAGGAAGTTACGTCAATTTTAGTACCGATGGCGCAGTCTGGATGGTAGAACAGTAAATACTCTGGAAAGTCCGATTGATCCGACACCTAGAGTAGGATTGATCCGTCTATGCAGAAACCTGACAGAACACATACTTTTCAGCTATACATATTCCGATCGATCCCTCTATCCATCCTATTGAGTCCGATCGATCCGACACCTATAGTTCGATCGATCGGACTCGGGCGTAACCAGAAATTGAAGATTCCGATGAGAGGGATCGATCCGACACCCCTGGTGGGATCGATCCTACTTTCCCTGTGAGGACCCGTTCCTCTATTCCTGTGGTTCGTCGTTGACCGCAAGGGCAATTTGGTAAATTGCGCCTTGTTGGTTTGTTTCACACCCGCTTGTGCACACACAGACTTGGTGTTGGTGTTTGTGTTTGAGTAGAATGGCTAGTTGGACTCGGGATCGAAAGATCCGGACTTGGGTTTAGGTTTTAACCCAAGTCTAGCTTCCTGCGTAGAGGGATCGATCCTTCCTGGCCAGGAGGATCGATCGTTCAGCGCCAGGAAGTTGGATCGATCGCACCCCTTGGGCGGACCGATCTGGCCTTGCTAGCCGGATCGATCCGACAAGCCGGTGCGGATTGATCTCACCCCTCCCGAGCGAGTCTCTGTCGGTGGAGTTCGACGAGACGGCCTGGGCGGCCGTCACCTCCCCTGTCAGGGGAGGGAAGACTTGGTTCCCCCCCCCCCCCTCCCCTTCTCCTCCTTTCCCCGGGCGTCATCCTCCTTCCCCTCTCCTTCCCTTCCTCTTTCCCTTCCTTCTCCCTGCTTCTCTTTTCTTTCCGCGGCTCTGCTTCTCTTTCCCCTGCTTTGGCTGAGAGCTTCCTCGTCGCCGTTCGCCCTCCTCCGGTTACCATTTCTGGAGCTTGGAGGCTTGTCGGGACCGCAGCGGCGTGAGGAAGATCCGAGGCTCGGTTTCGTGGGTTGAAGCTGCGCTGTGGAGGTAGGGTTCCTACTTTAGACTCCGGCATGGTTGGGTGGCTTAAATCCGGTTTTGGTCTTCATCGGTTTTCCTCGTCTCGTTGGTGTTTTTCCTGGTTTTGGAGGCCTTGAGTAGCTTTCCTTTTCTCTTGGCTACCAGCCCACCAAGTTTGGTGAGGATTGGTGTTGTTTTTCCGGCCAAGAGCGCCGTCGACGCCGGCCAAAGGCTCTGCTCGGAGCGACCTTTGGTCGAGCGGGATCGATCGGTGCGGCTTGTCGGATCGATCCGAGTGGGTGTCGGATCGATCGAAGCCGCACTCTTGTTGGTTCGTCTTCAGGGGGGAGAGTCGGATCGATCCCGATGTGAGTTCGGATCGATCCCGATGTGAGTTCGGATCGATCCGAGACTCCCTGGACGATGGCTGTGAGCCTTGACTAGCCAGATCGATCCAACAGTGCGTTGGATCGATCCGAGGCTAGTCAGATCGATCGGCAGTGGGTTCTTCTCTTCCTGTCTTTTGTCTTCCCCTAGCCGGATCGATCCAGGGGTGACTTGGATCCATCCAAGTGCTGATTGGATCGATCCGACCTGTGCCTGTGTATCTGTTAGAGTTGGTTTTGCCCGTGGGGCTCTATATGCATGTGTTTTGTTTGCAGTTTTGCCCGCGGGGCTTGTTATGTTAGTTTTATGCCGGGCTCTCTATTGGGTTTAGTGGTACAGTTGATAACTGCTGAATGTATGCCCTTACTGCTTACAATTATCTGTATGCCTCTTTTACCGCTTTGTGGTGAACCGAGGGGGTCATGACCCTCGGGAGATCTTAGTATAAATGGGCCGAAGGTGTGTCCCTGCTTGGTTACTGCTTTCTTTATTATATTGTTTATTGCTTTGCGCATGATAGGCATGATAGATTGATCGTGGGTTGGGGTGTCCCTAGGACTCCAGGTTCAAAGGCTAAGTTGTGGTTAGCGTTACTCCGTTTAGGGTTGTCCTACCTGGGTTGCGGTCCTCCCTATTGAGACAGGAGAGGTCGGCTTGGGTGAGGACCTTGAGGGGATAACGTTGGGACGGGTGAGTTCCCGGGTTAGACTTAACCTTTGAACTGGAGTTTAGGGACGTATTGGCTCTATGCTTTGAGTGCTGGGAGATGGTTGTCGTAACCTCGGATGTCCGACAAGCTTGGAGATCCCGCTTGGAGAAGGGTGTCATACTGGTAGCGTCGTTGTCCACCCGGTGTCAGGGAATGTCGGAGTAAGCCCACCCCTGAACCGTGGCCGTCGGAGGATGTACTTCGGACAGGTGCCCCTCGGGTTATTGACGGGATTTATGGGATCCTTGGCAGGCCTCAACACTTGGGATAGAGTTAGTACGGATGGTGTCGCCTTCCCTTGTGAGAGTCGTAGAGTAGAACCCTGCTGAGCTTTGGCTCATTCCTACCTGGACCGTTTGTTTGCAGGTGCAGGTACCAGCGCTTCCCCTGCGGGCCACCGATGTTCTTCCTGCGGCAGCGCGTCGCCAGCCGACCATGCTTGAGGGCCAAAACGGCTTTATCTGTGCTTTTGTGGAGACCTCTGAAGATGTAACTCCTTTTTGTTATGTTGTAAATTGTATAACTCTGATGTATGTAAACGTTTTGTTATAGTAGATGTTAACTTTTCTTCCGCCCTTTATTTTATTGTATTTCTGTCTCCGCTGTTGGTTGTCAGTAGATGTAGGTTCCCCCCTCGTGTCCCGGTCCGGGATGGGTTTCCTGGGCCGGGGCGCGACAGCTTGGTATCAGAGCATAGGTTGTAGATCCCGGGGAATAGGATCAGGATTCGGTGAGTTGAGCGTGGGTTGGGATAGTTCTAGGATCAGGACATCCCTGCTTGCTTGTTTTCCTTTCCGCTGAATGTGATTGCTTATCTTTGCTGAATGATGTTTGTTTTGGTATGTGACGAGTGGAAGCTCGTGTTTCTGTTGTTGGTACAGATGGCAGGGCAGTCTGGCACTCCTCCAGGTTTGGATCGGGGCAGGCCGCCCGAGGCGAGCGACGCCCGGTTGGCTTCTAAAGCCGAGGAGTATCCGCACCCGGCCTATGTACCAGCGACATGGGCAAACTCTGCAGTGGCCGGCGAGGTGGAGGTGTCCTTCCATCACAGGGGGGTTCCCTCACCTGCCGCTAGGCGTTCCTTGGCGGCCGAGGTTCTGGAGTTCCGCCGTTTGGACCCGCCGCGGTTCAACGGCCGGAGTGGGGACCTGACGGCTGCCGAGCAGTGGCTCGACGGAGTCACCAGTTTGCTCGACCTCCTGTTTGACGAGGACGACCCTCTCCGGGTCAGACTTGCAGCGCTCCAGCTTAAGGGAGACGCCAGGGACTGGTGACGCACCACCCAGGCCACCAGGGCAGGAGGGGAACAGCTGTTTTGGGAGGGTTTTCGTGCTGCTTTCCTCGACGCGTACTTCCCGTACAGTACGCGGTTGGTGTTGACTGAGGAGTACCTCAGCCTCACGCAGGGTTCTCGCACGGTGCAGCAGTATGCCACCCGCTTCACCCACTTGGTCCGGTACGTGGGGCCATTGGCAGCCGACCCCACCTCCCGAGCCCAGCACTTCAAGAGGGGGCTCCGTGACGAGATCAGGAGGCTGATCGCCGCGTGCCAGGCGACCACCTACTCGGCGGTTGTGCACGCTGCATTGGCAGTAGAGTCCCGTTGCCAGGAGCGGCCGAGGACTGTGCAGCCGGTACCTGTGTCAGGTGGGGGAGGCGGTGGGCAGCCGCTGAGGTCTCAGGGTCGGAAGGACTAGCACCGGAGACCTGCATACCAGCATCAGCATCAGCAGCGCTAGCAGTATCGCCAGCAGCCGTACCCGCAGGAGCCCTATCAGGGCGATCAGCTCCTTACGGCGGGACCCACCCAGCAGCCTTCCTGGGAGGGAGGCAGAGGGCAGCAGTCGGAGCATGGGCCAGCGCTGTGTTTTTTCTGCCAGCAGTCGGGGCACTTCCGCAGGGACTGTCCGCTGTGGGGCGCGCAGGGTGCGGCATCGCAGGGAGGTCGAGGCGGAGGGTCCTGGTCTGGGCAGGGGCAGAGAGGTGGAGCTGGGCGAGGCTACGGTGGAGGCAGGGTCAGAGCAGACGGCGGGGACAGGTGTTTGCCCTACCAGACCGCCCCTACACAGACGAGGTGCAGCCGTCCTATCAGAGCTATCAGTCGCGACAGCCGCTTCCACTGGCTGTAGTACCGTCCGCTTCCACAGGTACTTTTACTGCTTTCTGGTGTCCTGTAGTTGTTGTTTTTGTTTTCCGAGCCCCACCTTATCAAATCTCGGGACGAGATTTCTTTTAAGGGTTTTAGGATGTGAGGACCCGTTCCTCTATTCCTGTGGCTCGTCGTTGACCGCAAGGGCAATTTGGTAAATTGCGTCTTGTTGGTTTGTTTCACACCCGCTTGTGCACACACAGACTTTGTGTTGGTGTTTGTGTTTGAGTAGAATGGCTAGGTGGACCCGGGATCGAAAGATCCAGACTTGGGTTTAGGTTTTAACCCAAGTCTAGCTTCCTGCGTAGAGGGATCGATCCTTGCTGGCCGGATCGATCCGACAAGCCGGTGCGGATTGATCTCACCCCTCCCGAGCGAGTCTCTGTCGGTGGAGTTCGACGAGACGGCCTGGGCGGCCGTCACCTCCCCTGTCAGGGGAGGGAAGACTTGGTTCCCCCCCCCCTCCCCTTCTCCTCCTTTCCCCGGGCGTCATCCTCCTTCCCCTCTCCTTCCCTTCCTCTTTCCCTTCCTTCTCCCTGCTTCTCTTTTCTTTCCGCGGCTCTGCTTCTCTTTCCCCTGCTTCGGCTGAGAGCTTCCTCGTCGCCGTTCGCCCTCCTCCGGTCACCATTTCTGGAGCTTGGAGGCTCGTCGGGACCGCAGCGGCGTGAGGAAGATCCGAGGCTCGGTTTCGTGGGTTGAAGTTGCGCTGTGGAGGTAGGGTTCCTACTTTAGACTTCGGCATGGTTGGGTGGCTTAAATCCGGTTTTGGTCTTCATCGGTTTTCCTCGCGTCGTTGGTGTTTTTCCTGGTTTTGGAGGCCTTGAGTAGCTTCCCTTTTCTCTTGGCTATCAGCCCACCAAGTTTGGTGAGGATTGGTGTTGTTTTTCCGGCCAAGAGCGCCGTCGACACCGGCCAAAGGCTCTGCTCAGAGCGACCTTTGGTCGAGCGGGATCGATCGGTGCGGCTTGTCGGATCGATCCGAGCGGGTGTCAGATCGATCGAAGCCGCACTCTTGTTGGTTCGTCTTCAGGGGCGGAGAGTCGGATCGATCCCGATGTGAGTTCGGATCGATCCGAGACTCCCTGAACGATGGCTGTGAGTTTGACTAGCCAGATCGATCCAACTATGTGTTGGATCGATCCGAGGCTAGCCAGATCGATCGGCAATGGGTTTTATCTTCGCTTTTCTCCTAGCCGGATCGATCCAAGGGTGACTTGGATCGATCCAAGGCTAGTTGGATCGATCCAAATGCTGGTTGGATCGATCCGAGCTGTGGCTGTTTGCCTGTTTGAAGCGGTTTTGCCCGCGGGGCTTGCTTCATTGGTTTTGTGTCCGGCTTTCTGACTTGCTTAGTTGTATAGTTGATAACTGCTGAATGTTTGCAGCTTTGTGGTTGAACCGGGAGAGTGGTGACTCCCGGGATTGTGTAGATTAAATGGGCTGAATGTATGCCCTTACTGCTTACAATTATCTGTATGCTTCTGTTATTGCTTTGTGGTGAACCGAGGGAGTCATGACCCTCGGGAGTGTTTAGTATAAATGGGCCGAAGGTGTGCCCCTGCTTGGTGCTTGCTTACTGCTTTCTTTATTATATTGTTTATTGCTTTGCGCAAGATAGGCATCGTAGATTGATCGTGGGTTGGGGTGTCCCTAGGATTCCAGGTTCAAAGGCTAAGTTGTGGTTAGCGTTACCCCGTTTAGGGTTGTCCTACCTGGGTTGGGGTCCTCCCTGTTGAGACAGGAGGGGTCGGCTTGGGTGAGGACCTTGAGGGGATAACGTTGGGACGGGTGAGTTCCCGGGTTAGACTTAACCTTTGAACTGGAGTTTAGGGACGTATTGGCCCTATGCTTTGAGTGCTGGGAGATGGTAGTCGTAACCTCAGATGTCCGACAAGCATGGAGATCCCGCTTGGAGAGGGGTGTCCTACTGGTAGCGTCGTTGTCCACCCAGTGTCAGGGAATGTCGGAGTAAGCCCAGCCCTGAACTGTGGCCGTCGGAAGACGTACTTCGGACAGGCGCCCTTTGGGTTATTGACGGGGTTTATGGGATCCTTGGCAGGCTTCTGCACTTGGCATAGAGTTAGTACGGTTGGTGTCGCCTTCCCTTGTGAGAGTCGTAAAGTAGAACCCTGCTGAGCTTTGGCTCATTCCTACCTGGACCGTTTGTTTGCAGGTGCAGGTACCAGCGCTTCTCCTGCAGGCCACCGGTATTTGTCTTGCGGCAGCGCGTCGCCAGCTGATCATGTTTGAGGGCCAGGACGGCTTCGTTTGTACTTATGCGGAGACCTCTGAAGATGTATTTCCTTTTTGTTATATTGTAAAGGTTGTAAATTTGTATAACTCTGTTGTACTTAATGTTGTATTATAGTTAGTGTTAACTTTTCTTCCGCCCTTTATTTTATTGTATTCTGTCTCCGCTGTTGGTTGTCAGTAGATGTAGTTTTCCCCCTCGTGTCCCGGTCCGGGATGGGTTTCCTGGGCCGGGGCGCGACATTCCCAGTGAAGAAAATCAACGGTTTTGATCTAATCCGGGGATGGATACACTTAAGGCTATAAAATAGGACTCTTTCTAGGGTTTGTGGGGGGATTTCTAGACACTTTTGGCTGCCCTTTCTACTCTTTTATATTTTTCCTAGGTTTTCTCTTGTTTATTGGAATCTTTTGAGGATTGTTCTTGATGGCCCTGCGTGGCTAAATCTTGATCCTTGGTCAAGGAGACTGAAACCTCGGAATTAATGAAACTGTGTGATCTAATATATTTTTATTGTTCAGTTTATACTTGAGTATTTGATGTTCTTCTGTGATTAGATGTTCATGGTTGTCTTGTCTAATTTCTAGGAGGCCTACTAGTTTATTATTCATGGAGATCTACTGCTAGGTTGGATATCAAATCCGTAATTGTTTGATCCCTCTAATCTGCGAAGCAACTGAGATCTATTGATCTACTGCGTTTCAGAGATTGTTAGATCTTAGGAAGAATATTCGACTAGATTAAATGCAACCGCTTGTACTTGTGTTGTTTAGGTTCATCGATCTCCCGATTCTTAATGCTGCTACTAGATTAAATCTACAACGCTTGTCTTAGGTTGTTTAGTAGTTAGGGTTAATTGGATCGCTTGTTTCTAATTAACTATGATTGAGGAGAGATTTGAATTTAATTCGAACGGTGAATATTCATGGTATGAATTGATTGATACTGGCATCAATGATCAGTTGTTGGATTCCGATGGTGGATGTTGACTCAGACCGAAGTTTGTTCTCTTGATTCCATTCGACACTTCAATTTAGATTATTTCTTTACTATTTTTCCTCACGTTTAAAACCCCCCATCTTTGTTCACTAAGCACAAAACTAGGCTAAACACTCTTCGTGTGATCGACTTGTACTCGCACTACTACATTTATCTTAAGGAGTATTGGTTTTATTTTTAAGTGCCTGCGACAGCATATCAGAAAAATAGAACCCTACAAGACATGGCTAGAACCCTATTATGTGATAATAATCTTACTAAGTATTTTTGGGCCGAAGCAATTAATAATTCTTGTCATATGATCCTCTCTAGCTTTCTGGACAAGTAGGATCGATCCTCTCTAGCTAAGAGATCGATCTCCTTGTGCCAAAAAGTCAAACCCGTTCTGGCAAGGAAGATCAATCTCTTCTCAAAGGGAGATCGATCTCCCTTATGTCGGTTCGTTTGTATATAAAACAAACGAGATCGTTATCCTTTGATTTTTTTTGGGATTTCCGAGATTTAAAACGTGTTCTTGCTGGATCTAAGCTCGTTTGAGGAAGATTTAAGGCCTAGCTGCTTGGATTTAAGCCGCTCTTACTCCGGTAGGGATTCCTACCTACTTTTATTCCGGGGTTTTGAGTTTTCCGGTTTGATTCATGATCTTTTGCTTAGATCTCTCTGTATATATGTTTATTTCTCGTGTTTTCACCGGTTTTGGACTCGTGGGATCTTCATCTATCAGATCCCAGAGTTTGGTTAAGTTTGGATGTGTTTTCCGGCGGTATTCCTCGTCGGAAGTACGCCGGAGAACCCATTCGGATCGATCCCCTTGAGAAGGGGGATCGATCCCTTATGGTTTGTCATGCCCAGCCCGAGCGGGATCGATCCCCTTGAGAAGGGAGATCGATCCCTTAGTGGCTGGTGGCTGTGGGTCTCAGGTCACAAGGAAAATCGATCCCTCTGGAGGAGGAGATCGATCTCCTTCGGTTGACAGGGACGAGTTTTCCCTAAGTACTAAGAGATCGATCCCCTTGAGAAGGGAGATCGATCCCTTAGTGGCTGAAGGGTATTTGTAAGTGGGTTTTTGCCCGCGGGGCTTTGTATGACAGTTTTATTTACTGTCTTAATACCTGGTACATATGCTAAAGCATGCTAACCCTATAATAGGGCAGTGGTGAACCGGGAGAGTGATGACTCCCGGGATGTTTAGGATAAACGGGCGGGTAGCTCTACAGCTTTCCATAGCCTTGCATGCCGGCGTGCGCCGAGGGCTTTATCTGCTATATTTTGTGAGCTGTTGTTTGCGGGGTTGTTTCCCGGTGCAGGTGTTGTGGTGGACTGCTGTCAGTTGGTGGTGGTACCACTGCAGCAGTCCCTAGACCTTAATATTTGTTCACCACTCCGGGCCGGCAGGGTGCCGTGCCCAGACCTTGTACTTATATCATCACATCCTGTTGCATGCTTACATGTATTTATTCTGCGCATGTTCATAGCATGCATTGTGTTGCGCACTAGTTGCATCTGTTTAGGGCGTTGCCGATCCGGGGCTTTTGGGTAGCCCGGATCTATCTCTTAGGACCGTTGCGGGTAGCTTGGTCCAGGACTCGATTTGTAGTATTCAGTCGTTTTCGATGATAGGTTTAGATGACTTGAATACGGATGTTGCTTGATGTTTAGAGGTCGTGTCGGCCTCGAGCCAAGTCCAGGTGTAGCCGGTACCCAGTCCTTCTTGAACTCTTGGGTGGCAGGTGTGACTACGCAGCGGTGCTATCCGCCGACAGTGCCCAGGATCCTGCTGTGAGTTGGCAGTGCCGTTTCCTGTCTTACTGAGTGTGACCCAGTGTGTGACCAGTTCGCTGGGAGACCACGACTGGGGCTCTTAGGAGCATCCGGTGGGGTTATGGGACCCCTGTGATACACTTAGGCTTTGCTTGGGGGCGACACTGTTGTGTTCCCTTCGTTGTGAGTGTCGTAGTGTAGTGTCCCTACTGAGCTTAGTGCTCACTCCTATCCGGGCTACGTTTTGCAGGTGTTGGGGCGAGCTTTTCTTCGGTCGCCCCTTCCGGGCAGGTGTTTGGTGACGTGGCGGCGTCTGGCGGTGCTTGACAGGTGGCGATCTTACCGTTTTACCCTTTTTGTTATAGATAATCTCCTACGGGAGTGATAAATGTATAATTTCCCTGTTTGAGGTTTTGTATCTATTTCAGTTTCAGTGTTTGAGGTTTGTAATTGTTGTTAATACAGAACGATTATGATTTGTTAGGGTAACCACTACGATTAGAGGGAAACCTCGCCAAAATTTTCCACAGTAGGTTAGGTTCCGGTTCGCGACGCCCGGCCCGGTTGGGCCTACGCGGGTCGGAGCGCGACAGTACTAAATGGGTTTTTAGAAACAAAATGGATGAATCGGGGACAATTACAAGGAATAAAGCTAGACTTGTTGCAAAAGGGTTCAATCAACACGAAGGAATTGATTTTGATGAGACTTTTGCACCGGTAGCTAGACTTGAGGTAATAAGACTACTTCTAGCTTTTGCATCTTACTAAGATTTCAAATTATATGAAATGGATGTTAAGAGTCCCTTCTTGAATGGTTTACTAAAAAAAAGTCTATGTTGAACAACCCCCCGGATTTGAAGACTACAAATTGAGAGAACATGTATTCAAGCTCACTAAAGCCTTGTATGGATTAAAACAAGCTCCTAAAACTTGGTATGAAAGGCTTAGCAAATTCTTGATGGATAATGATTTTTGTAGAGGAAAAATTGATACTACATTATTTACCAAATGAAAAGGGAAAGATTTGCTCTTGGTTCAAACTTATGTTGATGATATTATTTTTGGTTCTACAAATGATAAACTTTGTGAAGAATTTGCCACATGTATGCAAAGTGAGTTTGAGATGAGTTTGATGGGTGAACTCAATTATTTTCTTGGTTTACAAATCATGCAAACTCGAGGAGGGATCTTTGTAAATCAAGCCAAATACACTAGAGGCCTACTCAAGAAATATGATTTTGTTGAATCCAAAATTTATAGAACTCCCATGTGTACAACACTAAAATTAGAAAAAAGATGAAGATGGGAAACCCGTTGATCAAAAACTTTATAGAGGGATGATTGGTTCTCTACTTTATTTGACCGCTAGTAGACCGGACATCATGTTTAGTGTTTGCCTTTATGCTAGATATCAATCTTGTCCTAAGGAATCTCATTTGGTTGCGGTCAAGATGATCTTTAGATATCTAATAGGAACCAAAAATTATGGTTTGTGGCATCATAGAAGATCATCTTTTGATCTAATTGGCTACTCCGATGCGGATTTTGCCGGATGTAGGCTTGATAGAAAAAGCACAAGTGGTGCATGTCACTTTCTTGGTCATGCACTTGTTTCTTGGTTCTCCAAGAAGCAAAATTCAGTTGCTTTATCCACCGTTGAAGCAGAATACATTGCGACGGGTAGTTGTTGTGCACAATTACTTTGGATGAAAATGCAATTGGTAGATTACAACATACATGTAGGCAAAATGCCCATTCGATGTAGTGCCATAAGCTTATCTAAAAATCCCATCCTACATTCTATAACAAAGCACATAGAAATTCGATACCATTTCATTCGTGATCACACACAAAAAGGAGATATAGCACTTGAATTTGTTAGCACCAAGCATCAAATTGCGGATATTCTAATCAAACCCTTGAGTGAAGATAGATTTCTCTATCTACTAAGGGAGCTTGGGATGTCCAATGGATGTCCAAAATAAAGAAGTTAAAAAGAAAAGGTATGGTCACCTCTTTATTTGCTTTTTATACAATATCCTACTTGAATGCTAAATTTTGGTAAATTGAGTTATTTTCATGATTTAAGAGTTGTTTGTAGCTCATAATATTTATTTACACGTGTCTACAAAGTTTTGTCATGTTTTGATTTAAAAAATGATTTTAAATTGAATTTCAAAACTCACTTTCTAGAACTGACGGTCGATCCAGACTTCTTGACGGTCGACCGTGCATACATTTGCACTGGACGATCGACCGCCAACTCTTTGGATCGACCGTGGGCTTTTATTTTTAGACCTATTGTGTGCCACGGTTGACCGCCAACTTCCTCGGATTGACCGTGCGACTTAAATACTACACATATTGCTCGCGACGGTCGACCGCCAACTTCTTACGATCGACCGCCATGGATCGTGTGACAATATGTGAGGGCTTTTCAGTCATTTTCACTCTAATCTCCCCTTATAACTCCCGATCAAACCTTCATTTCCCCTGGTTTGACCATGCCCTAGCTTCTCCAACGTCCGCCATCTCCCCTGGTTCGACCGCACCCTTCTCTTCTCCTCTCCCCACAAAACCCTAACAAAGCCTCACACCAAGAACGCCAGACCTCCTCCACCTCAGGCGCTGACTGCTCCGACACAAGGAGAGAGGAAGAGGCAGGCAGTGAAGGAGAGAAGGATGTTGAAGAAAGCCAAAGGTTCACTTAGACAGTCCTCATCCATGCCTTCATCCACTCCTTCCTTCGATGACTATCTCTTCCTAGACAAAGCTAGGTATGACTCTTGGCCAGAATTTAAGGATAAATTTGTGGTTTCGGGTAGAGCTCTTCAATTGCCTATAGGAAAGGAATATGCAGTTGAAAGATTTTTCACTGATATGGGTTGAAAGAAATTCTTAGATTTACCCCAATTTATGTATCCCGAAATGGTTAGATATTTCTATTGCAATATGATTGAAGATATTGATGATGAAAAATATGTGGCCATTAGTAGCTATATCTATGGAAATGACATCAAGATTACCGTAGAATGGCTAAATGAGATGCTAAATGCACCAAATCAAGGAGAGTGTGCATACTTTACTACATATGATGATCTCAAACGACATGATAAGGATAAACAAGGGAGAAGGGCAATTCTTAGATCTGATTTAGTTGAAAAAAATCCTATAGAGTTAAATAACCTACATCAAAACTATAGGGAGCTTGCCCACTTTTTAGGAACAAATCTTTTTCCTAAGCTTGGACACCATGATCATTTGAAGCCCCTTCAAGCCTATGTCCTTTCTTGCATGGTTAGGAAGAAGCCTCTAAACCTAGGTTATATCATTATCAAGAAAATGCTTAACCTTACGGCTAGGCAATCACTACCTTTTGGAGGACTTCTAACCAATAATTTTCAAGCCCTTACCCTTCACTTAGCTGTTGATGAAAGAAAACCCCTCTCTCAACCCTTCAGTAAATCCACTTTCAAAAGGATGAATTCTGCCAAGCGAGCCTTAGGCTATTATGTTCCTAATGATAGTAGTGATGAGGAAGGTGAGCATCAAGAAGAGCATGATGTGGAAAACTTATGGGGAGAGCCTAGACTTGAAGGACATCAAGGAAAATCTTCCCAAAGCCGAGCTCATCGCACTACATCTCAAAGACTTGATGATTTTGAAGCAAGATTGTAAAGAATGGAAGTGCATCAAGGTGACATCAAGTCTTCCCAAGCTCAAATCACGGCGGATCAAGCAAAGATGTCAAAGCAACTTGAAGACATTTTTACCTACATCAAGACTGAATTTCCGCCTTCCACACCCTCAGTTGATTGATCCTAACTCCCCATCCACGTTATTTCTTTTTGATGATGCCAAAAGGGGAGAAAAAGTTGTGATGAATGTTGAAAATTTCCCTACATTTTATAATTTTCTACTCTTGTATTTTGGAAAACCTTGTGTTAGAAATACTCTTGTAATCCAAAGTTTTCCGAAATGTTTTTGAATGGAAGTATTGTAATGCAAGTGTTGAACTCTTTCGAATGAATGAAAGAAAATGTTGTTGGATAATGATAATTTCTTACTCATGATACGAGGATGGATAATGTTAAGTTATATTAGTACAAAATTTTTGAACTTCAATATCTATATGAACTATTCCATGTTAGCCAATTTTCACCTTCTTAAAAGAAGTGAACATGCTATAATCTAAGTTAACTTGTCATCATATCTCAAAATTAACTTTTCTTATCCTCTTAGTGATATATGACTTGTGTGCATCTTAAGAATTCACTTTA
Organism: Narthecium ossifragum; assembly: GCA_963920575.1. NCBI lineage: Eukaryota > Viridiplantae > Streptophyta > Magnoliopsida > Dioscoreales > Nartheciaceae > Narthecium > Narthecium ossifragum. Next base: position 11,505,119 of record OY986974.1, on the reverse strand, counting down.
GAACACATTCCTTGAAAGAAATGGATGCATAGATTAAGGGGGAGCCAAAATATTTTATCATCACATTTAAAAGGGTTGTCACCATAAAAAAGGGGGAGATTGTTGATCCTAACCTTGTTTTGATGATGCCAACATACATTATATGATAAAATATATGTTTAATATTTATTATCCCTTTAATTCAAAGTCTAAAGTTCAATATTTAATGAGTTTATGTACTGACGGTCGATGCATGGATCGACCGTGGGGATGCGACGGTCAATCTGTGGATCGACCGCGGACGATGCATTATACTTGACATATTGAAATGTTGGCTCACGGTCGATCGTTGCATCGACCGTGCAAAGCCATTTTCGTGACAGAGCCTGGCGGTCGATGCGCCGGTCGATGGACCGGTCGACCGTGAGGTTTGGACTTTGTGTTGTAGGCTCATGGACGATCTGACGGACGATGCGACGGTCGAGCGTAGAGGATGTTGGTGAAAAGTAAAGAAGCGACGGTCGATCTGGGAAGCATTTTTCACAACAGAGCCTGACGTATGATACAACGATTGATGGGTGGATCGACCGTGGGATGCAAAGGCTGAGCTTTTGTACACGACGGTCGATGTCACGGTCGACCGTGAAACTTGACGGACGTTACATGGATCGACCGCCAGCAATGCGCAGAGTAAAAAACTAGCCGTTGAAGAGTTGCAGGGAGCTGTTGTATCTTTGGAAGTCTTCTTTTATCTCCCAAAATTTCAGAATATTTAGAGTTTTGTAGAATATCTGGTGATTTATTTCCAAACAGTCGACGAAGCAGTCTCTTTGTAGAATTTAGTGATTTTTGGCCGAATTTCTTGTATTTATCTCAAATCCTACTTAAACCTGAAATCAAACAATAAGATATCAAATACACCTATTCTAGGCATAGCAAAGGTAATTTAAGGGGTTTAATAAGGAATAATTAGTGACTTATCACACCCCCCAACTTACACTTTGCTAGTCCTCGAGCAAAGAAAAGATAAAACGAAAGCAATAAATCTAACTAACCACTTTCGTAGGTCTCACGATTGCACTTAGCATGTGTAACAAGCCTTTAAACCTCTGGGTTACCCCAATGGAGAAGTTATAGTCTCATGAGGGTTTTCAGGGATGACACCAACAAACATCTATACATTCCCTTGAATATATCATTAGAAATCAATTGTGATATTAATCAACTCTAATGCATGAAGTAGAAATATTATCCATAAATATACCTTCAACTCATAGAAATATAAAAATATAGTAAGTCAAAATATGTCATAACATATTTCCAACACTTCAACATATTTAATCATGATTAAAAATAACTTTAACGCTCAAATGGCAATATAACTTCCACATGCTTCAGAGTATCAATCATATCTAAACAATTCAACTATTAAAAATCACAACCCTATTCAAGCACATATTTTCCACTTATCAAATAGCAATATCCGCTTTTATTCATTTTCTTTTTCGCAGGATATTCAACTGTTTTACGCGAACACAACGCTGGTTAGGTACACTGCCCGGTTACTAAGTTGAAAATCCACTTTTTTTTCTTTTTTTTTTCAGATAATTGGATGTGTTATGTATTTTCTGTGACATGATATAAAACTGTAAATCTATCATAATATCATGTTTAGAATCTAATCTCAACTCTTTAATCTGTGAAAGTGAACATGTGCATTATGATATGTCAAGCTATCCTTAAATCATGGTAAAAGTGTTAAAGTATATAAATAATATCATGCATAGCAAAAATTTACTATTTTTTATATGACATACAAGTCTCAGAATAATTCATAAAATACATTTCTAAAACATGCACATTTGTCCAATCATATCATAATTTCATTCTTTTGACATAATATAAGGGATGTATAATATTTGGTTACCAGAAAAGAAAAAAAATATGAGCATGAAATTTATGAATGCTACACCCCAACTTAAATGTAATTGTCCCCAATTACACTAAGTTATAAAAATAAATCAAGAAGTAAATGGTAGAAATAACCATAATCAAGGCCCCATAATTCGATTTCCCTCTGTTCTAATTTAAGTTTACGTACCTTCATCATTGAATAAATACTTCCTTCCCCACTATAACCTGTCACAAATATATACCTTTCCAAAAAGATCAAATATAACACATAAAAGTTCAAAAAGGTATTAGAATCATAGAAAATTTCGGCAGACCCTCTGTATTTTCATGATATATTGATCTTTACAAACATTCATCCACACGATACAAACATGAGGGTATTAAAATATATTAAATCATCCTTGCACAGCACTCAAAATATTCAACATCCAGAATATTGTCCGGATTGAAGATTGAGAGCGTTCGATCTGAAATCTGAGCTTTGGAGCACCAGGATCGAGTTCTGTAGCAGTTGGACGGCTGAGAGCTCACTGACGATGATCAACGGTGAAACGGCTTGGTTGGAAGATGGGAAGGGTACAGGAAGAATTGTAGATGCTTGACGAGGTCTCCGGTGAGCTCTGATCAAAGAATTGAGGCCTCTAGGTGACAGATCAGAGGTGAACGGCTCGGAGGAAGATGATTGTCGGAATTGGATTCCGATGATCGGAGCTCCAATCAAGGAAGGCAAGGGGTGAGGAAGGATCGTGGAGGCATGGGGAACTGTCCTATGGTGCTGGATTGATGAATTCAGCTTCCAAACGGTGGAATGAAGGTGGTCGGAGCGATGGTTTTGTCGGAGTGTGAAGCCGATGATCCTGGCTGCAAGGAAAGGATTTGATGGTGGTCGAAGCTTCGTGGGGGTGGAAGGAAGTTTTTGGAGGTGTTTGGGGGAAATGGCGGCCGTGGATGAAGGTATCGACGATGTCCAAGGGGCTCGCCGGCGTCGAAGGAGAAGGGTTCGAACGAAGAGGAGGACGGGGTTGAAGAGGTGGAAGGTTGGCGGAGGTTGTGGTGCTGGTTTGGAGGGATGAGGGCGACTGGAGAGACGGCGATGGGCGATGGGTGGTGATGGCTTGGGGATGAGCCGACGAGCCGGGATGACAAGCCGTGATCAAAGAACGGAGCGGGAGGAGAGGGGATAAATGAGGAAAAACAAGGAAATGCATGAAAAATCTGAAAAATTTAGAAAAAAATGGAAAAATTCTAAAAATTAAGAAAAATCCTAAATACTAAAAAGAACACCTAAAAACTGGGTTGCCTCCCAGCAAGCGTGCAATTTTACGTCTTTCGCTAGACGTCTCGAAAAGGTTAGTGATTGCCTGGATCCGTCAAGATAGCGGACTCAATAATATCTCCGTGTTTAATGTCCTCAACATAAGGTTTCAATCTATGCCCATTAACTTTAGTGATCTCATTTGTGCTTGGGTCCTGAATTTCTACAGCACCATGCAAGAATACTTGCGTGATAATATAGGGTCCAGTCCACCTTGACCGTAATTTACCCAGGAAAAGATGCAATTTTGTATTAAACAACCAAACTTTCTGTCCGACAACAAGGGTTTTCCTTGAAATATGCTTATCATGAAAAGCCTTTGTCCTATCTTTGTAAATTTTGTAGTTTATATAAGCATCATTGCAAATTTCCTCGAGTTCAACTATGCTCAATTTTCTGTGTGCGGTTATCTTGTTTGAATCAAAGTTTAATTTCTTGATAGCCCACAAAGCACGATGTTCCCATTCCACAGACAGATGGCAAGCTTTACCAAACACTAATCGATACGGAGACATACCAATCGGTGTTTCATAAGCTGTTGTATATGCCCAGAGTGCGTCATCAAGCTTGTTTGCCCAATCCTTTCGGTCTAAACGGATAGTCTTTTTCAGAATACGCTTAATTTCCCTATTAGAAAGTTCTACATGGCCAGTAGTTTGAGGATGATATGGGGTGGTTACCTTATGAGTGATAGTGTACTTTTTAAGAAGGGATTTAAAGTGTTGATTTAAGAAATGAGAGCCGCCATCACTTATGATCGCACGAGGAAAACCAAATCGAGAAAAAATATTGCATTGAATGAATTGAATCACAACCTTATGATCATTCGATTTGGTTGTTATGGCTTCAACCCATTTTGAGACATAATCAACACCAATTAAAATGTTTTGAAAGCCAAAAGAAGTTGGAAAGCGACCCATGAAATCAATAATCCAGACATCAAAAATTTCTGCAACTAAAATAGGAGTTTGTGGCATTTGATCACAGCATGATAGGTTTCCAATTTGTTGGCATCGAAGACAGGATTTACAGAAGGCATAGGAATCTTTGAATATAGAAGGCAAATAAAAGCAGCATTGCAAAAATTTTGCAGGAGTTTTCCTTGCAGAGAAGTGACCACCACACGCAAGCGTATGACAGAACATTAAAATATCATGGATTTCAGGTTCTGGAACACATTGTTGAAAAATCTGATCGGGACAATATTTAAAAAGCTCAGGGTCTTCCCAAATATAATGTCGAATCTGAGAGAATAATCTATCTTTCTTGTCTTTAGACCAAGAGTCCGGGATTTTTCCCGAAACAAGATAATTGACTATATGTGCGTACCAGGGTTGCGAGATGCGAGTTATCTGAAAAAGATCCTTGTTTGGAAAAGAAGCGCTAACAGGGATCCTATCAGTGATGTGTTCCAAAGGAAGGCGTGAAAGGTGATCAACAACAACATGCTCAGAACCCTTCTTATCCCTTATCTCTATGTCAAACTCTTGCAAAAGCAAGATCCATCTAATCAATCTAGGTTTCGCATCCGTTTTGGCTAAAAGGTACCGCAAAGCGGCATGATCAGTGTAAATCAGGATTTTGGAACCTAAGAGATAGGGTCTGAACTTCTCTAATGTGAATATTACAGCTAATAATTCCTTTTTCATTATAGTGTAATTCAATTGTGATTCAGAAAGAGTCTTACTAGTATAATAAATCACATGAGGACTTTTATTCACCCGCTGTCCAACAACAGCTCCTATCGCCGAATCAGAAGCGTCGCATATGAGTTTGAAAGGTAATGAGTAATCAGGTGCAAGAACTATGGGAGCAGAAGCTAAAAGGTCACGGATTGTTTTCAAAGCATTTAAGCAAGCATCATCAAAGACAAAAGGAGCATCCTTGGCAAGAAGCTCACACAAGGATTTTGAAATTTTTGGAAAATCTTTGATAAATCGAAGATAGAATCCTGCATGACCTAAAAAGGACCGAATTTGACGCACAGAAGAAGGTGGGGGCAAATTTTCAATTAAATCCACTTTGGCTTTATCAACTTCAATATCTCTTTTAGATACAATGTGTCCAAGCACTATTCCCTCTTGAACCATAAAATGACTCTTTTCCCAACTTAAAACCAAATTAGTTTCAATGCATCGGTCAAGGACTTTTGTCAGATTGGCAAGGCAAGTCTCAAAAGAAGGGCCAAACACAGAAAAATCATCCATAAATACCTCTAAGAATTTATCAAGCATATCAGAGAAGATGGCCATCATACACCTTTGAAAAGTCACAGCTGCATTACATAGGTCGAACGACATCCTTCGGTATGCAAAGGTACCAAAAGGGCAAGTGAAAGTTGTCTTCTCTTGATCTTTAGGATCAACTGCAACTTGATTGTACCCTGAATAGCCATCGAGGAAACAATAAAAGCTTTGACCAGAAAGACGTTCAAGAATTTGATCAATGAATGGTAAAGGGAAGTGATCCTAGTGAGGGCGTTGAGTTTTCTATAATCAATGCAAACTCGCCATCCCGTAGTTTGGTGAGTCGGGACCTGTTCTCGTTTCCCATTCTCCACAACTGTGAGTCCTGATTTCTTGGGAACTACTTAGGTAGGGCTGACCCACTTACTGTCAGAAATTGGCTATATGATACCCGCATCTAAAAGTTTTACCACTTCTTTCTTAACTACCTCTTTCATATTAGGATTAAGGCGGCGTTGCATCTCTCTAACGGTTTTAGACTCATCCTCTAAATGGATCCTATGCATGCAAATTGATGGGTCGATACCTTTTAAATCAACAACTGTCCAACCTATGGCTTTCCTATGATCTTTTAAAATCTTAACAAGTTGACTCTCCTGATCGGAAGATAATATTGAAGAGATGATAACGGGAAGAGTAGAGTTTGATCCTAGGAAAACGTATTTTAGTGTTGTTGGAAGTGGTTTAAGTTCAAGTTCAGGTGGTGAGTCTAGTGAAGTAGGTGCAGGGCTGGAAGAGAGAGGTGGAAGCGACTCAACTACCCAAACTACAGCTTCATGGATGTCCTCTACAGCCAGTCCGATCGGTCGGATCAGGTTCTAATCGGTCGGAACTGGAGTTATCGGTCGCTGAGAGGAGCGATGGATCATTCTAGATAACATGTGTGTTCCAATGTCATCAATTGATTGTGCAATGTCATTCTCAATATCATAATATTCATTCAGCATATCATCTATATCATCAGCAATCATAGCATGTGAAGATGTTGAAGCTCTAAGAGGGGGGGCTTATCTTAGGCTTTAAACAATAAAATCAATTAAGGAAAACTGAGTAGGAGGAGTCTAATCAAGTAATATGCTTGCAATGATAAGAGTAGATACTTAAGCAATTAAATAGAAGGATAGAGGAGAGTTAGAGAGATTGCACCAGAATATTTATAGTGGTTCGGCCAACCATGCCTACGTCCACTTCTCCCAAGGGCCTCCTTGGGGTTCCACTACTTGCAAGACCTCTTACAAGCTTCCACCAAGCTTACGGGTGCTTGGCAACCTATCCACCGAGCTTACGGGTGCTTGGCAACCTTACAATCTCTCCAAGCTCTCTCTTGGATATTTCTCTCAATGTCTACTTCACACTTGAAGTAGTTTTACAAAGGTTTAGCTCACTAATAAAGAGAATAAACTTGCTAGAATATTATTACAATAATCCCTTAGCTCCCTCTAAGTCCTTGGCAAATTTGCTGGACTTTCTCTTATATAGCTGAGCCTCCAACCCCTCCAAATAGCCTCCCAACGGCTATTTCTTTCTCCTGCAACGGCTCTTTAACGGCTCTTTTCTGGGCTCACGGTCGACCGTCGCATCGTCCGTGGCATCGTCCGCCAAGCTTTCCTTGAGCCATGGTCGATCCACCTATCGACCGTCACGCCTCACGGTCTACCATCCCATCGACCGTGACATCGTCCGTCAGGCTCTGTCTGGAAAACCGCTTCCCACGGTCGATACACCGATCGACCGTCGCTCCTTCGAGCCAAGTCACATAGGCCACGGTCGATCGGTCCATCGACCGTCACACCTCACGGTCGACCGTCCCATCGACCGTGACATCGACCGTCGCCTATATTCCCATGTTTAGCTTCCGCGGTCGATCCTTCCATCAACCGCCATATTCTATGGTCGATCCATGCATCGTCCGTCGCATCGACCGTCAATACAAAAGCTCAATAAATATGATTTTAATGCTTTCCAAATTAAGGGATAATAATATTAAATCATTGTTTTATCATCAAATATATATTGACATCATCAAAACAATATCTGGGCTAACAGATGTATCAACACATTTAGTCAACATATCAATAGCATAACAGTCATCATCTGGCTCAGGTATATTGGCAGTTTTAAAAATATTCAAACACATATGCATGTTTCCCAAAGACACATCCATTACACTAGTTCTACAATTAATGCATGCAGTCGCCATGGCTAAGAAGGGTCGACCTAAGATGATTGGCACAGATTTTTTGCAGTGAATAGCAGGCTCCATATCTAAGATAATAAAATCAACAGGAAATAAGAAGTTATCCACTTTAACTATTACATCCTCCAAGATACCTCTCGGTGTCTTGATGGATGTATCAGCTAATTACAGAGTCACAGGTGTAGGTCGAAGCTCCCCCATACCAAATTGCTTATAAAGTGAGTATGGTAAAAGATTCACACTGGCACCTAAATCTAGGAGAGCACCATCAATATCACAATCACTTATGCAGTAGGGTATTGTAAGGGTACCAGGGTCTTTGAGTTTTGGTGGTCTGTCATGTTTAAGGATAGAACTAACTTGCTCAGTGAGGAAAATCTTTTTGGATACCTTAGCTTTTGATTGACATTTGTGTGTACACATGTCACGCCCCGACCCAGAAAACACATCCAGATAAGGGCATGAGCAACCTAAATCTATGTCCAAATATTTCGCCAGAGTCTCCCTTGCATTTCCTCAATTTGAACCCTGTACAATTTCATTAATAGGCGCAAAAGCATTCGATGTATAATAAATTTACAACTACGGATCTGACAAATTACAATTAGGATAAGAGAATAATCATTACATTCCTCAAATGTCTACATTAAAGAATGCTACAACATTTCTTCAATACAATTGAATTAATAATCATACAATTTTGTATTTCAGATATTTCAGATTATACACCAATTTATACATCACTGAGTAAAACTGTAAATTAACTATAGAAGAACTCCTCGAAGCTCCAACTCCTCGATCACCTCGAAATATCGCGCCATCTTCTAGGAGAACACCTGAAAGAAGAAACTGCACCGACCTGCATCGCCGATGCAGCCCAGGTAGGGTGAGCAACAATGTCCAGTAGAGTTCTACTCTACGTCGCACAGAAAAGAAGGGAAACTACAACTGTGTCGTTCTCCGTCTAAGCCTAAGGTATGCCAAGGGGCCCCACAACCCCGTCGATTACTGAGGGCTCCTGTCCAGGTTCCACCCTCACCCAAGAACAAACGAGAGGAATCAAAGATTGCGGGCTCCTGTCCAGGTACCACCCTGCCCAGTCATACCATCTCTCGCGGGGACGCACATGTCAGGGATATCGACAACTATTCTTAGCACTTGGCCTTGGAGACTGACACGACCACTACACCTCAAATATAAGTGTATAATCCATAGTCCACTATAGCAATAACCTCAAATGATATCAAACATAGTCACTGATGACAATTCCGTCCTAATCCTCGACTACCCAAACCCTGGTCCTAGGGCTAGATCCGGGCTACCCGAGAACCCCGGATCGGCGATCGAATCCATCACCTACCACCTAGCCTGAATGCCTCTAATGTAATTAGATGCATGCAATGCTCAGGCACAGGAATACAAAAATAGAAGCATGCAACAATATGCCAAAACAACATACACGGGCTAGGCGAAGCGTCAAGCTTGCCGAAGGGTAAGCATAGCTTGGGTCTACATCAAATAAAGGTCTAACTAGTAATTAAAGATCTATCTAATACAAATGCGGCAAAACAGGCCGTAAACAAGCAAACACGCAGTGCAATTGAAATTTTGGCATTACGACGGCATAGACAGCCGTCTACTGGACTTTCTACAAAGGAGCACCCCCCAACCACACAATTACAATAATCAACCACAATTATAATATACATCAACTAAGGCACACCTTCGGCTCATTGCATAAGCATGATACAAGATATAAGGGTACATAATTAGCATAGTTGAAAGACACTAATCCGACATCAACTTCAAAAGAAGGGAAGTAATTTGGCGGAAACCTAAGATCAAAGCCAGAACCTCCAACTCAATTGTAATGAACTTTGCTACATTTATATATTCCATCTATACATAAGTAAAACATGCTTTGTAGATCGATTGTTAGAAAATATAACTTTACATAAATAAAACCTAGGACTACACATGTATAAATCCTTCAAAATTCCTCTAGAATTAATGTGCATGCTATCTAGCATCCCTACTAATCCTATGCGAAAAGAACGAAGTAGCTAAATCGAAGGCGTGAGCATCAAAAAGCTCAATCTATAAAAAGCTACCACCATAGCGAAGAAGGAAATTGAGCTTCAAATCCGAGAGCAAGTGAAAACGTGAGCATTCAAATAATCGCAGCAATCCATTGAGCATCAAAACCCAACTACCGCCAGTGGAACCAAGCCCACCCCAGAATCCAGTAAACCACAGTCACACCCGATCCCACAGAAAACCAATTCGATGAATACAACTAGAGGAAAAATGCTGAAAATCTCATCAAACCCAACAATAACCAGCAAGTCCAAATCAACACCATGAGATTCGAGAGAAATTGGAACAGGGAGTTAGAAGAGGGCCTCATGTGTTCAGCAGCTGAGAACAGGGGAGAGCCCCAGCTGCCGATGCACACACATCAATGGCTATGGAGGAGGAAAAACACCCGCCACAAGAACAAAGTATGGCTGCAGGAGAAATGAGGATGAAACTGGGGAGAAGAACAGAGAGGCAAACCAGGAATAGGGGAAGAAGAAAACAGGGAAACCCGACACCTCGAGCAACCCAATCAATTCCACTATTGATCCGGCAACCAACCCAAAACAGAGGAAGAAGACGGGAGAAATCTCTTATCAAGCCCTTCAAAGATCTGCAAACCCCAACCATAGCATCGAAGAAAGGAGAAGAATCTCGGCAGAGAAGAATAACAGAGATCCAAATCTGAGAGCATGGGAGAGCAGGGGAACCTAAACACATTGAGCAATCCAAGCGATCACAAACACTTTGAGCCATCTATGGCATCAGGGGGGAACCAGAGAAGATGCACATAGGGGAGAGGAAGAACACCACCGGAACCACAATACAGAACAGATGCATCAATCCCAAACTAACATCATCGCAATCCATCCATACCCAAAGAGACAGGGGAAAAATCGGATCAAACCCAACGGAAGAGGAGTAACCCAGCCAATCAACCAAAAACCAAAGAATAGAAAGAAGAAACCTCTTCAGAAATCCAATGGTCTAGACTACAGCAGTAGAAAAGGAAGAAGAAACATCAATCATAGGCCACGAGATCGACAAAGCATCCAAGGAATCTATGTTATCAAACATTCAAATCATCCCTATACTAATCTAGTAGAGTCCTAAACCAGGTTTAGGGAAGTAACCCTACCTCTAGCGTCGAGCTCGCGTTCTCCTTCTTCTTCTCCGGCCGTGAGTCGCCCCCGAGCTCGTGATCTCTGTCGCTTGCACGTCGCCGTCGATCGTCGTCACCTCAAGTCACTGTTGCCGCAGGTCTTCGCCAAGCTCTTCACCATTGAAGAGGGAAGCCTAGCCGTCGTCGTCCTCTCCACCCTCGTCGGGTTGCGATCGCCATCAAGCGCGGGTCGCCGGCGAGTCTCCTTCTTCTCTCTCTCTCTCAAAGTCGATCGCGGCGTATCTCTCCTCTCTCTAACGGCGGAATTGATCCATAACTAAAGAAGGGATGCTACTTAAAGGGCCTATTTATAAGAATGGCTCAAGATTAGATCTTGGTAGTCCGATCAACCGGATCTGATCCTAGCCGCTCAGATCTCGATCCTTACGATCGAACCCAGATCCTCCGAGCTATGGTGCTCCTAATAGTCTAGTCAAGCACATACATCATTACAAGGCTGTGTGTGCGCTACGCGTGTGTGAAACCAACTCCGCCTAGGGTAATTTACCAAATTACCCCCGGAGCCACAATGATCAAAGGGGATCGCGAAGCAAGGCCAAACCGAGCCAAACCAACCGAACCAGACCCTCGACCAACGCGGTTGGACCAGGTTGGAGGTACGAGTCCTCATAACACAGATCCTTAAGAAATTTGGCATATGAAGGAATCTGTCGGATGGCATCTAGCAAAGGTAAGGTAATGTTAACTTGCTTAAAAGTCTCTAGGATTTCATCTACGGCTTTCTTCTTGTTATGAGTGGAAGAGGGATCCTTAAGAGCTTCAGGAAAGGGCACTTTAGGTGTATATGTGCTAGGATCTGGCTACCTCTGATCAATTGGATTTGGATCCACTTGATCAGGAATATCATCAGGTTGCTGTGGAGGCAGAGACCGATTGGTCGGATTAGTATTTGATCGGTTGGAATAGTTCCGATCGATCGGATCTGAGGGCGTTCCTTAAGGTTACTACATCTTGTGCACTTTCAAAATTCTGGTTATCAATATGGTGCAAGGCCCTTTATCATTGATGTTATTCATGGTAGCATTCATGTTGGCATTCATGTTGGCAAGTGTACTTATGATTGTGTCCAAAGCCGGATCAGAGGGTACTGGTGGAGAAGGCTGAGGCGCAGTTTGTTGATATGATGCAGAGTACCCTGAGTTGGGGTTTGCAGGAGATCTAGATGGGTATCAAATTAAGGGAGCACTAGATAAACTACTTTGTCCTTGGAAAGTACTAGACTGTTGGGGTGGTTTCCAACTAAAGTTGGGATGGTTCCGCCAACCTGGATTATACGTATTTGAATACGAATTATTTTCAGGTTTAGTGAAACCATACGTCGTGTTTGCTTGCTCCTGAACGAATTCAGGAAACGATGGAGTCAGGGGATAGTCGGTAATGTGATGGTCAAGGCTGGAGCAGAGTGCACAAGTTTGAAGTTGATCTTGATATGGTGGAGGTACAAGTGATTGACTCATTTCCAATTTATCAAACCTTTTATTAAACATGGCTATTTGAGCAGTAATGGCTTATAATCCAGAAAGTTCAAAGGTTCCTTTATTTGTAGGCCGAGTCCAAGGGTTTGTGTATTGTTGTTGGGAATCGATGGAAACTTGTTCATAAAAGTTCCAGAGCTCATCGTCATCTTTGTCTAAAGGAATACCCCCACAACAAGCTTCAACCCTAGTTTTACATCTTTCATTAAGGCCTCTATAAAACTTATGAGTTAATTCCCACTTATCAATATCATGATGAGGACATTTTCTCAAAAGGTCTTTAAATCTATCCCAGACATCATAAAAAGACTCATCGTCATATTGAACAAAGGTAAGGATTTTAGTTCGAAATTTCTCAGTTTTAATTATGGGAAAGAATTTCTTTAAAAATGCCTTTTGAAGTTGGCCCCAAGTTGTGATTGAGCGTGGTGGTAAACATTGAAGCTAGTGTTTAGCTTTATCTTTCAAAGAGAAGGGGAAAAGTTTTAACTTAAAGGCATCATCATTAAAGTTTTCCATTTTTAGTGTAGCGATAGTATCGATAAAATTGTGAATGTGCTCATATGCGTCCTCATTACTTAAACCATGAAAGTGGGGGTAACATTTGAATCGTTTGGGGTCTAATCTTATAGTGTGAGGTTGTGATTGCAGGAGGATCAATGGAAGGAGTGTAAGTGTAGGCAGTGGACAAGAAGTGATTTCTCAACGGAATACGTTGTACCCCCCCTCCCCCCCCCCTCCATTGTTATTATTATTACCTTCCCTTCCGATAATAGCATTAGGGTTGATGACATATCCCTCGTTTTCAGCCATGGTGACAAAGGTCTCGTGAATAGATTGCAAGTTACTCAAGGTCTCCTGATAATTACTCAAAGATTGTTGGCCTAAGGCTCTAGCTTTTCGGAGGGTGGTCTCTTGTTCTAGATCCAAAGGTTCCAGCGGGGTATTTAAGGATCGTCTGCATTGCACGCAAGATCACACAAAAAGAGAAAAAGAAAATAGAAGATTCAGAGGAGAGGATAAAACACGGAAAACAACAATTGCAACGAAAATTTTGAAGCAACAAGGCTTAGCTGACTGCGAAGTTCCGATCGGTCGGTTTCCAGTCCAATCGGTCGCTCCATGCCACACTCCTTCACTCGAAGTACATTTCAAAGTAGATGGTGCAGTCTGACCGATCGGATTCACGTCTGACCGGTCGCTCCAGGTGGCCGGCGAGTTGTTTTTCTTCAAGAAAAATCCGTTCCAATGCTGGCAAAATTCCAAAAAATTATCAGAAAATTCCTAAAAAGTGTAAAATAAAGAAAGGGAAAAATAAGAAAGATAAAAACCTACCTAAGCAAAGAAAAAGAGTTCAGAGAAAAGCAATTAGTTAACCGTCGAAATCCCCGGCCACGACGCCAAATATTGATCGTTCGCAAACGTGTCGTTAAAACGTTGCAAACTCAATCAAATATTAAATTTATATCCTTATTCAATCACTAATACTACTACGTAGACTAGTGGTGAAATCCGGAGTCGAACCACAAGCAATTACCCGGAAAAACAAAATCAGTTCTCAAAACTCTAAATCTAAACCAACAACTTCAATGATAGATTGATCTAACTGAAACTATCTAAGAAAGCAAAATAAAATATTAAGGTTTTAATCAAATGGAAAAGATGTCTTAGGAAATACACAATCCACCCTAGTTTGACCCTTAATCTTCAATAGTTATCATCTTGATCACTTCTCTAAGCATTATGGATCGTATGGCTACAAGCTCACACGAATCCCTAAAAGAAGGTTTTATGTTTCCTATGACATAATCTATCTTTGTTTGGCATAAATCATCTTCGGTCCTACCATTATCTTAAGTTATTCTACTCCTAATGACCTTAGCATGACTTATCTTCATGAGATTATACGTAGAGAAGTTCACAAAAATTATCTCAAAGGCAAATCACAAACCACATGAAAACTATCTCATGAATCTCTACAATCAAGTACAACCATCATGTAAGACTAAGAATACGTTAACGGAACTCTGTTCCTTCAACTCTATAAGCATTAAAAACATATTCATGAGATTATACGTAGAGAAGTTCACAAAAAGCCCACTAAGAAAGATCAAAAGTTACACTAGGGTTTCATGGTATTCCTAAGAACAAGAAATCTAGCCACTCATCTCTTGGAAATCATGAATCGGTATAGAAGATGATGTCATTGATCCCCGTGAAAATATCACCGTCTTCAAAACCCTAACCTTCTCCTCCAAAAGTGCTCCAAAAAATGTCAATTTTTGGCAAGAATAACCACCTTATGTATTAGAAACTATTCTCCCCGAAATTAGGAGTTAATAGTTGAACTTAAACTCTAATTTCCCTAAATTCCGGGCTGCTAACGTCATCCGAGCGACCGGTCGGACTCAAAACCGATCCATCGCTGTAGTTGGTTTGACTGGGTCTTCACTGCCACGTCATTAATTAATTTCAGCCTTTCTCAAATTTCAGCTTTCATAGATCCAACGTTGCTACAAAACGGGCGTCAATGTATACGGAATTTCACAAAGTCTTCAACATGCAAGTTGTATCTTTGGAAGTCTTCTTTTATCTCCCAAAATTTCAGAATATTTGGATTTGTTAGAATATCTTGTGATTTATTTCCAAACAGTCGACGAAGCAATCTTTTTGCAGAATTTAGTGATTTTTGGCTGAATTTCTTGTATTTCTTCTCAAATCCTACTTAAACCTGAAATCAAACAATAAGATATCAAATACACCTACTCTAGGCCTAATCAAGGTAATTTAAGGGGTTTAATTAGGAATAATTAGTGACTTATCACTCGGCCGTCAACCAAAACTCTACAAAGGGGATGCAACCCCAGGTAACTGACAATCTAACAGTTGAATATTTTTTCGTACACATCCCAAGGGGAGTGACCCTCTTGGTTCAAGCACAAGCCACACATAGGCTCCACACATATATAATAACATATATCTATATATGATAAGATTGAAAAACTCGATTTATCGAAAATGAATCTAACAATACTATTAACTTCGAAAAATATTAACTTTCAATCTAATTATCCGATTGATGTGAAACATGATGTGCCCACTCATTGACATACGACGAATCACATATCCAAAAATTACATCAATCGGATGAAAATAAACAGACAAAAACCTACAGTTTCAGTTTAAACTTAGATTTGGTAAATGACTCAAAATCCATTCGAACATTTCTCGGATTAAAACCAAAATTTTAAGATCAACCCCAAAGATCACTGAAATCATCATATCTAAAATCGAATCAATCAGATAACGAAATTCCACTTAATTGCTCCAGTTAAACCCGATGCCCTGTTTTGCACAGTCCAGCCATTTAATTCATTAAAACTCGTACATAAATCTAAAAAATATAAAACCAGTTGGAATTGAAAGCTAACTTAGAGATAGACAACTTTTATGGTATAGCTTAACTGAGATCATGCACGTACAGCTCTCGGAACAAGCTCAAATAAACTATTCTAATTAAAACAGAAAATCTGAAAATTAATGAACGAAAAGTCGCTTAAATACGATTTAAATCCAACCAAAATCCAACCAAGCTTCAATAAGATATTCATCAAGCCTATAAGCATCATCTAACATAGATTAATCAAGCAATTAAGCATCCAATTAACCATGAACACTTAAACTAGCTAAAAGTGAAAAATCCTACCTAACTACGCTAATCCATGATTAATCCGTGATTAATCCGTGTGGGGAAGGTCTAGATGTGTTCCTCTACTTACTGCTGACGTCCCCAAAGCACTGGAAAAAGCCTCCCAAGCAAATTCAAGCCATGGTGGAGAGAAAGAAGAAGGAAGAAGAAAAAATAGAAACTGAGCCTCCACGGGTACTTAAAGAGCGTGAGACCGCTTGGACCGATCGATCGGTCTACGTCGGTTTAGTGTTCCAGAAGGGTTGTGCCGATAATGAGTGCATTAAAGTGCACTCTGAATAGCCTTATAACTAGTTTAATTACTGGATTTGTCATCCTTAATCAGTCACTTTAGTGCTATTTTTACACTTATATGTTGCTTCACAAAGTTATTTGGAATATGCAGGAAAGTGGAGCTAAAGAAGCAAAGATATGTCATATTCAACATCAAATCTGTACCTGTTTAGAATGAACTAGGCCATCTTTTATATATGGTTGGAAAGCTCTTGAAGTCTAGTTTCTGGAGAATTTTACGGTTCATGATTTGGAGGTTCCTAGAGGAAGTTACGACAATTTTAGTACCAATGGCGCAGTCTGGATGGCAAAACAGTAAATACCCAGGAAAGAAAGATCGATCATTTTCCCTAAAAGGATCGATCCTTTTATGCAGACAGACCTGACAGGGCGTATACTTTTCAGATGATCACAGAAGGATCGATCCTCCTTTCACTCAAGAATATTGAGGAAATCGTCAAGGAGAAGGATCGATCTTTCTCCTATCGAAGGATCCATCCTACTATCCATCCTACTGAGAAGGATTCATCTTACTATCCATCCTACTGAGAAGGATCCATCCTACTATCCATCCTACTGAAAAAGATCGATCATACTTCTATCAAAGGATCGATCTTACTCAGGCGTAGCCAGAAATTGAAGATTTTGATATCAAAGGATCGATCTTCCACCTATGGAAGGATCGATCTTACCTTCGTTGTCGCGCCCCAACCCGCGAAAGCCCAACCGGGCCGAGCGACGCGAATCGGAAACTACAAAACGCGGAAAACAAAGCTGGAGAGGGTTCCCTCTAACCTATTGGTCTCCCTAACAGTTCACCAAAAGCACCCTCAATTAAAACAACATTAAATTAACAAAACCTCGAACCACAGATTTAAAACTCAGAGTGTTAATATACATATCCTCGGAGAGGGGAAGATTCAAATAGAACATTACTCCCGTAGGAGACTAACTAACATAGGGTAAAAGCAGTAAACAATCACCACCTCTCCAAGTCCACCAGGCGCCGCCGCACCGCCGACCAACTGCCACTGCCACGGCCGCCTCTACTGATGTGACGATGGTGCTGAAGCCAACCTGGCCGCCTCTACTGGCCTCCACTGCCACTGCCACGGCCTCCGCCTCGCAGCGTCGTGCACTCTCGACGAAAGTGACCCGGCTGGCCACACTGAAAGCACGAACCCGGCACTGGGCCTGCCTGGTCCATGCTCTCCGTAAGGGGCAGTCTCTCTGATAATGCCCCAGCTGCCCCCACTCAAAGCACGTCACAGGTCTCTGCTCTGCCTGCTGGATCTGACGAAACCCTGCGAACGCCTCCTGCTGAGGCTCCTCCTCCGGAAACCACTCGTCCGGATCATCCTCCGCAAACCCCTCCTCTGCCTCCGAGAGAGGCTGGTCCTCGTCGTACTCACCGACTGACTGCTCCAGTTGCTCATCCTCTGAGAACTGCTGATTGGGATCATCCTCGTCATTCGCCCCCTCCTCTGCCTCTGGACTGTCTCCACCGACGTCCTCTGGCTGGTGCTGATAGGGCTGATGGTGTTGTGAACGGGTCTCCCCCCGCCACGGTCCTACTCCACCCTGTGCCTGCTGCGGCTGGCCGGCGCGCCCTAACCTCGAAGGGAACACTGGTTGAACTGCCCTAGGCCCTGCCTCCAGCAGTACGACCTCTACTGACAAGGCACAGTTCACCACCTCCCTGAGAGCGCTAGCAAACCGCGCCGCCATCAGAAGCCTGATCTTGGGCCGTAGCCCCCACTGAAACTGCAGCGCTCTGGCGAGAGGATCGCTCGCCACTGGACCGGGGAACCTGACGAGCCTAGTGAACCTAGCTGCATACTATGCCACTGGCTGCGTATCCTGGGAGATGCTGAGGTACTCCCGGACCAAGGCCTGACGCGCAATCTGAGGGAAGTACGCGTCGAGAAAAGACGAACGAAACATGTCCCACGAGGGGTCACTCCCGCTCCTAACGGTCAAGACAGCACTCCACTAGTCCAAAGCGTCCCCGTCGAGCTGGAACGCCGCCAGTCTGACCCGAACCCGGTCATCCTGGATGAACAAAGCGTCGAGGGCACGACTGACTCCTCTCAGCCAGTCGTCCGCTACTGCCGGATCACCCTCAGCACCACTGAACCTGGGCGGGTTCAGCTCCTGGAAGGTGATCACCGCTGCCGTCACAGCGCGTTCGCTAACTGGCGGAAGAACCCTCTAGGCGAAAAGAGAGGCGTTTTCCCCCACCGCGAACTCAACACTTGTCTCTAGTGCTGGTGCAGAGTCTCGGGGCAAAGCTATCACGGCTACTGGAGCCTGTCGGGCGGTGCGCTGCACACGCGACCGGCCATGACTAACAATGGAACGACGTACCCGACTCCTCGGCATCTGCACCCCAACCAGAAACAACAAGCATCCACTTGTTCGAAACCCAAGACAAGGCAGCACAACATAAAGCGAAAAAGCATAACACATCACAGAAGAGCATGCACGGATGTTCTAGACATAGAACTAACCCATTCCACGCTCAATCTCAACCGAATCCTGATCCTAAACCCTGGGATCTACAACCTATGCTCTGATACCAAGCTGTCGCGCCCCGACTCGCGAAAGCCCAACCGGGCCGGGCGACGCGAACCAGAACCTACAAAACGCGGAAAACAAAGCTGGCGAGGGTTCCCTCTAACCTAGTGGTCTCCCTAACAGTTCACCAAAAGCACCCTCAATTAAAATAACATTAAATTAACAAAACTTCGAACCACAGATTTAAAACTCAGAGTGTTAATATACATATCCTCGGAGAGGGGAAGATTCAAATACAACATTACTCCCGTAGGAGACAAATTAACATAGGGTAAAAGCAGTAAACAATCACCACCTCTCAAAGTCCACTAGGCGCCGCCGCACCGCCGACCAACTGCCCGGTAGGGGCCACAGAAGAAGAACTGACGCCTGCACCTGCAAAACGCAGCCCGGGTAGGTGTGAGCACTAAGCTCAGTAAGGATCTACACTACGCCACACAGAAGGAAGAGGGAAACGCAAGGGTGTCGCCCTCAAGTAGGATCTGGGTGTATACAGGGGTCCCATAACCCCACCACGTGTCCCTGAGGCCCAGGGGCAGCACTCCAACACTGTCGACACACAAGCTAAGTAGGCAACTTCACTACTCCCGGGTCAGCATAGTGAGACACCGGCTACACCTCAGCATCCGACTCGAGGCCAACACGACCTCTACAATCATCAAGCAAATAAGGCACCAGTCATCTAGGCCTATCATCGAATCGACTGGACACTACCATTCAAACCGGGTCCAAACTACCCAACCCCGGTCCTAGGGCTAAGTCCGAGCTTCCAGCCTCGGGACGGCGACCCAAAGATCACCCACGCCCTAACCAATGCAACTAATGCACAAAACAACAATGTATGCTATGACATATACAAACAGGAGATAGGCATGCAACAGTATGACAAACATCATATAAGTCAGCCGGATCGCTGCAGCGGTACTACCAACCGCTGCCAGCCGATCCGCAGCGGTTCCCGGCATTACGACGGTACCACGACCGTCGACCGCAGACTCCGGCAACGGGAAGCAACCCCGAAAACCGCTGATGAACAGTAGAAATATAATATTATAATTCGACATATAATATTATATTTAAAACACCAAATGTTCTCTACTAGAGGCTATTTGATCTGGTCGATCCGACGTCCAAACGACGTCGGATTCAAGATCCAACCTAGTCACTAGTAGAGGTATATACCAGGATCATCGTATCCAAAATTCATAATCATCCAACGGTTGGATTAACGGGAAACCACTAATCAAAACCTATAATCAAACTGACTTTCTAATTAATTGCTGCAACGCAGCCCTCCAGAAAAAAATTCATAACAAATCGTAGAAAAATCTAAAAAATACGAAATAAGGTGGAGTGGAAAGCTAACGAAGAGATCTACAACTCTTATGTTTGTCAAAAGCCAAGATCATACACGTACCGGCCGGAAAACATGCCGCAAACCGGCTGTTTTTCAAGAACAGCAGAAAACAGAGAATCCGAGCTTAATCATGCATAAAACCTACTCAAATCTCAACCAAACATCATGAAACATACATAAAGACAAAGATCAATAAGATTCAACGGCTAGATCTAGAGAAACCCACTGAAGAACACATGTAGGTAGAAGAACCTACCCAACAACGCATTCCTTGGTTGATTCCCTGCGAGTTGATCAGCAACAAGGTTCCAAACCACCTCAGCAACCTTTCTCTCGTCGCCACGAATCCAACAAGCTTTGGAACGCCAAAAATCGGTGGGCGGAGGAGGGAGAACGGAGGAAAAGAAGCTCGCCGGCGGAAGAAGAGAAGAAACAGAGCACCACGGGAAAGAAGAGAAAGAAGGAAGAAGAAGAGAAGAGAAGAGAAGGGAAGAAGGGGAAGGAAAGCCCGGGGAAAGCCGGGAAAGCCGGAGGAAAGGGGAAGGAGGGGAGGGAAAGTCCTCCCCTTCTGACAAGGGAGAGCGACGTCCAGCTGCCGTCATCGCGGAAGAGAAAAGAAGCCACCGACTGATTGCTCACGACTCCGATCGATCGCTCCAAGGAGTGATCGATCGCTCTCGAGCCGCAAACAGCCCAAAGAGCTTCTGCACTAAGCGATCGATCTCCAAAGCATGTCAGATCGATTTGGCTAGCAAGGCCAGATCGATCTCATTAGCAATCCAGATCGATCTCCTTCGCCCAGAAAGGCAAACTTGGGCTAAAACACAAGCCCAAGCTCAGATCTTCTGATCTCGGGTTCACCTAACCATTCTAAACAAACACTAACACATACAAGGTCAGTGTGTGCACACGCGGGTGTGGAACAAACCAACAAGGCGCAATTTACCAAATTGCCCTTGTGGTCCAAGAAACAATACGATCTACCGGATCGCGCGCTCGACGCGAAGCAAACCAACGAGCCACGGGCCCGACCCAGCCGGTCGACCCAGGAGTAGAGGGACTGGTCCTCACATTCGTAGTGAAGAAAATTAACGGCTTAGATCTAAGCCGAGGATGGAGACACTTTAAGGCTATAAATAGAACTATTTCTAGGTTTTGACGGGGGGTCGACCAGCACTATTGGAGGCGTTTTGAAGGCCGGAAAGAGGGTAGAAGACCGCACGAAGATCTAGGGTTTTTCTTTCTTATCTTTCTTATGAATATCTTGGTTCTTTTTATGAACATGAGTGGCTAATCCATTTGCTAAGGAATCGATGTAGCCCTAACTGAATCATTCTATGTTATTGGATCATTATTATTTAATCAGTTTATTTTCCTTGTTTCATTCATTATTATAATATAGATCTTAAATACCTTTATCTGGCCAATAGAAGTATTATAGATTATTTTATGTGAGATTGGACGAGGGTTCATTCCCTAATCTTGCAGGATCTATAATGAATGAGTTTATGTCGAGGCCGGGTTCATGCTAAGACAACTTTTGGTTCATAATTGTTCTTCAGAGCTGAATGGATTCTCGATTAACACTTAGTTATGGGTTAATTAGCTAGGGTTAATTGAGGGTACTTGGTGAAGACCGCGATCGAATGGATCATCATACCGGAAGAATGAGCCCTTGGTATTAAATTGAGATTTTGTTGATTCAATGCATAGAATGAGAATGTTATGGTGAAATCAGAACCTTAGTATTCATCCATCATATTTTCATGGGTTGATTGCCGATCCGAGGCTCTCGGGTAGCTCGGATCTAGCCTTAGGACCGCGGCTGGGTAGTAAGGATTAGGGCGTGATTGTATAATTGGAATCTCATGTTATTGAGGATGTGCTATAGTTGGCTATGATCTTTGCTTTGAGGTTTAGGGGTCGTGTTGTCTTCCCAAGGCCGAGTGCTAAGGATGGTTGTGGATGTCCCTCACATGGTCCCCGGGCAGTAGTTTCCTGCTGGGTAACGGTGATCCTACTAGTTCTGGCTCTTGTTCCTCCCAGCGTGTTGGATGATGTTCCAAGTGTGGTCGGTCGAGAAGAGTAGGATCCCTTGGGGAGTCGATAGGGGTCATGGGACCCCGTGACATTCCTTAGGCTTAAGCGGGGAGACATCACTGTTGTTGTTTTCCTCCTTTCTGTATGTCGTAGAGTAGAACCCTACTAAGCTTATCGCTCACTCCTACTGCAATCGAATAGATTATCATACCGGAAGAACGAGCCCTTGGTATTAAATTGAGATTTTGTTGATTCAATGCATAGAATGAGGATGTTATGGTGAAATCGGAACCTTAGTATTCATCCATCATATTTCCATCGTTTTCTTATTTCGTTATTAGATCTTCTATTCTCAATACTTCATATTTCTTCCTTTACCTTCCTTATTTTCTTTCTTCTATGTTCTTTAGCATTTTACTCTAATAATCTCTACAAATCTTTGTGGTTACGATACTCGTCTTGCTGCTATACTGATCACACAGATTCGTATAGTTGTGAGATATAAAATTTATTTATCAAGTTTTTGGCGCCGTTGCCGGGGATTTGATTAGAGTTTATTAGTAGTGAATGCAAGGCCGCTGATCGAAAAAAGAAAAATTGTTGCCCATGAACGATAACGTAGATCAAATTGGGAGTAAGAAGGGATCTAACAAAGACAGCCTGTCTACATCAGATCTAGGAGTTCAACAAGAAGAACAAGAGGAGATGGAGTTCAATAACAATGTACGTCCATTGGAGGAGTACGCGAGGCCTACTATTTTGATATGAGTCGATCCGACTCGACCAACTGGACCCGAACCCATAAGAGGAACCAAACTGGTTCTACCTCTTTCTTAGTTTGACTTGGACTTCCCTAGTTCAAACTAGAGTATTTAATTAGGATTTATCATTAGTTTTTTATATTTAATTGAGTCCTATTTGATATTTGATTGTTAGGAATAAATTAAGAGTCCCTTTGAGTTAGGAAGTTGAGTTGAGTTTGAAAGCCTTATTACTTGCTAATTAAGTAAGGGGGTTTTCTAGTTGGATTAGGACTCTGTCAAGGTCTCTATTAGAGAACCTCAGTAGTTTGTATTAGAATGAGAAATGATGAAGAGAATTATGATTAGTTAAGAATAGTTGATAGGATATCATAGGAGTAGAATATCATAGGAGTAGAGGTAATGTAGATTCCACCAAATATCCACCATCGATCCACCTTCTTCCCCATCAATCATCTTCTCCGCAGCCGGCACCACCTCCACCGGTATTTCTCTCTCCCCATCACTTTCTCTCTCCTCCACATTAGCGCCATGTCACCACTCTCTCTCCACGTCACCGTCTTCTTCCTCTCTTCTCTCTCCCGTGCCCAAACCCTAGCTATTGCCGGCCATTCATCCCGTACCCTCTCCGGCCACCCCCGTCGCCACCTAAACCGGTCATCCTCTTCCCCTAAGCCCCACAACCCTGGCCATCTCTTTCTCGTCGCTCTTCACTGTCTCCGGTGATCTCCCCGGCAACTCGACCTCCGTCCCCATTGCCGTCAACCCGTGTCCTACCCAGATCTCACCCCCAAACCACTCTATAACCCTAGCCGACCTTCCCTATACCCGATCCCAACCTTCCCCAGCCACTCCGGAGCCTCGCCGTCATCCCCGACGCCGATCTACTCTAAACCCACCTCCGGCCACACACTATCCCGCCGATCTAGACCTTCTTCCGCAAATCTACTCCGGTGGATCTCATTTCCATCAACCCGCGACTTCTCCTGCCAAGGTCCCGATCGCCGCCGTCGCCCCTACGCCGGCGATCTACTCTGCCGAACCTCAGCCTTGGATCAACTCCGGTTCATCCCAACCAAGTTGGCTCAACGAACTCTACAATGATTCAGCTCAACCACTTAATCCGAGTCAAGTCCAATCTAGCCCAATCTAGCCACTTAGCCCAATCCAACCCAATCAGCCTAATCCAGGTCAACTCAGACTTGATCCAGTCAAATCCTTTCCAATCAGACTCAGCCAGATCTGAACCAGATAAGCCAGATTCAGCTAATTGGACTCAAATCAAGTCCGATCAGGCCAATTCTGATCGATTGGAGCAGTAGAGACCCGATACGAGAGGATTCCGAGTAGACCGCTCGTATCAACTTGGTATCAGAGTGATGAGAATGCATAATGTTATATTTTTATCCCTTAATACTTAGTCTCCTGTGCTTATTTAGTTCCTAAATACACTCTTTATTCTTATATTTTGATTTAGGATGCAATTGAAGTCCTTAAGTCGAAAAGAAGCTGAAAAGAGTGCATGGATCAACTTTAAAGATTTATCTGTACCTGCTCATGAAGAACCAGAGGATATTCCATACATGGTTGGAAAGCTCTTGAAGTCTAGATTTTGGAGAATTTTACGGTTCGTGATTTCGAGTTTCCTAGAGGAAGTTACGACAATTTCAGTACCGATACGCAGTCTGAATGGCAGAAAGGAAAATAAGCTGGAAGTCCGAGCGATCCGCCGATCGATCGGACCACGCAAAAACGTGACAGAACATGTGTTTTTCAGCGACAACGCATCCGATCGATCCCTCCATCGCTCCTATGGGGTCCGATCGATCCGACACCAATGGTCCGATCGATCGGACTCGGAAAAAATCAAAAACAGCGGATTTTTACTCAACCGATCGATCCAACACTCATAATTCGATCGATCGGACTTGGGAATAAAAGGGTGACAGAACGTATGCTTTTTAGAGGAACACAGTTCGATCGATCGGACCATCGATCGAACTCGGAAAGAGCCAGAGACGAAGGATTTTTACGAAATCGATCGATCCGACTCCCTTAGTCCGATCGATCGGGCTCGGGCGTGAATAGAAGTTGAAGATTTTAATGAGACCGATCGATCCAGCATCCAAGGTCCGATCAATCGGACTTTCCCAGTAACAAAAATCAACGATTGTGATCTAATCCGAGGGTGGATACAATTGAGGCTATAAATAGGACTCTTTCTAGGGTTTGAGGGGGGATTTTTGGACACTTTTGGCTACTCTTTCTCCTCTTTTATATTTTTTTCTAGGTTTTCTTTTGCTTTATGAAATCTTTTAGAGGATTGTTCTTGATGGCCATGCGTGGCTAAATCTTGATCCTTGGTCGAGGAAACTGAAACATCGGAATCAATGAAACTGTGAGATCTAATTTATTTTTATTGTTCAGTTTATACATGAGTATTGGATGTTCTTCTGAGATTAAATCTTCATGATTACCTTGTCTAATTGCTAGGAGGCCTACTAGTTTATTATTCATGGTGATCTACCGCTAGGTTTGATATCAAATCCGGAATTGTTTGATCCCTCTAATCTGCGAAGCAACTAGGATCTAATAATTTACTGCTGATCAGATCTTGTTAGATCTTAGGAAGAATATTCAACTAGATTAAATGCAACCGCTTGTGCTTGTGTTGTTTAGCTTCATCGATCTCCCTATTCTTAACGCTGCTACTAGATTAAATCTACAGCGCTTGTCTTAGGTTGTCTAGTAGTTAGGGTTGATTAGATCGCTTGTTTCTAATTAACTAAAATTGAGGAGAGATTCGGATTTCATTCGGACGGTGAATATTCATGGTATAAATTGATTGATACTTGCACCTATGATCTGTTATTGGATTCCGATGGTGGATGTTGACTCAGACCAAGGTTTGTTCTCTTGATTTAACTCGTTTCTTCGCTTTAGATTATTTCTTTATTTTTTTTTTCCTCACGTTTAAAACCCCCCATCTTTGTTCACTTAGCACAAAACTAGGCTAAACACTCTTCGTGGGATCGACTCGTACTCGCACTGTCGCGCCCCGACCCGCGAAAGCCCAACCGGGCCGGGCGACGCGAACCGAAACCTAACCAACGCGGAAGAAAAGCTGGCGAGGGTTCCCTCTAACCTATTGGTCTCCCTATAGTTCTCCAAAGCACTCCCAATTAAAACAACAATATAATAAAGAAGCCTCGAACCACAGATTTAAGAACTTAAAAAGGTTTAATATACATATCCTCGGAGAGGGGGAGTTCAAATACAACATCACTCCCGTAGGAGACTATCTAGCATAAGGTATAAAAGCTGTAAAGGATCACCACCTCTCAAGGCCCGCCTGGCGCCGCCGCACTGCCAACCAACTGCCCGGTAGGGGCCACAGAAGAGGAACTGACGCCTGCACCTGCAAAACGCAGCCCGGGTAGGAGTGAGCACTAAGCTCAGTAGGGATCTACACTACGACACACAGAAAGAAGAGGGAAACGCAAGAGTGTCATCCTCGAGTAGGATCTGGGTGTATACAGGGGCCCCATAACCCCACCGCGTGTCCCTGGTGCCCAGGAGCAGCACTCAGTAGTAGGAACAACACTGGCGACGGCGACTGCAGGAACTCGACACTGCAGGGTCAGCACAGTGGGACACTGGCTACACCTCAACATCCGACTCAAGGTCGACACGACCTCTACAATCATCAAGTAACCAGTGAACCAGTCATCTAAGCCTATCATTAAGTTTGACTGGACACTACAATTCAACCGGGTCCAAACTACCCAACCCCGGTCCTAGGGCTAAGTCCAAGCTTCCAGCCTAGGGACGGCGACCCAAAGATCACCCACGCCCTAACCAATGCAACTAATGCACAACAGAGGAATGCATGCTATGACATACACAGATAAGAAATAAAGCATGCAACAGTATGACAGGACATCATATAAGTCTACTGGATCGCTGCAGCGGTACAACTAACCGCTGCCAGCCGATCCGCAGCGGGTCCCGGTATTACGACGGTACCACGACCGTCAACCGCGAACCTCTGCAACGGGAAGCAACCCCGAAAACCGCTGAATGAACAGTAACAATATAATATTATATTCCGAAATATAATATTATATTCAAACACCCAAAACCTCTACTTAAGGGCTATTTGATCTTGTCGATCCGACGTCCAAACGATGTCGGATTCAAGATACAACTTAACCACCAGTAGGTGTATATATCAGGATCAACATATCCAAATTTCATAATGATCCAACGGTTGGATTAACGGACAAATACAAATCAAAACCGCTGATCAACCCAACTTACCCTTTAATTGCTGCAACGCAGCCCTCCAGCAAACAAATCATAAGAAATCGTAGACAAATCGGACAAATACGAAACAAGATGGCATGGAAAGCTAACGAATAGATCTACAACTCTTATGTTTATGAAAAGCCATGAACATGTACTCGCCGGCCGAAAAACTCGCCGCAAGCCGGCTGTTTCTCAAGAACAGCAGAAAACCAGAAATCCGAGACTAATCATGCATAAAACCTACTTAAATCTCAACTGATTAACATGAAACTTAAATAAGTTATTCTAACAGGGATAAGGAATCCAACAAAACAAGGATCAACAAGATCCAACGGCTAGATCTCAAGAAAACCCGAAATGAACACAGTAGGTATAACCCTACCTAGCTGCGCTTTCCTCGGCTGATTCCCCGCGATTTGATCACCAACAAGCCTCCAAACCTCTTCAAGGATCTTCCTCTCATTGTCACGAATCCAACGAGCCTTAGAACGCCGGAAAAGATGGCCGGAGGAGGGAGAACGGAGGTGATGAAGGTGGCTGCCGGAAACAGGGGAAAAACAGGGCTTTGGGAGAGAAAGAAGGAAGGAAGAAGAAAGGGGAAGAAGGAGGAAGGGAAGGGGAAGAAATAGGGGGAAAAGGGGAAGGGGAAAGCCGGGGGAAGGGGGGAAAAGTGAGGGAAGGGGAGGGGAAGTCTCCCCTCCTCTGACAGAGGAGAGCGACGGCCAGCGGTGGCCGTCCTCGCGAAGCAGAAAAGCCACCGACGAGAGTCCGATCGGTCGCTCCAAGGAGCGATCGATCGTTCTCGCCCCGGATCAAAACCCACCGACTCGCTCTCGACTCCGACCGATCGCCCCAAGGAGCGATCGATCGCTCAAGGGCCGTCAGCTGCCGAAAGGCAAGCTTCCGCGCGCCCGAGCTGGGATCTTCCGATCCCGGGTCCACCTAGCCGTTCTAAACAAACATTTAACACAATCAAGGCCAGTGTGTGCACACGCGGGTGTGAAACAAACCAACAAGGCGCAATTTACGAAATTGCCCTTGCGGTCTACAACGGGCCACAGGGGTAGAGGGGCAGGTCCTCACACGCACTACTACATTTATTTTAACGAGTATTGGATTTATTTTTGAGTGCCTGCGACAGCACATCAAATTTTGGCGCCGTTGCCGGGGAGTGATTCTAGTTGATTTTTGTGTTTATTGTGATCTTTGTTTTCATAAAAAAAAAAAAAAAGTTATTCGAATTTTCTTGATTTCTTTTTCTCGTTTTGCCGGAATTCTCTTGATTGTTTATGAGTATAGCTCGATCTTTTAATCAAGGTGGTTTACAGTACGATCCAGAGATAGAAAGAACTCTGCGCAGGTTAAGGAGGGAAGCTCGGATAAATCCTGAGGAGGACGATTTGGCTCTTGATCACGTATTTATCAGTGATTCGGAATTAGAAGAGGAAGTCATGGCCGGAAATCGGACTTTGAAAGAACTTGCAGCCCCAGATTTGAATCAACAACCCTTATGCATTACATTTCCTACTTTGGATGTTGCTACTACTTTTGAATTGAAATCTGGACTAATACATCTCTTACCCACTTTTCGTGGACTTGCAGGTGAGGATCCTCACAAGCATTTAAAGGAGCTTCATGTTGTGTGCACAAGTATGAAACCCATGGGGGTGACTGAAGATCAAATCAAATTGAGAGCGTTTCCATTTTCTTTGAAGGATTCGGCTAAAGATTGGCTTTATTATTTACCATCTGGGAGTATTACCACATGGAACGAGATGAAGAGGTTGTTTTTAGAGAAGTATTTTCCAGCCTCAAGAGCGGCCAATATTAGGAAAGAGATCTGTGGTGTGAGGCAACATAATGGAGAATCTCTACATGAATATTGGGAACGTTTTAAGAAATTATGTGCAAGCTGTCCCCATCATCAAATTAGTGAGCAATTACTTATTCAATATTTTTATGAGGGCTTACTAATCAATGACAGGAGTATGATTGATGCCGCTAGTGGAGGAGCTTTGGTGGATAAAACTCCTGAAGCCGCGAGGAACTTGATTGCAAATATGGCGGCTAATTCTCAACAATTTAATACTAGACTTGATTCTTATTCAAAACATGTTAATGAGGTAAATGTTTCATCTCTTGAACAACAGATTGCGAGTCTAACTTCTCTTGTTCGTCAAATGGCTGTAGGTAACATGCAAACAGCGAAGGTTTGTGGAATTTGTTCGGTGGCGGGACATCCAACCGATATGTGCCCAACTCTTCAAGAGGAGCCCATTGAACAAGTGAATGCAGCAGGGAGTTTCCCAGGACCACCGCAAAGGAAGTATGATCCCTATTCAAACACGTATAATCCGGGATGGAGGGATCACCCAAATCTCAACTATGGGAATCCACAAGTAAATCAGCCTACAACTCAATTTCGCTCAACTGGACAGCAATATCAACAATATAGACCGTCATACCCTCCGAGACAACAACCAAACCCAACTCCGAATTCTGGTATGTCTTTAGAAGATATTGTTAATTCCCTTGCTACTAGTGCTATGCAATTTCAACAGGATACAAAACAATTTCAACAAGATGCAAAGGCCAGTATCCAAGGTTTGGAACATCAAATGGGCCAGATGGCGTCAGCAATTAGCAAGCTAGAGGCGCAAAATTTGGGAAAATTACCCTCCCAAACGGTAATAAATCCAAGACAAAATGCAAGTGCAATCATTTTGAGAAGTGGTAAAGAAGTTGAGACTCCAATCAAGGAAATTCCTGCATCTTCTCTGCAAGGAAACGAGCAAGACATCGTCGCGGACAAAATCTTTCCCGATGACGACGACGTACCTAAACGTAAGTTTCCACCTCTTTCTGATTATAAACCTGTACCTCCTTTTCCTCAGGCTTTGACAGAATCAAGAAAATATGAGAAGAATTCAGATCTATATGAGACTTTTCGCCGATGCGAGGTAAATATTCCACTCTTAGATGCTCTTAAACAAGTACCTCGTTATGCTAAATTCTTGAAAGAATTGTGCACAATTAAGAGAAATCAGAAACTTAAAGGATGTGAGAAGGTGAAAGTAGGGGAAAATGTTTCTGCAATTCTGCAAAGAAAAATTCCTACGAAGTGTAGGGATCCAGGTATGTTTACTATCCCATGTACTATTGGTAACACCAAATTTGAGAAAGCCATGTTAGATTTGGGAGCTTCTATCAATGTCATGCCATATTCTATATATTCTTCTTTAAAACTTGGGCCTTTGAATGAAACTGGTGTTGTGATTCAATTGGCTGACAGATCTAATGCCTATCCTAAAGGTGTAATTGAAGATATTCTTGTGCAGGTCAATGATTTAGTTTTCCCTGCTGATTTTTATGTGCTTGATATGGAGAATGGTGATCATAGTACTCCTATTTTGTTGGGAAGACCTTTCTTGAAGACATCCAAGACTAAGATAGATGTCCATAGTGGCACACTTACCATGAAATTTGATGGTGAAACTGTTAAGTTTAATATTTATGATGCCATGAAATATCCTGCTGATGATTGTTCAGTGTATTCAATTGATGTGATTGATTATTTATCACAGGAAGTTTTTGAACTTAGTGATAAAGATGAATTGGAAGTGGCTATTAGCAAATCTCTTGAGGAAGAAAATGAGGAGCTATCTTTGAGTACTAATTTGCAGGAAACTGTTGCAACACTGAATGATTTTTTGATAATTCAACAATCAGGTAACGATTCTTCTAGTTCATTGCCTGTATCTAATGAGAAATCATTACCTTCTGAATTGCAAGCACCTATTCCAGATCTGAAACCTCTTCCTAATCATCTTAAATATGCTTTTCTTGGAGATGAAGGAGTATTACCAGTGATTATCTCCAATAACCTTAGTGCACCACAGGAAGAAAAACTTGTGCAGGTTCTTAAGGAGCATAAGACAGCTATTGGTTGGACAATTGCAGACATCAAGGGAATCAGCCTGAGTACATGTATGCATCGTATCTTGCTTGAAGAGGGAGCGAAACCTTCCCGCCAACCACAAAGAAGGTTAAATCCGCCCATGATGGATGTTGCAAAGAAGGAGATCCTCAAACTGCTTGAAGTTGGAGTGATCTATCCTATTTCGGATAGCACTTGGGTTAGTCCAGTTCAAGTTGTTCCTAAAAAGACAGGAATAACCGTGGTGAGAAATCACAAAGATGAGTTAGTTCCCACCCGTGTGCAAAATGGGTGGAGGGTTTGTATTGATTATAGAAAATTAAATGCTATAACCCGCAAGGACCACTTCCCTTTACCTTTTATTGATCAGATGCTTGAAAGGTTAGCTGGTCATTCTTATTATTGTTTTCTTGATGGTTATTCTGGCTACTTTCAGATTGCAATTGCCCCTGAAGATCAGGAAAAGACGACGTTTACATACCCATTTGGAACTTTTGCATATCGTCGCATGCCTTTTGGTCTTTGCAACGCCCCAGCTACTTTCCAAAGGTGTATGGTTAGTATATTCTCAGATTATATTGAACAGATCATAGAGGTTTTTATGGATGATTTCACAGTTTATGGAAACTCTTTTGATAATTGTTTACATAACCTTACACTTGTTCTTCAAAGATGCATAGAAACTAGCCTTGTGTTAAATTCTGAGAAATGTCATTTCATGGTTGAACAAGGTATAGTTTTGGGTCATGTTGTTTCATCTAAAGGAATTGAGGTTGATAAAGCTAAAGTTGATGTCATTCAATCTTTACCTTATCCCACTAGTGTGCGGGAAGTTCGTTCTTTTCTTGGACATGCAGGTTTTTACCGAAGATTCATAAAGGACTTCTCCAAAATAGCATTACCGTTGTGCACGTTGTTACAAAAGGACAAGGCTTTTGAGTTCGATGAAGCATGTAAAAAGGCATTTGATAAGCTGAAAGGATTGTTGACTTCTACTCCAATTATTCAACCCCCAGAATGGAGCGTTCCTTTCGAGATAATGTGTGATGCAAGTGATTATGCAGTGGGCGCAGTTTTGGGTCAAAAGATTGGAAGAGCTTCTCATGCAATTTACTATGCTTCCAAGACTTTGGATGATGCCCAGAGAAATTATTCTACAACTGAAAAAGAACTTTTAGCTGTAGTGTTTGCTTTAGAAAAATTTCGTTCTTATTTACTTGGTATTAAAGTCATTATTTATTCTGATCATGCAGCCCTTCGTTATTTAATGACGAAGAAGGAGGCAAAGCCGAGATTAATCCGATGGATACTTCTCTTGAGTGAATTTGATTTGGAGATAAAAGACAAAAGAGGAACAGAAAATCGAGTTGCAGATCATCTGAGTCGGTTAGTTCATGTGGAGGATAAACTTCGTCTACAGGAAACATTCCCTGATGAACAATTGTTTTCTGCAACTGTGACATTACCTTGGTATGCAAATATTGTGAATTATTTGGTTACTAATATGTTACCTTCTGATTTGTCTAAGGCTCAAAGAGATAAGATTAAAAGTGATGCTAAATATTATGTGTGGGATGACCCATATTTATGGAAGCATTGTGCAGATCAAGTAATAAGAAGGTTCGTTCCTGAAAGTGAAATTATTTCTATACTCACTTTTTGTCATTCTTATGCTTGTGGAGGTCACTTTGGAGTTAAGAGAACGGCCAGAAAAGTGTTAGAATGTGGTTTCTATTGGCCTTCTTTATTTCGAGATTCATACTCTCTTTGTAAGTCATGCGAGAATTGTCAAAAGACAGGTAATATATCCCAAAGGAATGAGATGCCACAAACCCCCATATTATTTTGCGAAATTTTCGATGTTTGGGGCATCGACTTCATGGGTCCGTTCCTTATATCTTTTGGTTATATTTATATTCTACTTGCTGTGGATTATGTTTCAAAATGGGTAGAAGCTAAAGCTACCAGGACTGATGATTCTAAAGTTGTTGCAGATTTTATCAAGTCTAACATATTATCCAGGTTTGGAATTCCGAGAGCTTTCATAAGTGATCGAGGCACGCACTTTTGCAATCGAACTGTGGAGGCGTTGCTAAGGAAGTACCATGTGACCCATAAGGTATCAACCGCCTATCATCCGCAAACTAGTGGACAAGCGAAAGTGTCAAATCGAGAGATCAAGTCCATCATTGAAAAGACGGTAAATCCAAATAGAAAAGATTGGAGTTTGCGTTTGGATGATGCGTTGTGGGCATATAGGACTTCATATAAGACACCCATCGGTATGTCACCTTATCGCTTGGTATTTGGGAAACCATGTAACCTTCCAGTTGAGTTAGAACATAAAGCTTATTGGGCTATCAAGAGCTTTAATATGAACGTGAATGAGAGTGGAGAACACAGGAAGTTGCAACTGCAAGAATTAGAGGAAATTCGCAATGATGCCTATGAGAGCGCTAGGATTTACAAGGAAAAGACAAAAGCTTTTCATGATAAGATGATCTCTAGAAAGGAGTTTAAAGTTGGTCAAAAAGTTCTCCTTTACCAATCACGCTTACGTTTGTTTTCAGGTAAGTTGCGTTCTCGTTGGATTGGACCTTTTATTGTTACTAATGTTTTTTCTCATGGTGCAGTTGAAATTCAAAGTTTAGCCACTTCCAAAATGTTTACGGTGAATGGCCATCGACTTAAACCTTTCTATGAAGGCGTTCCAATAGAAAAATTGGAAAAATTGGACCTTGAGGAACCAACTTATACTGATTAAAGAAGCAAGCATGAAGTCGAGCCAATGACAATAAACAAAGGCGCTGCTTAGGAGGCAACCCAAGGGGAGTTCGTTCCTTTCTCTTTTTATTTTTTGCATTTCCATTTTTGTTATTTTTGCTTTTCTTTGCATTCCACCTTACATTGGGGACAATGTCAGTTTCAAGTGTGGGGGAGGAGATCTAGGTTGCATTTGCCATGAGCAAGAATTAGTTAAGCTTGACATTTTCATAACATGATTGAATGAGTAATTTTGCGACTTAGAATTAATTAGTTGAGTTATTTTCCTTGATATGGAAGTGACTAAATGAGTAGACAAAAGCTGGTGAGATTTTGAGCCTTTAGACTGACACATTCATATCAGTCTCACTAATTTCTTTCATGAGAGATATTCTTCCATGGATTTGTTTCTCTAGAACTTGCTTTGATTCTATTTGAGGTCACATTGACACATGTATACATGAACATGATTAAGGCCATCTTTGTTATAAGTTACATAAGCCAAATAGCCTACCTTTTGATTAAATCCTTTTGCTAAACACCTTTGAGCTTTATCGACTTCATTGTTAACCCACAGTACAAGCCTTAAACCTGAAAAATATTTCCGTTACCCAAGCCATAAAACTAGTGGAGCATTGATCATCATTATGACATGTATGGGTGCAAAAGTTCAAATGTGGGGGTGTTTGTATTTGTGGTATGGTTATGATTGGTGAAGTGGAGTTTATTTTCATACTCAATTTGTGAGTATGTTGTTTCTGAAAAAAAAAAAATCAGAAAAAGAAAAAGAAGAAAAGAAAGTGAAGGAGGAAATTGTTTCTCATGTTGCAAAATATGTTTATGAATCCTCCTAATATTCCAAGAAAGGGGGATGTTTATGTATGATCTCTACAAAGGTGGAAGTTTTTGCAAAAAATTGTTCACTATTTCAGTTAAAAAGTATTCCTTTGAACAATCTCTTTGCCAATGTGGTAATGTTTTATGGGTTGAGTATGTTAAAGCTAAGTTGAAGAAAGTTGTTGAATGGAGTGATTGGTTGTACATGTCTTATTGATGCATTTTTGCTCCATTAGTTCCATTGGCTTTTGAGCTACATTCCTAAATATTTCCCACCTTAATCCTGGACCCCATTACAACCTTTTGAAGTCCTTATGATTTGTGTTATGCATGTGATTCTAGTGGCGGAGAATGAGAAGATATGCAAGCCTATGGTAGATCATTTTCATTGGAATGAATTTGAGTGAAATACATACCCTTCAAACACATGAGAGTTGAGTGTTTATTTCCGTGAGGGTCTACTTGTTTAGTATGCTCCATATTCAAGTGAATGCTTATTGATTGATTTTTAAGTTGTCTAAAAATGTTTGTTCATGATATGTTATGAATTGTGAAGAGCTTGATTGTTCTTTGTTGATGGCGTTGTAACCTTGATATCTTGAGTAGAGTGAATTTTAGTTTTGCCCGAGGACGAGCAAAAGCTAAGTGTTGGGGAATTTGATGAGAATGCATAATGTTATATTTTTATCCCTTAATACTTAGTCTCCTATGCTTATTTAGTTCCTAAATATACTCTTTATTCTTATATTTTGATTTAGGATGCAATTGAAGTCCTTAAGTCGAAAAGAAGCTGAAAAGAGTGCATGGATCAACTTTAAAGATTTATCTGTACCTGTTCATAAAGAACCAGAGGATGTGCCATACATAGTTGGAAAGCTCTTGAAGTCTAGATTCTGGAGAATTTTACGGTTCGTGATTCCGAGTTTCCTAGAGGAAGTTACGGCAATTTCAGTACCGATGCGCAGTCTGAATGGCAGAAAGGAAAATAAGCTGGAAGTCCGAGCGATCCGCCGATCGATCGGACCACGCAAAAACGTGACAAAACATGTGTTTTTCAGCCACAACGCATCCGATCGATCCCTCCATCGCTCCTATGGGGTCCGATCGATTCGACACCAATGGTCCGATCGATCGGACTCGGAAAAAGTCAAAAACAGCGGATTTTTACTCAACCAATCGATCCAACACTCATAATTCGATCGATAGGACATGGGAATAAAAGGGTGACAAAACGTATGCTTTTTAGAGGAACACAGTTCGATCGAACTCACGAAGAGCCAGAGACGAAGGATTTTTACGAAATCGATCGATCCGACTCCCTTAGTCCGATCGATCGGGCTCGGGCGTGAATAGAAGTTGAAGATTTTAATGAGACCGATCGATCCAGCATCCAAGGTCCGATCGATCGGACTTTCCCAGTAACAAAAATCAACGATTGTGATCTAATCCGAGGGTGGATCCAATTGAGGCTATAAATAGGACTCTTTCTAGGGTTTGAGAGGGGATTCTTGGACACTTTTGGCTACTCTTTCTCCTCTTTTATATTTTTTTCTAGGTTTTCTTTTGCTTTATGAAATCTTTTGGAGGATTGTTCTTGATGGCCCTGCGTGGCTAAATCTTGATCCTTGGTCGAGGAAACTGAAACCTCGGAATCAATGAAACTGTGAGATCTAATTTATTTTTATTGTTCAGTTTATACATGAGTATTGGATGTTCTTCTGAGATTAAATCTTCATGATTACCTTGTCTAATTGCTAGGAGGCCTACTAGTTTATTATTCATGGTGATCTACCGCTAGGTTTGATATCAAATCCGGAATTGTTTGATCCCTCTAATCTGCGAAGCAACTAGGATCTAATAATTTACTGCTGATCAGATCTTGTTAGATCTTAGGAAGAATATTCAACTAGATTAAATGCAACCGCTTGTGCTTGTGTTGTTTAGCTTCATCGATCTCCCTATTCTTAACGCTGCTACTAGATTAAATCTACAGCGCTTGTCTTAGGTTGTCTAGTAGTTAGGGTTGATTAGAACGCTTGTTTCTAATTAACTAAAATTGAGGAGAGATTCGGATTTCATTCGGACGGTGAATATTCATGGTATAAATTGATTGATACTTGCACCTATGATCAGTTATTGGATTCCGATGGTGGATGTTGACTCAGACCAAGGTTTGTTCTCTTGATTTAACTCGTTTCTTTGCTTTAGATTATTTCTTTATTTTTTTTTTCCTCACGTTTAAAACCCCCCATCTTTGTTCACTTAGCATAAAACTAGGCTAAACACTCTTCGTGGGATCGACTCGTACTCGCACTACTACATTTATTTTAACGAGTATTGGATTTATTTTTGAGTGCCTGCGACAGCACATCACAGAGCTCTGTTCCATTGACTGTACGGTCCAGAACCTTCTGGAAACTTCGCCACCATGTACGGAGTACCCCAGGAGAGTTGGGAGCAGCATTTCAAGATTCTGCAGGCCCAGTTGAACCAGTTGGTTAGTGTTAGCAAGAAGATGGAGCAGATCTCCTGTAGATGGTAAACTGTGACTCAAACAAGTCCTACAGGAATTCATGTTTCGAGTCAGACCCCTACTCCAGCTGCAACCTAGATTGCGGAACTTGACCCCGAGCCAACTCGGATTAGGACTCCGACTGCAACTCCGAGAGCAACTCCAATTGTAACTCCGAGTTCAACTCCAAACTCGGGTGAAACCCTTACCCTATCTTCAGCTGATTTTTCCGAAATTTTCCCTATTTTTTCATATTTTTTCGGAATTTCCCCTGGTTTTCTCTCTATTCCTGGTTCGGCTCACTCTCGGCTTAGCCACGTGGCTCATCTCCTACCTCAAGCAGCGGCTAACCCCTTACCTCCAGCCCGACTCACCTTCGAGCCTTCCACCTTTCATCCCGGCTCATCCACGGCACTGTCGGCTCGTCCCCGAGCCGCCACCCCCACACCGCCCTCCGACGCTGTCCTCTCCACCTGCTCATCGAGGAAGCACCGGCGTCCCTCACCGACGCCGCCGTGGCCAACTACGACAACGATAGAGGATGGGATCACCGGGATTCAACTTCGGCGAACTCCCCTGTTGTGGCATCCTTCAATCAGCCGTATTCTCAGGTTGATCCTTCGATCAAACCTCACGACAAAGGTTCCAAGACCTTCCCGTACCTGTTCCTGACGAGCTCAAGCACCGTCGCGGCCTAGATCACCGGAGATCACCTGCGACGACATCCACCGCGCCGCCACCTTCAGATCCGGTGCATCCGTAGCCCAATCCGTCGATCAAACCTTACGAATGGAACTCCCACGTCTCTACGAAGCTTCCTGTGCCGTTGCCACACTCCGGCGACCTTGTTTAGCCGTTGATCCAGCTCCGGCAGCTTCTCAGCCGTCCGATTAAGACTACAACTTGATCTAGCCATTTGGTCAGCGTGATCTTCGATCCAATGCTTCCGATCTTCGATCTGAACCTGATCAAAGATCCCAAGCAATCAGGACCATCCAGATTATGTACGAGTGATCACGGTGCATCCTCAGCCGTTGATCAAGCATCCGAAGGTGGATATGAGTCATGAAAGGAGCTACCCTCCTTATTCAGATATCATCTTCAATCTGATCAGATCTGACTATGATGGTACCACCGGTTTAACTCAACTGGCCCAAGTCCAGATTGACACTGGTAGACCCAACCAAGTCAGACAGGTTTGGACCAGAGTATGACTCAGCACAGCTGAAGACTCAACTTGGTTCAACCAACTTCTAGGCCAGACTAGTGCAGCAGAAGCGTGGTCCATCCATCTTCACTTCAGATTGGACCAAAGCCAGCTTGACCAAGAATCAAGCCAAGTCCCTGCACAGCTAGTCAGACCATGGAGATCAGATCCCATCCTATGATCATGGGCAACTCTACTGATGGGACATGATGAGGATTATCCAGGAGAGCCATTGAAGATCATATTCCTATAGCTACCTGAGCCGTCAAATCGACCCCCAGATGCTCTGTCCTCTGCACGATCCATCAGATGCTTGGTACTGCTACCCTTGGACCCATCATGGGATCGACCTGGTTTCTCTCCACCGAGTCCAGACCTACAGAAGCAAGTTGATTCGGTCCAGCCACATAGGGCCATCCTACCTGACTTGACTCTGGCCTTGAGGACAAGGCCAATTCTGAAGGAAGGGGGGATGATACAAGTCGATCCAACTCGACCAACTGAACCCGAACCCAGAGGAGGAACTAAACTGGTTCAACCTCTTTCCTAGTTTGACTTCGACTTCCCTAGTTCAAACTAGAGTATTTAATTAGGATTTATCATTAGTTTTTTATATTTAATTGAGTCCTAGTTGATATTTGATTGTTAGGAATTAATTAAGAGTCCCTTTGAGTTAGGAAGTTGAGTTGAGTTTGAAAGACTTATTACTTGCTAATTAAACAAGGGGGTTTTCTTGTTGGATTAGGACTCTGTCAAGGTCTCTATAAAAGGACCTCAGTAGTTTGTATTAGAATGAGGAATGATGAAGAGAATTATGATTAGTTAAGAATAGTAAATAGAATATCATAGGAGTAGAATATCATAGGAGTAGAGCTAATGTAGATTCCACCAGATATCCACCATCGATCTACCTTCTTCCCCGTCGGTCATCTTCTCCGCAGCCGGCACCAACTCCACCGGTATTTCTCTCTCCTCCATGTCAGCGCCATGTCACCACTCTCTCTCCACGTCACCGTCTTCTTCCTCTCTTCTCTCTACCATGCCCAAACCCTAGCCACCGCTGGCCATCCATCCCGTACCCTCTCTGGCCACCCCCGTCGCCACCTAAACCAACCATCCTCTTCCCCTAAGCCCCACGACCCCCGCCATCTCTTTCCCGTCGCTCTTCACCGTCTCCGGTGATCTCCCAGGCAACCCGACCTCCGTCCCCATTGCCGTCAACCCGTGTCCTACCCAGATCTCACCCCCAAACCACTCTATAACCCTAGCTGACCTTCCCTATACCCGATCCCAACCTTCCCCAGCTACTCCGGAGCCTCGCTGTCGTCCCCGACGCCGATCTACTCTAAACCCACCTCTGGCCACACCCGATCCCGCCGATCTAGACCTTCCCCCACAAATCCACACCGGTGGATCTCATTTCCATCAACCCACGACTTCTCCTGCCAAGGTCCTGACCGTCGTCGTCGCCCCTACGCCGGCAATCTACTCCGGCGAACCTCAACCTTGGATCAACTCCGGTTCAGCCCAACTCTAACCAGATTCAGCTCAGCCACTTAATCCGAGTCAAGTCCAATCCAGCGCAATCCAACCACTTAGCCCAATCCAACCCGGTCAGCCTGATCCAGATCAACTCAGACTTGACCCAGTCAAGTCCTATCTAATCAGACTCAGCCAGATCTGAACCAGATAAGCCAGATTCAGCCAATTGGGCTCAAATCAAGTCCGATCAGGCCAATTCTGATCGATTGGAGCAGTAGAAACCCGATACGAAGGATTATGAGTAGACCACTCATATCATATTTCTACCTCACCTTCATGCATCGCGTTTCCCGCAGAGGCTAGGAATTATGAACTTAAAAATCTACATTTTTCTATGCTTCCTGAATTTCATGGTTTACCTTATGAAGATGAACTGACTTTTGTGAAAGATTATTATGCTACTATTCAGACTTTTCCTCTAGATGGCATTACTGAAGATCAATTGAGGATGCGATGTTTTCCTTATACTCTGAAGGATAAAGCTAAGAGATGGCTGATGTCATTGCCTCCTGGATCACTCACTAATTGACATGAGGAGGCAAATTCCAAATTTTTAGAAAGCTGATGGAGAACCATTCCATGAAGCATGGGATAGATTTAAAATGCTTTTGATGCAATGTCCCCATCATAACTACTCTTTAGAAAATCAGATGCAATATTTTTAAGATGGACTAAATCTTTCTTGTTAGATTATGACAGATAATGCTGCAGGTGGAGCGATGTTCAAAAAGACACCACCAGAGGCATATGAAATTTATGAGATACTAGGATCCAACTCGCAGCAGAGAGACACGAGGAATAAGGTGAGAGGCATCTATGAGCTTAACCAGAATGACGACATGGCAAGGCAGATCGCAACCCTCAATAAAGAAGATGGACTCGATTATGTCCACACAAACAAAACCGGTTGAGGTTTGTTCAATTTGCAATATTGTTGGTCATAGGTTTGATTCATGTCTTTCTGGTAATGAATTTTCTGAA
This sequence comes from Narthecium ossifragum, assembly GCA_963920575.1. NCBI lineage: Eukaryota > Viridiplantae > Streptophyta > Magnoliopsida > Dioscoreales > Nartheciaceae > Narthecium > Narthecium ossifragum. Next base: position 11,463,930 of record OY986974.1, on the reverse strand, counting down.
TATGTGCATGTGAGGACCCGTCCCTCCCCTCCTGTGGCTCGCTGTGGACCGCAAGGGCAATTTGGTAAATTGCACCTTGTCGGCTAGTTCCACACTCGCGCTTGTACACACACTGACCATGTTTGTGGTAATGTTTGCTTAGAATGGTTAGTGGAACCCGGGATCGAAAGATCCGGACTTAACCTTGAATTCTCGCCTAAGTTTAGCTTTCAGCACAAAAAGGATCGATCCTCTCTAGCTAAGAGATCGATCCTCTTGTGCCAGAAAGTCAAGTGAGATCGTCATGAGGTGATCGATCCTTCCTTGGGTAAGGATCGATCCTTCATAGGTCGGTTCGTTTGCCTATAAAGCAGACGAACCTTCTTCCTTGAAATCCTTTTGAAAATCCGGCGATTTGAGCTCGGATCTTGGGATTTTCGAAGGCGTTGAGGACGATCCAAGGCCTAGCTGCTTGGATCTAAGCTGCGTTTGCTCCGGTAGGGATCCTACCGACATCTCTCTTCGGGGTTTTGAGTTTTCCGGTTTGATCTGTGGTTTATTGCTTAGATCTGCGTATATAGTTATTGGTTTTCTGTGTTTTGCCAGTTTTAGACTCGTGGGGTTCTGATCTATCAGATCCCAGAGTTTCATGAAGTTTGGATGAGTTTTCCGGCGGTATTCCTCGTCGGAAGTACGCAGGAGAACCCATCGGGATCGATCCTCTTTGAGGAAGGATCGATCCCCTTTGGTGAGTCATGCCCAGCCCGTGCGGGTTCGATCCTCCTGGAGGGAGAGATCGATCCTTTGGTGGCTGGGGGACGACGGGTCACTGGTTACAAGAGGATCGATCCTCTTGATAAGAAGGATCGATCTCTTTGGTTCACAGAGACGAGTTTTCCTTAAGTACTGAAGGGATCGATCCTCTTGATGAGAAGGATTGATCCTTTAGTGGCTGAAGGGTGTTTTAAATGGGTTTTGCCCGTGGGGCTTTGTATGACAGTTTTCCTTACTGTCTTGATATCTTGTACATATGATTAAGCATGTTAGCCCTATAATAGGGCAGTGGTGAACCGGGAGAGTGATGACTCCCGGGATGTTTAGAATAAACGGGCGGGTAGCCCTACAGCTTTCCATAGCCTTGCATGCCGGCGTGCGCCGAGGGCCTTATCTGCTATATCTGTAAGCTGTTGTTTGCGGGGCTGTTTCCCGGTGCAGGTGTTGTGGTGAACTGCTGGCAGCTGGTGGTGGTACCACTGCAGCAGTTCCCTAGACCTTACTTTAATCGCTCACCACCCCGGGCCGGCAGGGTGCCGTGCCCAGACCTTGTTTTTATATCATCACATCCTGCTGCATGCTTACATGTTTCTTTTCTGCGCATGTTCATAGCATGCATTGTGTTGTGCATTAGTTGCAACTGTTTAGGGCGTTGCCGATCCGGGGCTTCCGGGTAGCCCGGATCTATCTCTTAGGACCGTGCGGGTAGCTTGGTCCAGGACTCGATTTGTAGTATTCAGTCTTTTCGATGATAGGGTTAGTTGTACTTGAATACTGTTGTGCTTGATGTTTAGAGGTCGTGTCGGCCTCGAGCCAAGTCCAGTTGTAGCCGGTACCCAATCCTTCTAGAACTCTTGGGTGGCAGGTGTGACTGCCCAGCGGTGCTACCCGCCGACAGTGCCCAGGATCCTGTCGTGAGTTGGCAGTGCCGTTTCCTGTCTGACTGAGTGTGACCCAGTGTGTGACCAGTTCGCTGGAAGACCACGACTGGGGCACTCAGGGGTATCCGGTGGGGTTATGGGACCCCTGTGATACACCTAGGCTTTGCTTGGGGACGACACTGTTGTGTTCCCTTCCTTTGTGAGTGTCGTAGTGTAGTGTCCCTGCTGAGCTTAGTGCTCACTCCTACCCGGGCTGCGTTTTGCAGGTGCTGGCGCTAGCTCTTCTTCGGTCGCCCCTACCGGGCAAGTGTTCGGTGACGTGGCGGCGTCTGGCGGAGCTTGAGGAGCTGTGATCTGTCCGTGTACACCTTGGTTAGATAGTCTCCTATGGGAGCGATTTTTGTATAACATTCCCTGTTTGAGGATTTGTACTATATTCCAGCTTTGTGTGTTGAGCTTTATAACTGTTGTATAATACAGGATGATTATGCTTATTAGGGTAAACACTACGATTAGAGGGAAACCTCGCCAAATTTCCGCAGTAGGTTAACTTTCGGTTCGCGTCGCCCGGCCTGGTTGGGCCTACGCGGGTCGGGGCGCGACAACTTGGTATCAGAGCATAGGCTGTAGATCCCAGGGTGTTAGGATCAGGTTTCGGTTGAGCTGAGCGTGGAATGGGATAGTTCTAGGTCTAGAACATCCTTGCATGCTCTCTTTGTGATGTGAATGTCTTCCGTTTTATTGAAATGCTGTTTGTTCGTCGTTCTGACGAGTGGCAACTCGTTTGTTGTTGGTGATCGTGCAGATGTCGGGAGCTCGCGTCCGACCTCCGGTTGCCGGTCGAGGTGGGGCACGACCTGGTCGACCCGCCCGACCAGACGGGACGGTTCCTGTCAGGGTGGTCCGGGCTAGACGCACTGTACCATCACCAGCGACGGTTTCGGTCGCGCAGGCGGAGGTCTTCCTCGCCGAGGAGGAGGCCCCCGTTCCTGTCGGTGGACAGGCCTCGGTGGCCATCTCAATGGCTTTCCAGCGGCTGAACCCTCCTAGGTTCAGTGGTAGGACTGGAGACCCGACTGCAGCGGACGAGTGGCTTGACGGAGTCACGTGCGTCCTAGAGGCTCTCTTCGTCGAGGATGACCGGGTTCGGGTCACCCTCGCAGCGTTCCAGTTTGACGGCGAGGCACGCGACTGGTGGCGCACTGTCCGGCACACCAGTGGTGGAGAGTTGCCGCTGTGGGAGGAGTTCAGGGCGATGTTCCTAGACGTGCACTTTCCAGCTAGTGCGCGTGACGCCCTGACCCGCGAGTACCAGTCCCTTCTGCAGGGTACTCGCACAGTTCAGCAGTACGCCTCCAGGTTTACCCAGCTTGTCCGTTTTGCGGGGGCAGTTGCAGCAGACCCCGTAGCCAGGGTGCGGCAGTTCGAGTGGGGACTCAGGCCAGAGATCCGGCGGCAGACCAGCTCACACTGCTTCCAGGCATACCCGGCGATCCTGAACTGCGCCTTGTCAGTGGAGGCGCAGTTGTGGGATGACAGGTACCGGGCAGTTCCACCGGTACCTCCCACCAGCGCACAGCAGCGACCCCAGGGCAGGGGTGGGTTCGGCAGGGGACAGCAGCGGCGTCCGCGGCCCTTTCAGCAGCCGCCGCGCGTGCAGCAGTACCAGCAGGCACTACCGAGTCCACCAGCCCCGTACTTACTGGCAGCCGGGCCATCTATGCAGGCTTCGTCAGGGGGGAGCCAGGGTCAGTCGCCTGATGGCGCGTCAGGCCCGTGTTTTCTCTGCGGGCAGCTAGGGCACTTCCGTAGAGACTGTCCCCAGCGAGGAGCGCGAGGCGCAGTGCCGCAGGGCAGTAGAGGCGGAGGGTCTGGTGCTTGGCAGGGGAGCAGTGGGGGGCGCGGATCAGGGGCGGGACCGAGGCGTCCCAGGGGCGGAGGCGGCAGACGGGGGCAGGTGTTTGCCCTCCCAGTGCGTGAGCAGCGGGACACCGTGCAGTTGTACCAGCCGCCACCGCAGTACCAGCAGCCGTTGCAGTACCAGCAGCCGTTGCAGTACCAGCAGCCGTTGCAGTTCCAGCAGCCGTTGCAGTGTCAGCAGCAGTTGCAGTACCACCAGCCTCAGCAGTACCAGCAGACCGCAGCAGACCGCAGCAGACCGCAGCAGAGCCGTCCGTCCTCAGAGGTATCTTTCAGCTTTCTAGTTCTTTGGTAGATGTGCTGATAGACTCTGGGGCGTCTCATTCCTACATTGCTAGCTTGTGCGTGGCATCGTTAGGATTAGAGACGAGTCGGCTAGAGGTGGCACAGTCTGTAGACTCACCGATCGGCGGGACGGTCAGGGTGGACCGGGTCTGCCGATCTTGTTCCTTGGAGGTTGGAGGCCTCCGGGTCTGTCTAGACCTGCGGGTGCTAGACATGACCGGCTTTGACGTGATACTCGGTATGGACTGGTTGGCAGCATACTGGGCCGTCATCGACTGTGGTCGCCGGAGGGTGGTTGCTTGGACACCCGACGGGACATGGTTTGTGCTGTTGGGGGATCGGTTCTCCACCGATTCCTTTGCTTGTGGTGTGGGAAGGCGTGGCAGCGAGCTTTCAGCTTTGTTGGCCAGCCTGTCCTTGTCCGGTTCTGATGGAGTGCAACAGCAGTGCAGTTTTCCGAGGATCGTGTGCGACTTTGCGGACGTGTTCCCCGAGGTGTTGCCAGGACTTCCACCGTCCAGAGAGGTCGACTTCGAGATCGACCTAGTACCAGGTACCGCACCTATCTCTCTTCCGGCTTTCAGGATGGCACCAGTAGAGCAGAGCGAGCTGAGGACCCAGTTAGATGAGCTGACCGGCAGAGGCTTCATCCGTCCCAGCATGTCTCCCTGGGGGGGCGCCAGTGTTGTTCGCAAAGAAGAAGGATGGTACCCTTCGACTTTGCATAGACTACAGGCGGCTCAACAGGGTGACGGTGAAGAACAGGTATCAAATGCCGCGGATCGACGACTTGTTTGACCAGCTTAGAGGATCTTCAGTGTTCTCGAAGATCGACCTCCGCACTGGCTACCACCAGTTGAGGGTTCGGGATTGCGACATCCCGAAGATGGCATTCCGGACTCGGTACGGCCTGTACGAGTTCGTGGTGATGCCGTTTGGGCTGACGAACGCACTAGCAGCGTTCATGGTTCTCATGCAGAGGATCTTCCGGCCTTTCCTAGACGAGTTCGTGGTGGTCTTCGTCGACGACATCCTTATCTACTCCCGGTCAGAGGCGGAGCACGAGCGGCACTTGGCGACAGTGTTGCAGCTACTTCGGAGGCATCGGCTCTTTGCCAAGGCCTCCAAGTGCGAGTTCTGGCTTGCACAGGTGGGATTCCTTGGACACGTGATGTCGGCAGCAGGGATCTCAGTTGACCCCGCCAAGGTCGAGGCCATGGTACAGTGGCAGAGACCGAGGACAGTGTTCGAGGTCCGCAGTTTCCTGGGCTTGGCGGGCTACTACAGGCGGTTCGTGCGGGACTTCTCCAGAGTCGCAGGACCGTTGACCAGACTGACACAGAAGGCCGTCCCGTTCGCGTGGGATGATGCTTGTGAGCAGGCTTTCGTGCAGCTGAGGACCAGGTTGACCAGTGCACCGGTGCTGATCGTCCCCGAGCGAGGTGTTGGTTACAGTGTCTACTGCGACGCCAGTGGTGAGGGTTTGGGGTGTGTCCTCATGCAGGAGGGGCACGTAGTTTCCTATGGTTCTCGCCAGCTGAAGAACCATGAGAGGAACTACCCGACCCACGACTTGGAGCTAGCAGCAGTGGTCTTCGCCCTGAAGACCTGGCGGCACTACCTCTATGCCGAGAAGTTCTCAGTCTTCTCGGACCATAAGAGTTTGAGGCACGTTTTCACCCAACGTGACCTCAACCTGAGGCAGCGACGCTGGATGGAGCTACTGGAGGACTACGACTTCGAGTTGCATTACCATCCTGGTAAGGCAAACGTTGTCGCAGACGCGCTGAGCAGGCAGGTGAGAGACACCAGAGCAGCAGTTGCAGGGTTGTCAGCGCGGCAGTGGCAGGCACTCGAGACAGCAGGCCAGTTGGGGCTAGAGTTCGAGGATCGGGGATCCAGTAGCTTCCTCTATGCAGTGCAGAGCATGCCAGCGGTACTGACCAGGGTGGTAGAGGCGCAGCGCAGCGACGCAAAGCTCGAGGAGTTACGCACCTCAGCGGGCACAGAGGGCACAGACGGAGACTGGGCAGTATCTCCAGACGGAGGGCTACGGTTCCGAGGCAGAGTAGCGGTTCCAGCAGACCCAGTTCTTCGTGACGACGTCCTGCGAGAGTTCCATCACTATCGCTTTGCAGTTCATCCCGGCGGCACCAAGATGTACCAAGATCTTCGGCGACAGTTCTGGTGGCGCAGGATGAAGAGGGCAGTGACGGAGTTCGTATCGCGCTGCCTTACCTGTCAGAAGGTCAAGGCAGAGCACCAGCGAACTCCGGGGTTACTACAGCCGCTTCCACTAGCTGAGTGGAAGTGGGAGCACATCACGATGGACTTCGTGACCGGACTACCGAGGTCTCCTAGGGGGAATGACGCGATTTGGGTCATCGTTGATCGATTGACCAAATCAGCGCACTTCCTGCCTATGCGGGTGACAGACACGTCTGACAGGTTGGCCGGTTTGTACGTCAGAGAGGTAGTCAGACTACACGGAGTGCCAGTATCTATCATGTCAGACCGAGACCCCAGGTTCACTAGCAGGATCTGGCGAGGTTTTCAGGAGGCTGTCGGCACACTCCTGACGTTCAGTACAGCGTTCCATCCGCAGACCGACGGGCAGTCAGAGCGGACGATCCAGATCTTGGAGGACATGCTGCGAGCATGTGTCCTCGACGCAGGAGGCAGCTGGGAGGAGCACGTTCCCTTGGTGGAGTTCGCCTACAACAACAGCTACCAGTCCAGTCTTGGAGTAGCACCTTTCGAGGCGTTGTACGGTAGGCCGTGTCGTTCCCCAGTTTGCTGGACAGAGGTTGGAGAGGCTTCACTCACGGGTCCAGACATCGTCAGGAGGTCGTCAGAGAGGTTAGTACAGATCAGGCAGAGGCTTCTGATGGCTCAGAGTCGGCAGAAGAGCTATGCAGATCGGAGGCGACGACTGCTTGAGTTCGTTGTTGGCGACAGTGTGTTCCTGAGGGCAGCACCGTACAGAGGGTCTGTTAGGTTTGGCAGCGGGGGCAAGTTGGCTTCGAGGTTCGTCGGACCGTTCGAGATCCTAGAGAGGGTCGGCGAGGTAGCTTACCGCCTTGATCTTCCTCAGCACATGTCAGCTGTGCACCCGACTTTCCACGTGTTGATGCTGAGGAAGTATCACCCAGACCCGTCTCATGTCGTCAGAATCGATGACATTGAGCTTGAGGCAGACGCGACTTTTGTTGAGCAGCCAGTTTGCGTACTTGACCAGAGGGATCAGGTCTTGCGGGGCAAGACGATTCCCTTGGTCAAGGTACTGTGGAGGCACAGAGGCGTCGAGGAGATGACTTGGGAGCGCGAGGCGCGCATGCGGCAGGAGTATCCGCATCTGTTTTCTTCTCAAGGTACCTTTTGTCCTGTCTGCTAGTGTAGTTTTCCTTTGTTCCGAGCCCTACCTTTATCGAATCTCGGGACGAGATTTCTTTTAAGGGTAATAGGATGTGAGGACCCGTCCCTCCCCTCCTGTAGCTCGCTGTGGACCGCAAGGGCAATTTGGTAAATTGCACCTTGTCGGCTAGTTCCACACTCGCGCTTGTACACACACTGACCATGTTTGTAGTAATGTTTGCTTAGAATGGTTAGTGGAACCCGGGATCGAAAGATCCGGACTTAGGCTTGAATTCTCGCCTAACTTTAGCTTTCAGCACAAAAAGGATCGATCCTCTCTAGCTAAGAGATCGATCCTCTTGTGCCAGAAAGTCAAGTGAGATCGTCATGAGGTGATCGATCCTTCCTTGGGTAAGGATCGATCCTTCATAGGTCGGTTCGTTTGCCTATAAAGCAGATGAACCTTCTTCCTTGAAATCCTTTTGAAAATCCTGCGATTTGAGCTCGGATCTTGGGATTTTCGAAGGCGTTGAGGACGATCCAAGGCCTAGCTGCTTGGATCTAAGCTGCGTTTGCTCCGGTAGGGATCCTACCGACATCTCTCTTCGGGGTTTTGAGTTTTCCAGTTTGATCTGTGGTTTATTGCTTAGATCTGCGTATATAGTTGTTGGTTTTCTGTGTTTTTGCCGGTTTTAGACTCGTGGGGTTCTGATCTATCAGATCCCAGAGTTTCATGAAGTTTGGATGAGTTTTCCGGCGGTATTTCTCGTCGGAAGTACGCCGGAGAACCCATCGGGATCGATCCTCTTTGAGGAAGGATCGATCCCCTTTGGTGAGTCATGCCCAGCCCGTGCGGGTTCGATCCTCCTGGAGGGAGAGATCGATCCTTTGGTGGCTGGGGGACGACGGGTCTCTGGTTACAAGAGGATCGATCCTCTTGATGAGAAGGATCGATCTCTTTGGTTCACAGAGACGAGTTTTCCCTAAGTACTGAAGGGATCGATCCTCTTGATGAGAAGGATCGATCCTTTAGTGGCTGAAGGGTGTTTTAAATGGGTTTTGCCCGCGGGGCTTTGTATGACAGTTTTCCTTACTTTAATTGCTCACCACCCCGGGCCGGCAGGGTACCGTGCCCAGACCTTGTTTTTATATCATCACATCCTGCTGCATGCTTACATGTTTCTTTTCTGCGCATGTTCATAGCATGCATTGTGTTGTGCATTAGTTGCATCTGTTTAGGGCGTTGCCGATCCGGGGCTTCCGTGTAGCCCGGATCTATCTCTTAGGACCGTGCGGGTAGCTTGGTCCAGGACTCGATTTGTAGTATTCAGTCTTTTCGATGATAGGGTTAGTTGGACTTGAATACTGTTGTGCTTGATGTTTAGAGGTCGTGTCGGCCTCGAGCCAAGTCCAGTTGTAGCCGGTACCCAATCCTTCTAGAACTCTTGGGTGGCAGGTGTGACTGCCCAGCGGTGCTACCCGTCGACAGTGCCCAGGATCCAGTCGTGAGTTGGCAGTGCCGTTTCCTGTCTGACTGAGTGTGACCCAGTGTGTGACCAGTTCGCTGGAAGACCACGACTGGGGCACTCAGGGGTATCCGGTGGGGTTATGGGACCCCTGTGATACACCTAGGCTTTGCTTGGGGACGACACTGTTGTGTTCCCTTCCTTTGTGAGTGTCGTAGTGTAGTGTCCCTGCTGAGCTTAGTGCTCACTCCTACCCGGGCTGCGTTTTGCAGGTGCTGGCGCTAGCTCTTCTTCGGTCGCCCCTACCGGGCAGGTGTTCGGTGACGTGGCGGCGTCTGGCGGAGCTTGAGGAGCTGTGATCTGTCCGTGTACACCTTGGTTAGATAGTCTCCTACGGGAGCGATTTTTGTATAACATTCCCTGTTTGAGGATTTGTACTATATTCCAGCTTTGTGTGTTGAGCTTTATAACTGTTGTATAATACAGGATGATTATGCTTATTAGGGTAACCACTACGATTAGAGGGAAACCTCGCCAAATTTCCGCAGTAGGTTAAGTTCCGGTTCGCGTCGCCCGGCCCGGTTTGGCCTACGCGGGTCGGGGCGCGACAGTGCAAGAAAAAGCTAATTTAATGAATGCTTACAATCCGAGACCTAGATTTGATCCTTATGTAAATACTTACAATCCTGGTTGGAGGGAGCATCCGAATTTTTCATGGAAAAATACTGCTAATGCTAGTATGCCTTCTGCTAATCAGTCTAACCCACCTGTTAAGTCGTTTTTTGAAGCGACTATGTTAGCTTTTATGCAGAAAATAAACTCAAAGATGGAACGGCAGGATTCGGCAATTATTCAACACGAAGCAACACTGAAGAATATGAGAGCTTCCATTGGGAAGTTGGAAGTTCAAGTATGACAGATTGCAGATGTTGTTCGAGCCCATGTTCCAGGCAAATTTCCAAGCCAACCTGAGCAAGCCAACATAGTTACTGTTCTTCGTTCAGGTAAAATAATTGAGAATAAGATTAGTGCTAAAGTTACTAATGACGATAGTGATGAAAAAATTGAGGAAGTCGAGAGGGAGGAGGCCTCGAAAAGGCCACCGAAGGCCACATCTGTTTCTGAGAATGAGAAGAGAGGAATTTCAGATCTTGAGGTTCATCACATCAATCCTCCACCATATGTGCCACCAGTTTCTTTTCCAGGCCGCCTGAAGAAAGCCAAAATGGATAAGTCATATTATGAAATTTATGATATTCTATCTAAGGTTAATGTGAATTTACCATTGCTTGATGTGATTAGGAAAATGCCAGCCTTTCCAAAGTTCTTCAAGGAACTATGTACTTATAATCGTAAGTATGAACCTCATGAAAAGATGATGATTTCAGAAACGGCAAGCGTGGTGCTATAAAGGAAGCTTCCACCCAAGCTTAAGGATCCAGGGAGTTTTAGCATTAGTATTACTGTTGGTGATACAAAAATAGGAGAGACAATGCTTGATTTGGGAGTCAGTGTTAATTTGATGCCTTTGTTTTCCGTCAGTTAGGTGTGGGTGAATTAAAACCTACTACTATGTCTCTACAACTTGCAGATCGTTCAATTAAATATCCATTAGGCATTGTAGAAGACATCTTAGTACAAATTGATAAGTTAATTATCCCTACTGATTTTGTGATATTGGATATGGATGATGCACCGGTGAATGATAGAAATTTATCTATTTTGCTGGGACGTCCATTTATGGCTACAGTTGAGACTATGATTAATATGAAGGATGGTAAGCTTAGCATGACAATTTTAGGTGAAACTGTTGAATTTAAAGTGTTTGAGTCTATGTCATGCCCTTCAAACTTGATGTGCTGTCGTAGGCACTCAAAAATAAAACCAATACTCGTTAAAATAAATGTAGTAGTGCGAGTACGAGTCGATCCTACGAAGAGTGTTTAGCCTAGTTTTGTGCTTAGTGAACTAAGATGGGGGGTTTTAAACGTGAGGAAAACAGTAAAGAAATAATCTAAAGCGAAGAAACGAGTTAAATCAAGAGAACAAACCTTGGTCTGAGTCAACATCCACCATCGGAATCCAACAACTGATCATAGATGCAAGTATCAATCAATTCATACCATGAATATTCACCGTTCGAATTAAATTCGAATCTCTCCTCGATCATAGTTAATTAGAAACAAGCGATCTAATCAACCCTAACTACTAAACAACCTAAGACACGCGCTGTAGATTTAATCTAGTAGCAGCGTTAAGAATAGGGAGATCGATGAAGCTAAACAACACAAGCACAAGCGGTTGCATTTAATCTAATTAAATATTCTTCCTAAGACCTAACAATCTCTGAAACGTAGTAGATTATTAGACCCTAGTTGCTTCGCAGATTAGAGGGATCAAACAATTCCGGATTTGATATCAAACCTAGTAGTAGATCATCATGAATAATAAACTAGTAGGCCTCCTAGCATTTAGACAAGACAATCATGAAGATTTAATCTCAGAAGAACATTCAATACTCATGTATAAACTGAACAATAAAAATAAATTAGATCTCACAGTTTCATTGATTTCAAGGTTTCAGTCTCCTCGACCAAGGATCAAGATTTAGCCACGCAGGGCCATCGAGAACAATCCTCCAAAAGATTTCATAAAGCAAAAGAAAACCTAGAAAAAATATAAAGGAGGAGAAAGAGCAACCAAAAGTGTCCAAGAATCCCTCCTCCAACCCTAGAAAGAGTCCTATTTATAGCCCCAAAGTTTCTCCATCAACGGATTAGATCTAAACCGTTGATTTAATTCACTGGGAAAGTCCGATCGATCGGACTATGGGTGCTGGATCGATCGGATGCGTTAAAATCCACCTTCTCTGGCTATTCCCGAGTCCGATCGATCGAACTTTAGGTGTCCGATCGATCGGACCCCATAGGATGGATGGATGGATCGATCGGGCTTAGTTTAGCCGAAAAATATATGTTCTGTCACGTTTCTGCATAGTCCGATCGATCGGACTCGGGGTGTCGGATCGATCGGACGTTCCAGCGTATTACTGTTCTGCCATCCAGACTGCGCCATCGGTACTAAAATTGCCGTAACTTCCTCTAGGAAACTCAGAATCTCGAAGCGTAAAATTCTCCAGAAACTAGACTTAAAGAGCTTTCTAACCATATATGGCAAATCCTCTGGTTCTTCATGAGCAGGTACAGATTAATTTATAAAGTTGATCCATGCACTCTTTTCAGCTTCTTTTCGACTTAAGGACTTCAATTGCATCCTAAATCAAAATAGAAGAATAATGAGTGTATTTAGGAACTAAATAAGCACAGGAGACTAAGTATTAAGGGATAAAAATATAGCATTATGCATCATCATCAAAACTCTTTTGATTATTTTTCAATAGATGTTGTAGACTCATTGGTGTTCTCTAATTTCAGGCAGGAGCAAGTGAAGACTACATTGGAAGCGGATTTGACGATGGTGAAGGATGACTTGCACAGTTAAGAGAGAGCAAAGGAGGTCTTCGCACCGCTTGAAGCATTACAGCCATACAAACCTGGCTTAACCTTAAGGCTTTGCAGTACATCTTGCCTAGACGTTAAATAAAGCACTGGGTGGGAGGCAACCTGTGAGGACCCGTCCCTCTCCTCCTGTGGCTTGCTGTGGGCCGCAAGGGCAATTTGGTAAATTACACCTTGTCGGCTAGTTTAACACTCGCGCGTGTGCATACACTGACCATGTTTGTGGTAATGCTTGCTTAGAATGGTTAGTGGGACCCGGGATCGAAAGATCCGAGCTTGGGCTTGAGTTTTGGCCCAAGTCTAGCTTTCTGGACAAGTAGGATCGATCCTCTCTAGCTAAGAGATCGATCCCCTTGTGCCAAAAAGTCAAACCCGTTCTGGCAAGGAAGATCGATCTCTTCTCATAGGGAGATCGATCTCCCTTATGTCGGTTCGTTTGCCTATAAAGCAAACGAGATCGTTTTCCTTTGATTTTTTTGGGATTTCCGAGATTTAGCCGCGTTCTTGCTGGATCTGAGCTCGTTTGAGGAAGATCTAAGGCCTAGCTGCTTGGATTTAAGCCGCTCTTACTCCGGTAGGGATTCCTACCTACTTCTATTTCGGGGTTTTGAGTTTTCCGGTTTAATTCGTGCTCTTTTGCATAGATCTCTTCGTATACATGTTTGTTTCTCATGTTTTCACCGGTTTTGGACTCGTGGGATCTTGATCTATCAGATCCTAGAGTTTGGTTGAGTTTGGTTTTATCTTCCGGCGGTATTTCACGCCGGAAGGACATCGGAGAACCCATTGGGATCGATCCCTCTTGAAGGAAGGATCGATCTCCCTGGGTTGGTCATGCTACGCCCGATGAAGGATCGATCTCCTGCTTGGACAAGATCGATCCTTGTTCTTGGATAGCATGGCTACCCTTCGTCGCGAAGAAGATCGATCTTCCTGGGAGGAAGGATCGATCTTTCTTGGCGCGACAAGAAGGGTGCCCTCTGTCTCGAGAAAGATCGATCTTCCTGGGAGGAAGGATCGATCTTCGTTGCCTCGACAGTGAGGGAAGCTCACTGTTACTTGAAAGATCGATCCTTTCTTTGGTAAGGATCGATCCTTCAGTAGCAGAGAGGGTTTTTCATGGCTTTTACCCGCGGGGCTTGGTATGCCGGTTTTGCTTATCGCTTATTACCTTGTATATACGATTAAGCATGCTAGCCCTATAATAGGGCAGTGGTGAATCAGGGGAGTGATGACTCCTGGGATTGTGTAGAATAAACGGGCGGGTAGCCCTACAGCTTTCCATAGCCTTGCATGCCGGCGTGCGTCGAGGGCTTTATCTGCTATGTTTGTGAGCTGTTGTTTGCGGGGTTATTTCCCGGTGCAGGTGTTGGGGTGGACTGCTGGCAGTTGGTGGTGGTACCACTGCAGCAATCCCTAGACTTTAAATACTCGTACCCACCCCGGGCCGGCAGGGTGCCGTGCCCAGACCTTGTATTTATATCATCACATCCTGTTGCATGCGTACATGTGTTTATTCTGCGCATATTCATAGCATGCATTGTGTTGCGCATTAGTTGCATCTGTTTAGCGCATTGCCGATCCGGGGCTTCCGGGTAGCCCGGATCTATCTCTTAGCACCGTTGCGGGTAGCTTGGTCCAGGACTCGATTGTAGTATTCAGTAGTTTTCGATGATAGGGTTAGATGGCATGAATACTGAAGTTGCTTGATGTTTAGAGGTTGTGTCGGCCTCGAGCCAAGTCCTGAGGTGTAGCCGGCGTTCGGCAGTCTTTGACTCTTGAGTGGGGCCACTCAACGGTGTTCTTTCCGCCAGTACTGTTCACGGTCCTGCTGTGAGTCCGCAGTGCTGGGAGCCTGCATTCTGAGACGCCCGGTGGGGTTATGGGACCCCTGTGATACACCTAGGCTTTGCTTGGGGGCGACACTGTTGTGTTCCCTCCCTTGTGAGTGTCGTAGTGTAGTGTCCCTGCTGAGCTTAGTGCTCACTCCTACCCGGGCTGCGTTTTGCAGGTGCTGGCGCGAGCTCTTCTTCGGTCGCCCCTACCGGGCAGGTGTTCGGTGACGTGGCGGCGTCTGGCGGTGTTTGAGAGGTGGAGATCATACCGTTTTACCCTTTTTGTTATAGATAGTCTCCTACGGTCGTGATAAATGTATAATTTCCCTGTTTTGAGGATATGTATCTATTTCAGTTCCAGTGTTTGAGGTTTGTAATTGTTGTTAATACAGGATGATTATGACTTGTTAGGGTAACCACTACGATTAGAGGGAAACCTCGCCAAAATTTCCGCAGTAGGTTAGGTTCCGGTTCGCGTTGCCCGGCCCTGTTGGGCCTACGCGGGTCGGGGCGCGACACAACCCACCAAGGTAACCTGTTTTTAAGTTTCAGTTTTCAGTTTTCAGTTTTATGTTTTCTCTTTTGTTGTTCTTTTAGGTTTTCAACCACCTTGAGGATTCTTGAGGAGATGTTTGCTTACTCTATCAGGTGCCCTCTTTCTTATTTAAATTATCTATATCTCCTTTGCATGGAATTTTTGGATAGCCACCTCCTACATATGTTATTGCTTAGGATGCACACATTGGGGACAACGTTCATTTCAGGTTGGAGGGTGTAGACATTCATGACCTTATTCATACTACCTTGTGGGTTTAATAGTGTTAAATTATACATGAGCTGAAATGTTTATGCTTATTATACATGTTGTTTTCACATTGATTGACCTATACATTGATTGCATGTGTGATAACCTGAAGGTAGAACATCATGTGATTCACACACAAACACTTTATGTGTGGTGGCAATCATATTCACCAGATGAATGAGCATGCTATTGTAATCTGGACCATAATTTCAACTTTCGCTAGTATGTTGAGTATTGCATGCAGAAAAAAAAATTTTTGGAGCTTGAACAAGCTGTGCCTAAGCGACAATTAAGTGATCTACTGAGTAACCGGATGTTCTTGCCTCAGGAAGTGGGAAGCTCGCGTAAAAAGATAGAACCACTGATAGCTAAAAAACACTATTAAGTGTTTTGCTAAGCAACCAGGTCTCTGCGCCTCAAGAAGCGGAGAGTGCTCGCGTAAAAATGCAAAGTGTCTGATAGTTCAAAAAAAAAAAAAAAGCATGTTGTAGTTTAAATACGAGGGTTGGATGATTGGTCAGGAAAATAGTGGTGTGTTTGGACTAATGGTGGGTAGAAGTTGTTTCTGTATGTAAATTTTATTTGTCACGTCACATGTGTTCGTCTAGATGGTGATTAAAATATTTGAAGTGTCGAAGTTAATCTCATGAGTTGGTAGTATGTGTATAAATATAGGACGTTTTCGTGCTCTGTAGTATATAGAACACTATTGACTTGACAAGGTAGAACTCTTATTATGCAGATCTACAACCTTAGACCGTTGGTATGCTTAGTTATATTTTTATGCGCTTAAAATTGCTAGAGACTAGCAATAAGCTGGTTGGGGTGTGTGATGAGTGCGTGAAAGTGCAGTCTGAATAGCCTTATAACTAGTTTAATTACTAGATTTATCATCCTTAATCAGTCTCTTTAGTACTATTTTTACACTTATATGTTGCTTTACAAAGTTATTTGGAATATGCAGGAAAGTGGAGCTAAAGAAGCAAAGATATGTCATATTCAACATCAAATCTGTACCTGCTCAGAATGAACCAGATCATCTTCTATACATGGTTGAAAAGCTATTGAAGTCTAGTTTCTGGAGAATTTTACAGTTCGTGATTTGGAGGTTCCTAAAGGAAGTTACGACAATTTTAGTACCAATGGCGCAGTCTGGATGGTAAAACAGTAAATACCTAGGAAAGAAAGATCGATCATTTTCCCTAAAAGATCGATCCTTTTATGCAAACAGACTTGACAGAGCGCATACTTTTCATATGATCACAGAAGGATCGATCCTCTCACTCGAGAATATTGAGGAAATCGTCGAGGAGAAGGATCGATCTTTCTCCTATCGAAGGATCCATCCTACTATACATCCTACTGATAACTATCCATCCTACTGATAACGATCCATCCTACTATCCATCCTACTAAGAAGGATCAATCATGCTTCTATCAAAGGATCGATCTTTCTCGGGCGTAGCCAGAAATTGATGATTTTGATATCAAAAGATCGATCTTCCACATATGGAAGGATCGATCTTACCTTCGCAGTGAAGAAAATTAACGGCTCAGATCTAAGCCGAGGATGGAGACACTTAAAGGCTATAAATAGAACTCTTTCTAGGTTTTGACGGGGGGTCGACCAGCACTATTGGAGGCGTTTTGAAGGCAGGAAAGAAGGGAGAAGACTGCACGAAGATCTAGGGTTTTTCTTTCTTATCTTTCTTATGAATATCTTGGTTCTTTTTATGAACATGAGTGGCTAATCCATTTGCTAAGGAATCGATGTAGCCCTAACTGAATCATTATATGTTATTGGATCATTATTATTTAATCAGTTTATTTTCCTTGTTTCATTCATTATTATAATATAGATCTTAAATACCTTTATCTGCCCAATAGAAGTATTATAGATTGTTTGATGTGAGATTAGGCGAGGGTTCATTCCCTAATCTTGCAAGATCTATGAATGAATGAGTTTATGTCGAGGCCGGGTTCATGCTAAGACAACTTTTGGTTCATAATTGTTCTTCAGAGCTTAATGGATTCTCGATTAACACTTAGTTATGGGTTAATTAACTAGGGTTAATTGAGGGTACTTGGTGAAGACCGCGAGCGAACGGATCATTATACCGGAAGAATGAGCCCTTGGTATTAAAATGAGATTTTTTTGATTCAATGCATAGAATGAGGATGTTATGGTGAAATCAGAACCTTAGTATTCATCCATCATATTTTCATGGGTTGATCGCTGATCCGAGGCTCTAAGGTAGTTCGGATCTAGCCTTAGGACCGCCATTGGGTAGTAAGGATTAGGGCGTGATTGTATAATTGGAATCTCATGTTATTGAGGATGTCCTATAGTTGGCTATGATCTTTGCTTTGAGGTTTAGAGGTCATATTGTCTTCCGAAGGCCGAGTGCTAAGGATGGTTGTCGATGTCCCTGACATGGTCCCTAGGCAGTGATTCCTGCTGGGTAACGGTGATCCAACTAGTTCTGGTTGTTGTTCCTCCCAGCGTGTTGGTTGATGTTCCCATTGTGGTCAGTCGAGAAGAGTAGGATCCCTTGGGGAGTCGATAGGGGTCGTGGGATCCCGTGACATTCCTTAGGCTTGAGCGGGGAGGCATCACTGTTGTTGTTTTCCTCCTTTCAGTGTGTCGTAAAGTAGAACCCTACTAAGCTTATCGCTCACTCCTACCCGGGCTGCGTTTGCAGGTGTAGGCGCCAGTTCTTCCTTAGTAGAGCCGGCGGGATCAGCTTTTTTCGGCGCGACTACTTCGAGAGGCGTTTGAGGTTGTTGCAGGATGACTCTTGTACTTTTGATAGTTTTGTAAATTATAAACATCTTTCAATGATTTTTTGATTATATGTATAATATCTTTCTCTTGGAAGAGTTTGATAAGAAATTATATCAGATGTTTAAACAGTACAACTTGATGTAGTTATGAATTGAATTACAGCTTTATCTCTGGAACTTAATTTTTTTAAGATTATCTCTTCTTTTCCGCAAATGTATTGCGCCAGTTGGATGTGAATAGTGATAGGAATCCTCACGCCCCGTCCTGGATGGGCTTTCTGGGTCGGGTGTGACAACTTGATATCAGAGCAGGCTGTAGGTCCCAGGGATAGGATTAGGCTTGCGGTTAAGGTTTTGAGTGTGGAATGGGATAGTTCTAGGTCTAAAACAGCCTTGCATGTCTGTTTGTGATTGTGTGTGATGTGTTTATTTATCTGTTTATTGTTGTGTTTTGTTGCTTTCTGGCAGCGTCATGACGTCTCTGGGGGAGATGTGTCCGTGCCCTCACCTGACAGCGTCTCCCCCCATGCTTGAGATGAGCGAGTAGGGATTGGACGTATGTTGCCTCTGTGCTCTTGGAATCCCAGGAGGTGGACCCGTTGTGGTCCAGAGGCGATGTTGGAGATCCTTCGACAGTAGAGGACTGATTGAAGGAGGTGACCCAGATCCCAGTTGTTTTGGACATCCTGGAGTATCGCTTGCTTGGGAAGCCGTTGTTTTCTTGCCTCCCAAGAAGCGATGCATAGTGGCGCTTGTCGGGGCCACTAGGGACACTGTTGGTTGTGTGTTGAGAACAGTTCGCGTACTGTTCTCTGGCATCTACCCTTGGAGGGTGGTGTAGTTGGGAGTACCCTCCTCTGGTTCTGGGTACTTGCACCACGTGGTGACATGTGGGTTTCCTGGTTCATCTGGCTCGGTATGCTAGAGCGACAACAGGGTGCACCTTGGACTGTGCGCTAGCTACTGAGACCGGTGACTTGAGGGTTGACATCGAACAGTTGGTCGGTTGTCGTGGTGAGTTTTGGGGCTATCGTTCCTACTTCTGGGGAACGACAGGGTAGCCGTGGCAGCAACAACGTCGTGCCGGTTCTTTGAGAGGTAACCTGGGCCGCCACACTGAGAGTGATTCCACCGACTGCTCGAGTGCCAGCCGTCGTGGGTCTTTCCGCCGACGGTGCTGGTTGGAGGGGCGCTGGGTGCTTTCCGTAGAGCAGTCGAGCGTGACGCACGGCGTGGGCCACAGCAGTGGACTAGTACCTTAGTTGGGACAGGTAGCTATGGCGGACATGGGAATTTAGATTCCAGATAGAGGCTTGCTGGAGGCGATGCGGCGACCAGTCTAGCCAGCAATTCGCGCACTTCAGAGGAGATAGCATCTTCAGCAGCAACCAGTTTCAGAGTCGCCAGCTTCGACTTTCAGGTTTCAGCTTCAACCTTCAGTTTTCGGAGCTTCTCGCAGCTTGCAATTTCCTTGTGCCTCTGGGTTTTCCCCTTGTGACTCGTTCCCGTGCGGCTGTGTTGGCTTGGGACTGGAGTCGGGTGTGGCTTTGTGAGTAGCCACCGATATGGGACAAGAGCTTGGGTTGGTTGCTCTTGTCGGGGCGTTTCCTAGAGGTTGGGGACTTCTAGGTGCCCGTCGCCCACGTGTGGTGCACATTGGTGTTCGACGGCTTCCTCGGTTGCGTCGGTTGGCCGCGTACCGGGTTATGCTTTTTTGGCCGTGGGAAGGTGTCGTGGGTACACTTGACGGCATTGTTTCGCTCTCATTGAAGGTCTCTGTTTGGCGATCCTTCTGGTTGTCGAGAGCTAGGGCTGTTCACCGGCTCATAGTGAACTCCTTCCCCGTTGTTTTCGAGGGTGCTCTAGAGAGAAGCTTTCCGCTCGTATTGTTGTTGTTGTTTGTGCAGCTGTCCTTTTGAGGAGCTTTCCATGCGGATGCCAGCAGCATATGGAGAGTTGAGGATTCGGTCGGCCGAATCGCTAGCTCGGGACTTTGTTCGCCCAGGTGTGTTGCCTAAGAGTGTGTTCCGGTTCTCGTTGTGGATGGTTCCCACCATACATGCTTGGACTTCAGAAAGCTGGACAGTGTTGCAGCAGAGAGTACGTGCCCAGTACAGTGCGTCGATGACGGATTAGAGTTGAGAGACTCGTCGACCACTTCAGAGTTTGACTTTCGCATCGACTACACCAATTGAGGATTGAGGATTGTGACATCCCAGGGACAGCCTTCCGTACGAGGTACGAACTACACAAGTTCCCAATGATGTTGTTTAGCCTGACGAGCGCACCAGCAGCCTTCACAGATCTGATGTAGAGGATCTTCAGACTGTACCCTGATCAGTTGCAGTAGCGTTCATCGACAGCATCATATCTACTGGCATGTTGAGGAGGAGCACAAGCGATATTTGGTATTTGCATCGCAGCTGCCGAGGGTGTATCGGCGTTATTTGGCTCCCAAAGAGAGGTTTCGGCGTTCAGAGACAGGATTCGGGGAATGGATCATGTAAGCGACAGACAGCTTAGTTGATCTAGCTAAGTCCGAGGCAGCTAGGCGACGGTAGAGGTCGAGGATGATGTTTGATATAAAGCAGAGGCACCTCCAGGACCGCGGGACCATTGACCAGAGTGACCAGGAGGCCGGAGCTCTTGCTTTAAAGTCACTGCGTCAGTGCCTTTAAGGGTGATAGCCATCAGCTGTTGTTAAAGAGGCTAGAGCAGATTTGGTGAATTTGTCAGCTCATCGGAGACAGACAGTCAGTTGGATCGGGTTTCAAGGATCAGATTCCAGATGACGTCCCCTTCGGTGTTTGCAGCATCCCAGCTCTCCCGGCCAGAGTGATAGAGACCCAGGGTAGATATCCAGAGCACGTGGAGATCCGTGCTGTGGTTGGTACCGAGCATATGACTGAGGGTTGGACAGCATCAGTAGACCGCAGGTTGTGCTTCGTTAGCAGTGTTGCAGATCTGGCAAATCCATTGCAACTCCTTCTAGTGTCAGAGTGGGAGTGGAACCATGTCATGGCGGACATCATCACCAGATTGCAGGAGGCAGCTAGGTAGAGTACGGCCTACTGCTTGAGTTCGCCTATTTCAACGATCATTAGTCAAGACCGATGCAGTGCCATTCGAGATGTAGTACGACAGTTCATGTCATTCTTCCGATTGCTCAACCGAGGTTGTTGAGGCATCATCCACCATCCCAGATGTCATCAGACTGTCCTCAGAGAGATTAGCACAGGTCAGACAAAGACTCATGACGGCGTAAAGCAGACGAGAGAGCTACGCAGGTCAGAGGCGATGATCTTTGGAGTTCTCAGTTCATGACAGAGTGTTCCTGAAGGTTTCTTCGTGCAGAGGATCAATCAAAGTTGGCAGAGAGCAGAGAC
Source organism: Narthecium ossifragum (assembly GCA_963920575.1). Taxonomy (NCBI): domain Eukaryota; kingdom Viridiplantae; phylum Streptophyta; class Magnoliopsida; order Dioscoreales; family Nartheciaceae; genus Narthecium; species Narthecium ossifragum. The sequence continues at coordinate 11,442,943 of OY986974.1, read as the reverse complement.
CAGACAAGGTGGAGGCCGAGGCAACCCTACTATGAGAGTCTGCACCAGATCCATGACGATGTGGAGCGACGACGACGCCGAGCCTACAGAGTTTGCTAACAGCAACAACAGGCAGTTGATTGTACTCCAGAGGCCGAGTAGCAAATCCAAAGTTGCACAAGGACATCTTGCATGAGGTTTACCTCCTTTCTTATTGCTGTTCATCCAGGAGGCACAGAGATATATCATGGGTTTCGTCATCAACCTGGATGACATCAGATTCAGAGATCAGATCCAGAGGTCAGATTCACAGATCAGATCCAGAGGTCAGATTTAGAGACCAGATTCAGAGGTCAGATCAACACATATACCATATGTGAGGAGTATATGTGTCACATAGCAGTCCACATGTCAGAGAGATGATCAGATTGTGTGATGCTTCAGCTTCCATCACTTCAAATCCACGGTGACATGCTTCGAGAACGTATTGTTGATGCAGACGTCAGATGATGAGACCACATCCTCATAGCGGGGTTTGCCTACTTCCGCAGTTGACAGCTCAGCACCGGCATTGCACCTTTTGAGGCAGAGAAATCAGCGCAGATTAGATCAGAGGTGATAGCCGTTAGAGTTCGCAGTTTGTGACAGAGGGTTTGCTTACAGATCGGCTCTATTAACGCACTTGTCAGTTGCGTGTCCTACCGCCACATGTTCGATGTTGAGGAAGTATATTCCATATCCGTTCCACGTGATCAGACACGACGACTTCGTAGTCAAGAAGGATGCCACCTATATAGAGCAGCCAGTGCAGATTCTGGGGAGACGGGATCAGGTGTTGAGAGGCAGATTGATACCGTTGGTGATGATTAGATAGAGGCATGGTAGTGCAGAGAGCTTGACGTGGGAGTGAGGGGATCACATGTGCCAGTAGTTTCCTTTGTTGTGGGCGTTCGTGCCACTAGGACTAGTTGGTCCTTCTTTTCCGGGCCTACCTTTGAATTTCGGGATGAAATTTCATTACAGGTGATAGGTTGTGAGCACCCGTACCTCCAACCCGGTCCGACCGTGTTAGGTCGAGGGTCTTGTTTTGTGGTTTGGCCCGGTTGGCCTTGGGATGCGATCGGTTGATCACATCGCTGTTTTTGACCCCAGTGGCATTTTGGTAAATATGCTTCCCTGGTGGTCAGCTTCACACCCGCCTTGCACACACTGCCTTTGATTGATGTATGTGATTGATTAGAACCTTAAGGGCGCTTCCGATCGGAAGATCGGAGCTCGATCGGGAGAGATCGAATCGGACGACTACGATCGATTCCAGCTTTCTATTTAACCCTTTCTTTTCTCTCTCTTTCCTTTCTTTTTCCTTCTTCTCCTGTCCTTCTCTCTCTCCTTCTCTCCTACCGGCTGTGCTAGGGTTTCGGATCGCGATCTTCGAGGAGCGGATCTTGACGATCGAACTTGGAGGATGCGTGGAGGAGCTGTCTTGCTTGTTCAGGTAGGTGTTTCTACCTCGATATTATGATAAGGTTCTCCTAGGATAGGTTTATTGTGATTTCGATGTAGGAGTACTTGGTAGAATGTTGTGTAGCTTATTGCATAACTGTTATAGCTTGCTTCGAGTATTCCTACCGTTTGATTTTCGTATTTTATCGGACGATTCTCGTATTATTGCCGTTTTGTCGGTTTTCGGCCATTGAGACCTAGGTTTGAGATTTAACAATCAAAATCGTGTTTTCTTCGCACTAATAGCTTCCCCATCATTTTATTACGCATGCCTACAAAGTTTCATTGTTTTCCAACAAGATTTGATCATTCAAATCCAAGAAATTGGATTTTCGGCACTGTTCTAAGGAACTGTGCCCTGGGGCTGACAGTCGATCGTTGGATCGACCGTCAAGCGTTGATACACTTCTTCCTGCCCTCACGGTCGACCGTCGGAACGACCGTTAAGCTCTGTCTCATTTTGGGCCTCCCACGGACAATGTTCCGATCGACTGCGGGGCCTTTTCCCTTTTTCATTTCGCCTCACGGTCGACCATCTGATCGACCGTCGCATCGACCGTGGCCTCACGGTCGACCGTCGGATCGACCGTGAGCCCCTGAGCAGTGTTTTCTGGTTTCGTTTGATTGGTTTTCATTCATGATAGGTATCCAATCATGTTAGGAAGCATACACATTGTTTTCACGGGATATTAATGGATTTCTATCGAGATTGGGAATTGAATCGGGAATTTAACCTCTTGACGAATTTACGGTTTTTACTCGCATTTAAATACTTGGTTGGATAGTAGCTTAAATGCTTATTGCTTTCCTAACCATTAGCTAGCTATGAGTGTTAGCTAACGTGGTATTGCGGAACCTTAGCCAGTTGCCAGCGAGTGCCGAGGGCTATTGTATAACTGTTGAACCTATAATTGATGTTGTGGCATATAGAGAAATCTAGGATAGATGTTTGCATAGGTTCATGCACTATATGCATTAGAGGCATATCAGGTTAGGCAAGCGATGGGTTGATCGCCGATCGGAGGCTCTCCGGTAGCTCGAATCTAGCCTTAGAACCGCGGCTGGGTAGTAAGGATTAGGGCGTGATTGTATAATTGGAATCTCATGTTATTGAGGATGTGCTATAGTTGGCTATGATCTTTGCTTTGGGGTTTAAAGATCGTGGTGTCTTCCCAAGGCCGAGTGCTAAGGATGGTTGTCGATATCCCCGACATGGTCCCCAGGCAGTAGTTTCCTACTAGGTAACGGTGATCGTACTAGTTCTGGTTCTTGTTCCTCCCAGCGTGTTGGTTGATGTTCCCATTGTGGTCGGTCGAGAAGAGTAGGATCCCTTAGGGAGTCGATAGGGGTCGTGGAACCCCGTGGCATTCCTTAGGCTTGAGTGGGGAGGCATCACTGTTGTTGTTTTCCTCCTTTCAGTGTGTCGTAGAGTAGAACCCTACTAAGCTTATCGCTCACTCCTACCTGGGCTGCATTTGCAGGTGCAGGCGCCAGTTCTTCCTCAGTAGAGCCGGCGGGATCAGCTTTTGGCGGCGCGACTACTTCCAGAGGCGTTTGAGATTGTTGCAGGATGACTATTGTACTTTTGATAGTTTTGTAAATTATAAACATCTTTCGAGGATTTTTCGATTATATGTATAATATATTTCCCTTGGAGGAGTTTGATAAGAAATTGTATCAGATGTTTAAACAGTAAAACTTGATGTATTTATGAATTGAATTACATCTTTATTTCTGGAACTTAAATTGTTTAAGATTTTCTCTTCTTTTTCGCAAATGTATCGCGCCAGTTGGATGTGAATAGTGATAGGAACCCTCACGCCCCGTCTCTACAAATAATCTCTACAAATCTCTGTGGGTACGATACTCGTCTTGCTGCTATACTGATCACACTGATTCGTATACTTGCAAGATATAAAATTTATTCATCAGCTGACATAGAATCCGATCGATCGTCCCCTGGACCGATCCATCATTCCTTGAACGATCGATCATCCCATGGATTGGTTGATCGTCCTTGGGTTGATAGTTGTCCCAAAAAAATGAGTTGTCACGCCCGTGCCCAGATCTTCCGATACCAAGCTCACCTAAGGTTCTAACAAGCACACATATCATTCATAGGGTTGTGAGTGCACTAGGCGGGTGTGAAACTGACCGTCAAGGTGGACTTTACTAAATTTCCCCTAGGATCCAAAATCAACAATGTGATTAAACAGATCGCGCTCGACACAGAAACATGCCAACAGGGCACGGCCCCCGGCCTATGCGGTCGAGCTAGGTTAGAGGAACGGGTCCTCACAAGATGTACCATATTTACGATCACTCATGGTCAGGATCGGTAGTATCCTACCGTATAGTACCAAAACATATGCTCTCCGACTCGGCTTATCAATACCCGTCAAATGCCCTCCGAATCAGTTCCTCAATACTGAATAGTTAGGGCATGGTATTGATCACTCGCAAATGCGTCGTTAAATCAGATGCAAAACGCAATTTAGAATTTATAATCCTTCAATCAATACTACTCTACAAACGTAGAACAGTGGTGAGATCCGGAGTCGAACCATAGGGAAAAATTGTTTAACAAGATAAGAAATCAAATTAAATCTCTAAACTCAAGTCCTAAGGGGAAGAAAAGGAGTTTCAATGGTTTTGTTATCTAAGGAATTAAACTACTGAAAAAGCAATGAAAAGGTTGGGATAAATCAATGAGAGAAAACCTAGGGATTACTCAATCCACTCTAATTTCACCTCTTGTATTCTCTAGTATCCTCTTGTTCTCTAATCTAGACATATGGAATCACGGCTTCTTAAGCTCGCATGAATCCCTAAAAGAACGCTCATGTTATCCTACGGCATAGTCTATCTTCGCTTAGCATAGACTGTCTTCGGACTTAACCTGAGTACAATCTATCTTTGCTTAGCATAAACTATCTCAAAGGCATACACAAAAGCAAAATAAAAACCATCCTACGAATCTCTACCATCAAGCACAGCAATCAAGTAGGTCTGAATGTACGTCGAGGAACTCTGTTCCCTCAACTCTTTATAAAATAAAACTATATTCATAGGATCATGTCTTTGAAAAGATAACAAGAATCAAACTAGAAAATACAAAGAAGCTACACTAAAGCTTCATGAGATCCCTAAGTATAGAGTTTAGCTACTCATCTTTTGGATGAGATCCATGTGTTCGATGAAGAAAGTGAGGGATCCACTCCGCATCTCCGTCTTCTTCTCCAATCTGAATTCCTCTGTTTCTCTCTATGGAGGCCTCTGGTTTTCCAGCCACAAAGTCCTTTTTATATCTTAATTCCCGGATTAGGGTTTCAAGGTTAAGTTAGACCTCAAGTGCAACTCGGAATTCCTGGTCCAACCCTGACAGCTTCTTCTAATCGCGACTGGGCTCAACCGGTTCGGAATTTAAGAATGAGTCCAACACAAAAGATGTAGATTCGGAAGTCTTCTGTCCTCTCCCGAAGAGTTTACAATATGTAGACTTATCTAGAATATTTGGCGAATATTCTCCCGGGCGTCGACGGACCAGTCTTCCAGCAGCTAAATATCTTCATCTTCTTCGAAACTGCTATCAATCCATCAGGAATCTCTGAAAGTGTCCAACATGAAAGTTGTACATCTTAATGTCTTCCAGATGTCACCCAAATTTCAGAATATGTGGACTTAAGGATAATATCTGGTGAATATTGTGCTAACAGTCGACAGAGCAGTGTATTTCAGCATATTAATCGAATTTCTTGCATTTCTCCTCAAAGCATGATCAAACCTGAAATCAACTAACAAGCTATCAAATACAACTACTCTAGGCCTAACAAAGCTAAGTTAAGGGGTTTAATCATGAACATTTAGTAACTCATCACACCCCCCAGCTTACACTTTGCTAGTCCTCGAGCAAAGAAAAGATAAAAAGAAAACAATAAATCTAACTAGCCACTTTCGTAGGTCTCACGATTGCACTTAGAATGTGCAACAAGCCTTTAAACCCCTGGGTTACCCCAGTGGAGGAGTTATAGTCTCCTGAGGGTTTCCAGTGATGACACCCACAAACATCTATACATCCCCTTGAATATATCATTAGAAATCCATCATAATATTCATTAACTCTAATGCATGAAATAGAAAACCTATCCATGAATTCATCCTTCAACTCACAGTCACATAAAAATATGGTAAATCAAAACATGTCATAACATATTTCCAACACTTCAACATATTTAATCATGATTAAGACTAACTTTAACACTCCTGTGTGTGATTGGGGTTCCACATGCTTCAGAGCATCAATTATATCTAAACACTTCAACTATTCAAGATCACAATCCTATCCAAGCACATATGTTCCACTTATCACATAGCAATATCTGTTTTCTTTTCTTTTCTTTTCTTTTTTTTTTATTTTTATATATATGACATGTGCAATGTTATGATTTCTTAAGCTTTCTTCATGGTCCATGTAACGAGGTTCAAGCCAGTGACTCCCAAACCAGACGGTTTCAGGGCACTAAGTGTAGAACACTCTTCAGACTCTAATGCTCAAACCATGAAGGCTACAAATCATAACTAGTCATTTTTTTTTTTGTAAGGAAATTCAACCGTTTTACGCGAACACCACGCTGACTAGGCACACTGCCCGGTTACTAAGTTGAAAATCCCTTTTTTTTTCGCATACTCAGATAACTGCATGTGTTCATGTATTTTCTGTGTCATGATAAAGAATTGTAAATCTTTCCTAGTATCATGTTTTGAATCTAATATCAACCACTTAACATGTGTAAGTGAACATGTGCATTAGGATATGTCGAGTTATCCTTAGATCATGGTAAAAGTGTTAAAGTATAGAAATAATGTCATGCATAGCAAAATTTACTATTTCCTATATGACATACACGTCTCAGAATAATTCATAAAATAAATTTCTAAAACATGCACCTTTGTCAAATCATATCATAATTTCATCCTTTTGACATATTTCAAGGGATGTATAATATTTGGTTACCAGAAAATAAAAATAGAAATATATGTGCATGAAATTTATGAATGCTACCCCCCAACTTAAATGTAATTGTCCCCAATTACACTTAGTCACAAAAATAAATCAAGAAGTAAAGGGTAGAGATAACCATCATGAACGCCTTAGAAATAGATTTCTCGCTCTTCCAATTTTAGTTTAGGCACCACCATCATAGAATAAATACTTCCTTCCCCACCATAACCTGTCCCACAATTATATACCTTTCCAAAAAGATCAAATAAAACAAATAAAAGTCCAAAAAGGTATTAGAATCATAGAAAATTTCGACAGAGTCTCCTTTGTATTTTCATGATATATTAATCTGTACAAACATTCATCACATAAAACTATAACATGTACAGATAAATAGTAACGGAGAGAATACATCAAAATTAATCTTATAGACATCACAGATAAGGAAATAAAGAACCAAAATTTCCAAGTAGAGCATCAAATTATTCGTAATCCGCAGTATGGTCGTTCACATCCATGGTCTGCAGCCCGCGGCGAGATCAAATTCGAAATTAGCGGAGATAGGGAAAAGTGAACACCCGTGAATGCTCTGGGATGTCTGGATGACTTGACTATACAGATTATGGTCTTGATTGAAGTTCTGTACCGTCCGATCGAAAATATGAGCTTTGGAGCACCTGGATCACGTCCAAGAAGAATCAGACGGCTGAGAGCTCGCCGGCGACGGATCGACGGTGAAAGCTCATCGCCGGAGGATAGGACCATGACTGGAAGAATCGTGGATGTCTAAGGAGTCCTCCAGTGACCTCTGATCTAAGAATAGTGGTTTCTAAGTGGCTGATCGGAGGTGATCGGCGCGGAGGAGGATGATTGCCGGAATTGGAATCCGATGGTCGGAGCTCCAATCAAGGACGGAAAGGGTTGAGGAAGCATCGCAGAAGGGTTAGGAAGCTTCCTATGGGGTTTGATTAAAGGATGGAGCTTCCAGGCGGCGGATTGAGGGTGGTCGGAAAGGTGGAAACCGACGGCGGTAGAAGTCGATGATCCCGGCGGCAAGGAGGTGTTTTGATTGTAGAGGAAGCTTCGTGGTGGCCTGAGGAAGGTTATGGAGGTGGTTTGGGGCGGTGAGCGGCCGTGAATGGCGGTGAAGACGACGGCGGCGGGGCTCATCGGCATCGGAAAAGAAGGTGGCGAGGGACATGAAGGACGGGGATGAATAGGTGGAAGGTTGGCGGAGGTATTGGTGGTATTTTTAGGGGCTGAGGGCGCCCGGAGAGTTAGCGACGGGCGGCGGTGGTCGTCGGCTCGGGGACGAGCCGACGAGCCGGGACGATGAGCCGCGGGTGAAGGAGAGAGCGGGAGGAGAGAGAAAACTTAAAGAAAATTCGGAAAAATAGAAAAAAAAACGGGAAAAATTGAAAACAAAATCATGGAAAATCCTGAAAATTTAGGAAAATACGGAAAAAATTATAAAACTTGGGTTGCCTCCTAAGAAGCGCGCAATTTTGAGTCATTCGCTAGACTTCCCTAGAAGGTGCAATTAAAGCATAGATCCGTCAATTTGACGACATCGATCACCCGACTTAGAATAGTTTCCTCCATATAATGCTTGAAACCAAACCCAACCCCACCGTAAGTCCAGCATTTGATGGTGTAGGCCAATCAGTTCGTTCCTCCCTGCACTTGAACTAGAGACTCCACCCGCTATAAAAGGCAACCTATCATCATGTTTCATCTTACAACCCGGTCTACAGTCTGTGTCCCCCAGAGTAGTGAAACTATCATTCGAGTGAACCGGAAGTGGAAGGTCAAATATAGATAAAAGGAGCGGTGAAGTCAGTGATGATGGTGCACATATAGAGAAAAGCGGAGGTGGCTCAACCTTAGGATACACTGCCGCATCTGTGCAAAGGTGAGTGTCGACATAATAAGCACATAGTTGGCCCGTATCTATCACAGTGGTGGGAGTAAAAAATAGCGATGAAAGGGGTTCAACCATCCCAAAAATAGTATTTATCTCCGCAATATGCCGATCGAGTGATTGGTCGGGCAATATGTGTGTTTTGATATCATATTTCGATTGTGCGGTGTTCAAATTAACATCATCATCAGAATCAGAAGCATAGGCATTCAAGATATCAGATAGCCTATCATTCTCCACTTCAACATCATCATCCTCCAAATCCTCAAACACATACTCATTTAGAATCACAGCCAATCTAGCATTATGCAATTCAACATCATAATCATCATTGTCAGAATCATATTCCTTCAAAATCTCAGATACTCTAGCATTATGCAGTGTAGCATCACCATCATCATCATCAGAGTCATAATCCCTCAAAATCTCAGATAATCTATCTATCATTATAACATGAGATTTATCATCACAGCAGTCAGTCAAACTATCAACACGAAAGCATTCATTGTCACGCTCAGGCAAACATGTAGTCTTAAAGATGTTCAGTTTAACATGCATATTACCAAAAGAGACATCCATGACACCAGTTCGACACTGAATATTGGCATTTGCAGTGGCCAAAAAGGGGCGTCCTAAGATGATAGGCACAGTCTTTCTGCAGTGAGCAGCGGGCTCCATATCCAAGACGACAAAGTCGACAGGGAAAAAGAAGTTATCCACTTTAACTAATACGTCCTCTACGATACCTCTAGGGGTCTTAATAGACCTATCAGCTAATTGCAAAACAACCGAGGTCGGTTTCAGTTCCTCCATCCCAAATTCCTTATAAAGGTAATAGGGCAAAATGTTAACACTGGCTCCTAGGTCGAGAAGGGCACCATCAATCTGGTAGTCTCCTATGCAACAGGGTATGGTAGGAGTACCAGGGTCTTTCAATTTGGGTGGGGTGTCATGTTTCAAAATCGAACTGACTTGTTCCGGTAAAAGGATTTTCTTGTCCCCTTTGTGTTTTGTCAGGCGTTTATGAGTGCACAGGTCCTTAAGAAACTTGGCATACGAAGGGATCTGACGAATAGCCTGAAGCAAGGGTATGTTGATGTTGACATGTTTGAACGTTTCAAGGATTTCCTCATTAGCTCTTCGAGCTTTGATGCTTGGGTACGGGTCCTTAAGGGCTGCAGGAAATGGCACTTTTGGAATGTATTTAGCTGGATCAGGCTCTCTAGAATCAGTTGGATTATAATTAGGTGGAAGAGAAGAGTAATCTCGAGTTGGACGATTGATCGGTGGATCGGGCGTTTGATCGTCCGTACTAACAGGTTCACCTATTTGGTTATCTACTGTTTTACCACTTCTGAGGGTCACCGGCTTTGGCACTCTCAAAGTTTTGGCTTTCTACATAGTGTTGGCCTCTGGGGTTTGTCACAGGTTGACTGGGCAAGTGACCTTCCTCTCTTTTGGCTATAGTGTTAGAAAGTTGGCCCAGTGAATTCTCAAGTTTAGCAATGGATTGGGTATTAGAATTACACTGGTTCTCTATTCTAGACACATTATTCTGAATTTTAGAGATATCACTTTTTAGGTCACTTCTCATTCCACTAAAATTTTCATTTATGACTGCAAGGATGGAACTCAAAGTGGGTTCATCAGATGGTTCAGCAGGAGAAGGCTGAGGTGTATTCTGTAGATAATGTGGCGGGTACCCAGGATTTGGATTTGCAGAAGGTTTAGGTGGGTACGTGAAAGTAGATGTATTAATTGTATTGTTTTGGCCTTAAAAGTTACTTGACTGTTGTGGCTTCCAACTAAAATTAGGATGATTTCACCAACCTGGATTGTAGGTATTAGAATAGGGGTTGTTCTGAGGTTTGGAGAAACCATATGTGGCGTTGGCATGTTCCTGAACAAAGTCAGGGAAATTAGGGGCCAGATGACAATCAGTGATATGATGACCAGAGTTAAGACAAAGGCCACAGGGTCCAAGAGAAGTGCTAGGCAATTGTTGAGCAAGAGATTGGCCTGTTTTCAACTGGTTCAAATCTTTGGTTAGGAGAGCTACTTGTGCGGAGAGACTTTGGAATTCAGAAATTTCATGAATTCCCCGAGAATTATGAACAGTGGTAGACCGACTCCTAGAGACTGAGGCATTGTGTTGTGAATTTTCAGCAAGGTTATCATACATTTCCCAAAGAGCAGGCCATGGCTTACTAAGAACAACACCCCCACAGCAGGCTTCGACCATTGTCTTATAACGATCATTAAGACCATTATAGAATGAATGGGCTAACTGCCACTCAGGTACCTCATGATGGGGACACTCTCTAAGAAGATCCTTAAATCTTTCCCAAGCTTCATGAAACATCTCATCTTCATTTTATTTGAATGAAATAATCATGGTTCGATAATTTTGCGTTTTAATGATCGGGAAATATTTCTTAAGAAAGGCATCCTGAAGTTGGTCCCATGTTGAAATCGAATTTGGAGCTAAAGTATGAAGCCAATGTCTAGCCTTGTCTTTCAAAGAAAAAGGGAAGAGCTTGAGTCTAAATGCATCATCATTAAAATGCTGGAGTTTGAACATGGAAAGAAGTTCAAGGAAGCTAACAATATGACCATAAGGATCCTCATTTTCACGCCCATAAAAAGAAGGTAAAGCTGTAATCCAATTGGGCTTAATCTCATAATGAGTAGCATTAATAGGAGGTGGATTAATACAGGAGGCATATGTGAAAGGTCCAGGTAGAAAATGATTCCTAATTGGGCCTTCTATATGGTTATTGTTCTCATTGTTCCCCCCATTCCCATTATTATTTCCTTGCATCATGGTGTAGAACGAATCAAGAGGTAGTTCAGGAATATCAACTTGTGAAGATCTTTGACGAAATGACTCCTGGCGGATGGATCTAAGAGTGTTTTGAATCTCAGGATCTAAAGGTGTCAATGGAAAACTTAATGATCGCCTACCTTGCATATAATATCAACCACACACCAAAAAGAAAAGAAAAAGAAAACAGAAGTTTCGGAGGAGAGGCGAAAACCACGGAATGCCACAGCAAAAAGTACAAGTTTAGGTGAAGAAAACGTACCTGAGTGACGCGCGTCCGATCGATAAGGAAGATGGCCGATCGATCGGTAGGCCTTCCGATCGCTCACCTGGAAGGCCGATCGGTCGGTAATCCGAGTTGCAGAAAGCTTCTTCTCCAAAAACTGTTGCTTTAATGCTACGAAAATCCCGAGAATTGTAAGAAAAATTCCTAAAAGTAAACGAAAAATAACTGAAAATAAAAATCTAACTATGCCTAGAAAAAGAGCAAAGAGAAAAATCAGAAACTTCTTTGAAAAATCAAAATCTTCCCCGGCAACGGCGCCAAAAATTGATCGCTCGCAAATGCGTCGTTAAATCAGATGCAAAACGCAATTTAGAATTTATAATCCTTCAATCAATACTACTCTACAAACGTAGAACAGTGGTGAGATCCGGAGTCGAACCACAGGGAAAAATTGTTTAACAAGAGAAGAAATCAAATTAAATCTCTAAACTTAAGTCCTAAAGGGAAGAAAAGGAGTTTCAATGGTTTTGTTATCTAAGGAATTAAACTACTGAAAAAGCAATGAAAAGGTTGTGATAAATCAATGAGAGAAAACCTAGGGATTACTCAATCCACTCTAATTTCACCTCTTGTATTCTCTAGTATCCTCTTGTTCTCTAATCTAGACATATGGAATCAAGGCTTCTTAAGCTCGCATGAATCCCTAAAAGAACGCTCAGGTTATCCTACGGCATAGTCTATCTTCGCTTAGCATAGACTGTCTTCGGACTTAACCTGAGTACAATCTATCTTTGCTTAGCATAAACTATCTCAAAGGCATACACAAAAGCAAAATAAAAACCATCCTACGAATCTCTACCATCAAGCACAGCAATCAAGTAGGTCTGAATGTACGTCAAGGAACTCTGTTCCCTCAACTCTTTATAAAATAAAACTATATTCATAGGATCATGTCTTTGAAAAGATAACAATAATCAAACTAGAAAATACAAAGAAGCTACACTAAAGCTTCATGAGATCCCTAAGTATAGAGTTTAGCTACTCATCTTTTGGATGAGATCCATGTGTTCGATGAAGAAAGTGAGGGATCCACTCCGCATCTCCGTCTTCTTCTCCAATCTGAATTCCTCTGTTTCTCTCTATGGAGGCCTCTGGTTTTCCAGCCACAAAGCCCTTTTTATATCTTAATTCCCGGATTAGGGTTTCAAGGTTAAGTTAGACCTCAAGTGCAACTCGGAATTCCTGGTCCAACCCTGACAGCTTCTTCTAATCGCGACTGGGCTCAACCAGTTCGGAATTTGAGAATGAGTCCAACACAAAAGATGTAGATTTAGAAGTCTTCTGTCCTCTCCCGAAGAGTTTACAATATTTGGACTTATCTAGAATATTTGGCGAATATTCTCCCGGGAGTCGACGGACCAGTCTTCCAGCAGCTAAATATCTTCATCTTCTTCAAAACTGCTATCAATCCATCAGGAATCTCTGAAAGTGTCCAACATGAAAGTTGTACATCTTAATGTCTTCCAGATGTCACCCAAATTTGAGAATATTTGGACTGAAGGATAATATCTGGTGAATATTGTGCTAACAGTCGACAGAGCAGTGTATTTCAGCATATTAATCGAATTTCTTGCATTTCTCCTCAAAGCATGATCAAACCTGAAATCAACTAACAAGCTATCAAATACAACTACTCTAGGCCTAACAAAGCTAAGTTAAGGGGTTTAATCATGAACATTTAGTGACTCATCAGGTATCAAAATAAATATGCGAGTCCAGTCAGTGATAAGGTACTGACCAAATTCCCTCCGAATTGTTTCATCAATACCGGCCAAATGCCCTCTGAATCGGTTCGTAAAGACCAAATGATTAGGGGTGTCAAAACAAATATACTAGTCTAGTCGATGATAAGTAACCAGCCAAATGCCCTCTGAATCGGTTCATAAATACAAGCAAAATGCCTCCGAATAAATTTCTCAATACTGAACGGTTAGGTCATGGTATTGGTAGACGACTACCGATCGTACGCAAAAATAACCTACTTTGTGGGTTAAGTAAGTTGATCTCCACACAACTATGTACATGGGTTGAATACCTAACTTGCACACACCACAACTTGATTTGGCACACAACAATGGTATGATACAACTTGAGCACATAAATGTTATCACTTCATTATCACAAAATGTTATTATCACATACTAAGTACAAAAAGTTGATTACATCCGAGTTAGAGTTCAAGTGTATACCTGGTAGCAACCAAGTACAAAAAGATACAGTTGCAACATATACAAAGCATACAAGATTTCAGACATCATCGATTTCAATAGTATCCATGGTAGCAACTGAAGTTCTGGCTATCTTCTCGAATAACTTGATCTCATCATCTTAAGAATCACATCATTTTAGCACATGGTTGACGATACCTGGCTAAGCTTCCGACTGGTGGTGGCATTGGGCTTATTGGCTTCATGTGATGTTGAACAAAGTGGTTTCCGTTGACAAACCCGATCGCGATGATCCTCCATGGGGGTTTCTGAGGTGGCTTGGTCCAAAGTGGCAAGAACGTGAAACACTGCTTGGCGGATATAATTAGCAGAACGATGGAGTAGTGTGAGGTTATAAGATAACCCATGTCCAATATGGTCAACCACCGATCATGTGTAGGGCCATTTTTAAAAAATGACAAGGACTATGTGAGCTCTGCAACCTGCTCCGCCCCTTCGTATAACAAAACGTAGTCATCATAGTGAGCACATAGCTCGAAGACAAGACCCTACCTGATTTCGGCCTAGCCATCCTCGATAAATCCTAGTAGACCGGCTATGGCTCTAAATCAGCAGTTACCATGTGCAAGGACTTCTTTAACATGTCCTATATGGTCTCTTAGTCCCTCTGGAAACTGCAACATGTAACAATCCGTTGTTGCATCAAGAGTTCGGACTACTTTCTCCTTTGTCTTTGTATCTGTTTTTACCTTCGGTTTCTTGCAAGATATAGGAGTCACTTCGATGGGCATGGAGTTGCTATCTTTGAACGAAGGTCCACACTCAAAAACAAATGAGTCGCGTCGTGTTGAGTTCATCTCCTTCTTGTCCTTTGCGCTCGGTCGACCATGACTCCTCAACTTTACTTCTGACTCAAGAACATAAGTAGACTCAGGTCTGTTTAGCTCCATCATTTTTCTCAGCAATTGCATTCTTCCCGTGCCATCCTGAGTTACAAAAATCACATGTATGAGGTCCAACTTGTTTCTACACTTGAGCTTGAGGGGTACATCGACTTCTGTTGCCGATATGTCAAGTTTACGCCAATGTGGGTGTACACACGTCAGGGGTATGGAACGCTCCTCGAGTTTGTATCCGGTGATCTTATGGGCACATGGCAGGCCATCGGTGCAGCATACCGCACAGCCACATTCATTTTTGTCTGAACCAATAGAATCGGCATGGACCGATTCCTTATGTACTATCGTAAGTGCACTCTTTGAAATGAACCCTCGAAGCTCTCTGAATACTTTCAGCCTGAAGTTGTGTTACGTGATGTGTTTACTCTTCTCAAATAAAGCTTTGATCCCACAATATTGAAGCTCTCTAAATACTTGATGAATAAATTTCATATCTCTCAAGTATACGAATCGGTGTTATCAGTATAGTAGCAAGACGAGTACCGTACCCACAGAGATTTGTAGAGATTACTAGAGTAAAACACTAAAGAACATAGAAGAAAGAAAATAAGGAAGAAAAAATAAGAAAAATGAAGTATAGAAAATAGAAGATCTAATAACGAAATAAGAAAACGATGGAAATATGATGGATGAATACTAAGGTTCCGATTTCACCATAACATCCTCATTCTATGTATTGAATCAATCAAGATCTCAGTTTAATTCTAAGGGTTCGTTCTTCCGGTATGATGATCCGTTCGGCCGCGGTCTTCACCAAGTACCCTCAATTAACCCTAACTAATGAACCCATAACTAAGTGTTAACCAAGAATCCATTAAGCTCTGAAGAACAATCATGAACGAAGAATAGTCTTAGGTTGAACCCGGCTTTGACATAAACTCATTCATTCATAAATCCTGCAAGATTAGGGAATGAACCCTCGCCCAATCTCACATAAAACAATCTATAATACGTCTATTGGCCAGATAAAGGTATTTAAGATCTCAGTTATAATAATGAATGAAACAAGAAATATAAACTGATTAAATAAATATGATCCAATAACATAGAATGATTCTGTTAGGCTACATCGGTACCTTAGAGAAGAAACTAGCCACTTATGTTCATCATAAGGGCAACAAAACTAATGAAGAAATAAAGAAGAAATAAGATGAGGAAAAGAAAAGAAAACCAAGCCTGGAACCAGTCTCCTCTCCTCCAAATGCTGCCAAAAAGCCCCCCCTCAAACCCTAGAAAGAGTCCTATTTATAGCCCAAAGTCTCTCCATCCTCGGATTAGATCTGAGCTATTAATTTTCTTCACTGTGAAGGTAAGATCGATCCTTCCATAGGTGTAAGATCGATCCTTTGATATCAAAATCTTCAATTTCTGGCTACGCCCGAGGAAGATCGATCCTTTGATAGGAGTAGGATCGATCCTTCTCAGTAGGATGGATCTTTCTATGAGAGTAGGATGGATCCTACTAAAGGAGTAGGATGGATCCTTCTCCTCGGCGATTTCCTCAATACTCTCGAGTGAAAGAAGGATTGATCCTTTCATGGGTCTTTCAAAATACTACACTTTGTCAGCTCTGTCTGTATAAAAGGATCGATCCTTCTAGGGAACATGATCGATCCGTCTTTCCTGAGTATTTACTGTTTTGCCAATCAGACTGCACCATTGGTACTAAAATTTTTGTAACTTCTTCCAGGAAACTCGGAATCACGAACCGTAAAATTCTCAAAAAACTAGAGTTCAAGAGCTTTCCAACCATATATGACACATCATCTGGTTCTTCATGAGGAGGTACAGTTTAATCTTTTAAGTTGATCCATGTAATCTTTTCAGCTTCTTTGCTCTTTTTTCCTGCATTTTCCAAACAACTATGTGAAGCAACATATAGATATAAAAATAGTAATAAAGATGTTGATTAAGGATAATAATCTAGCAATTGAGATGGTTATAAGACTGTTCAGAGTGTACTTTCATGCACTCTTCAATACTTCCGCCCATGAAGTGTCAAAAGCACAGTTAGATAAACCAACATGCCTTTTCAACTTAGTATGTGTAATCTCGACCCTATTTGTAGGATGATTCCCAAAGTGCATGTACTTGTCGACCCTAGCACTTACGAAATATTCTTTGTACAGATCCATCGACGTCTCTTAAACATATTCAGTGGCATCCTTGTACCCGGAAAAGGTGGTAAGCAGTGTGCTCAATTTTATATTGTACTCATGCATACTTATCGCATATACAACTGTAGAAACAAATTTTGACTAAGGTGAAAATGTTAGGTTATTTATGAAATTGCCCCTGGTAGCCTTGGATATACCTCGAAGGCGTATAACCACATACATAAGCTCAAACACATTCAAAGGACATATAAAGTGCTTTGTATGTGAGACTCCATGGTTTTGATAATATCCTACACAAACTGTGAGAACCTGTACCTCTACCCCTGTGGCTCGTTGTAGAACGCAAGGGCAATTTGGTAAATGGTGCCTTGTTGGTTTGTTTCATACCCGCGTGTGTACACACTGACCATGTTTGTGTTAGTGTTTGATTAGAAAGGTTAGGTGGATCCGGGATCGAAAGATCCAGGTTTGGCCTTGAGTTTTAGCCCAAGTCTACCTTTCTGCATCTAAGGGATCGATCTTTCCTTGCTAGAAGATCGATCTTTTAATGGTAGAAAGTCAAGGTGCGATCGTCATGAAGGATCGATCTTTCCCTAAGGAAAGATCGATCATTCATAGATCGGTTCGTTTGTCTATAAAACGGACGTAACCATCTTCCTTGAATAGCTTTTGAAATCCGCGTTCTTGAGCTCAGAGCTACCAGATTTTGAAGAGATTTCGGATGATCCAAGGCCTTGCAGCTGGGATTGAAGCTGCTCTAGGCTAGGTAGGGATCCTACCTATGTTTCTTTTTCGATTTTGTTAGTTTGAGTTTGATTGAAGCTTGTTTTGCTTAGATCTGTTAAACTAAGAGTTTATTTTCAATGAAATCTTTGATTTTGGACTCGTGGTCCTTCGTACAACCAGATCCCAGAGTTTTGTGGGATTTAGTAGAGTTTTTCGGCGTTATTTCTCGTCGGAAGTTCACCGGAGAACCCAACAAGATCAATCTTTCTTGGTGAAAGATCGATCCTTTTTGTTGGTCATGCTTAGCCCGATGAAAGATCGATCATCTGGTTGGAGTTGATCGATCATCTGGTTGGAGATGATCGATCATGTGTCTTGGGTAGCATGGGATACCCTTGTCACGAGGAGGATCGATCTTCTTGGAAGGAAGGATCGATCTTTCTTGGATCGACAAGGAGGGTGCTCTCTGTCGCAATGATGATCGATATTCCTAGGAGGAAGGATCGATCATCTTGGCTCAACAGGGAAGGAAACTCTCTGTCGCTTGGAAGATCAATCTTTTCTTATCAAAAGATCGATCCTCAAGGACGAAGAGGGATTGTCTTGGTTTTGCCCGCGGGGCTTTGTATGTACAGATTTCTTACAGCTTTATACCTTGTACATACTCTTAAGCATGCTAGCCCTATATTAGGGGTAGTGGTGAGCCAGGAGAGTAATGACTCCTGTGATTTTTAGAATAAGTGGGCGAGTAGCCCTACTGCTTTCCATAGCCTTGCATGCCGGTGTGCGCCGAGGGCTTCTACATGCGTTGTTTGTCTCTGTTGTTTACGGGGCTGCTTCCCGATGCAGGTTGCTGGTGAACTGGCTGGCAGTTGGTGATGTACCACTGCAGCAGTTCCAGACATTAAATATGTGTTCACCACCTCGGGCCGGTAGAGTGCCGAGCCCAGACCTTGTTATGTTATCATCACATCCTGCTGCATGCTTAACTACTTATATTGTGTATGTTCATCGCATGCATCTCTGTTGTGCATTAGTTGCATGGTTATGGCTTGGGCGATCTGTGGGTCGCCGTCCCGAGGCTTGGAAGCTCGGATTTAGCCCTAGGACCGGGGTTGGGTAGTTTGGACTCGGTTTGAATTGTGATGTACAGTCGAATTCGATGATACGCCTAGATGACTGGTCCTTGATGATTGTAGAGGTCCTGTCAGCCTCGACTCAGATTCTGAGTTGTAGCCGGTGTCCCACTGTGATGACTCTTGAGTAGAGAGGTTGCCTAATCAGCGGTGTCAGTTCCCGTTTGTAGTGTCGTTTCCCTACTTGTGAGTCAACAGTGTTGGTTCCTGCTTACTGGGTGTGACCCATCATGTGACCAGTTCTGTTAGAAGACCATGATCGTAGATCTCAGGGACACGCGGTGGGGTTATAGGACCTCTGTATACATCCAAGTCTTACTTGAGGGTGACACTGTTGCGTTTTCCTCTTCATTCTGTGTGTCATAGTGTAGTTTCCCTGCTGAGCTTAGTTGCTCGCTCCTACCTGGGATGAGTTTTGCAGGTGCAGGCGCTAGCTCCCCTTCGGTGGCTCATACCGAGCAGTTGGTCGCCGGTGCGGCAGCGCCAGGCGGAGTCTGGGAGGTGGTGATCATTTACATATTTTAAACCCTTTGTTAGTTAGTCTCCTACGGAGTGGTATATGTTGTATTTGAATATTCCCCTCTCCGAGGATATGTATATTATACTCATTTGGGTTTTGTAATTCGTGGTTCGAGGTTCTGTTAAATTATAGTCTTTTAATTGAGGGTGTTTTTGGTGAACTGTTAGGGAGACCAATAGGTTAGAGGGAACCCTCGTCAAATTTTCTGCGTTTCGTTAGGTTCCGGTTCGCGTCGCCCGGCCCGGTTAGGCTTCGCGGTTTGGGGCATGACAGCTTGGTATCAAAGCATAGGTTGTTGATCCGAGGGTTAGGATCAGGTTTCGGTTTAGATTGAGTGTGGAATGGGTTAGTTCTATATCTAGAACATTTGTGCATGCTCCTTTTGATGTGTTGTGCTTTTCCGCTTTCTGTGTTGTACTGTTTGTTTTGCGGCTTCTGACGAGTGAACGTTCGTTTGTCATTGGTGATTGCATAGATGTCGGGAGTTCGAGGTCGGCTTTCAGTTATCGGTTGGGGCGGGGCACGACCCGGTTGGCCCGCACGACCGAGCAAGGAGGTTCTTGCTAGAGCGGTACGAGCTCGACGGACTGGGCCATCACCAGCGATGGTTTCGATCGCATGGGAGGAGACCCTTCTCACCGAGGAGGGGGTTGTCACTCCGGTCGACGAGCGGGCCGCGATGGCGGTCATGATGGATTTTCAGCGGTCGAACCCGATTAGGTTCAGCGGTGAGACTAGAGATTCGACCACAACATATGGCTGGCTACGATGAGTCACACGCGTTCTCGATGCTCTGTTCGTCGAGGATGACCAGATCTGGGTCACCCTCGTGGCGTTCCAATTCGGTGGGGCACCGCCCAGCACACCAGTGGCGGAGAGGAGCCGATGTTAGAGGAGTTCAGAGCGTTGTTCTTGGACGCGTACTTCCCGGAGAGTACGCGTGACACTCTATCTCGCGAGTACCAGTCCCTTCAGCAGGGTACTCGCTATGTGCAGCAGTATGTCACCCGGTTTACTCACCTTGTCCATTTTGCGGGGGCAGTAGCAGTAGATCCGACGGCTAGGGCATGGCAGTTCGAGTGGGGACTTCAACCGGAGATCAGACGGCAGACATGTTCCTACCGTTTTCAAACACACGCAGCAGTTCTGAACTGCGCCTTGGTAGTGGAGGCGTAGTTGCAGGACGAGAGACGCGGGGCAGTTCCACTGGTAGTCTCTACCAGTACACCACAGAGACCCCAGTTTAGAGGGGGATTCGGGAAAGGCCATCAGTAGCGTCAGCAACCTTTCCAACAGCAGTCGCAGCGCCCACAGCTGTTCCAGCCACAGCTGCCGAGTCCTCTAGGCCAGTTTCTCCTGATGGCCGGGCCCTCTGGGCAGGTTCCGTCAGGGGGAGGCCAGGGTCAGTAGCCTGATGGCGCATCATCCACGTGTTTCTACTGCGGTCAGCCGGGACTGTCCCCTGTGAGGAGTGAGGGGCGCTATGCCGCATGGCAGTAGAGGCGGAGGGTCCGGTGCTTGGAAGGGGAGCAGTGGTGGGCGCGGATCAGAGGCTGGACTGAGTCGCTCCATGAGTGGAGGCGGCCAGCGGGGGCGTGTGTTTGCTCTCTCAGAGCGTGAGCAGGCGGACACCGTGCAGCTTTACCCGCCGCCAAAGCAATACCAGCAGGCAGCGGCAAAGCCATCCGTGCTCAGAGGTATCTTTCAGCTTTCTAGTTCTTTAGTAGATGTGCTGATAGACTCTGGGGCGTCTCATTCCTATGTTGCTAGCATGTGTGTGGCATCGCTAGGATTAGAGACGAGTTGGCTAGTGGTGGCACAGTCAGTAGACTGACCGATCCGCAGGGCAGTCAGGGTAGACCGGGTCGGCCGATCTTGTTCTTTGGAGGTTGGATGCCTCCGTGTCTGTCTACACCTTCAGGTGCTAGACATGACGGGCTTCGATGTGATACTCGGTATGGACTGGTTAGCAGCATACCGAGCTATCATCGATTGTGGTCGCCGGAGGGTGGTCTCTTGGACATCCAACGGGACACAGTTTGTGTTGTTGGGGGATCGATTCTCAGCCGATTCCTTTGCTTGTGGTGTGGGAAGGCGTGGCAACGAGCTCTCAGCCTTATTATTCAGCCTATCTCTATTTGGTTCTGAAGGAGTGCAACAGAATAGTTTTTCCAGGATCGTGTGCGACTACACCAACGTGTTTCCCGAGGTGTTGTCGGGGCTTCCACCGCCCAGAGAGGTTGATTTTGAGATCGACCTAGTACCAAGTACCGCATCAATCTCTCTCCCAACTTTTAGGATGGCACCAGCAGAGAAGAGCGAATTAAGGACCCAGCTAGATGAGCTGACCAGCAGAGGCTTTATCCGTCCCAGCATATCTCCCTGGGGGGGCCAGTGTTGTTCGCAAAGAAGAAGGATGGTACCCTTCGACTTTGCATAGACTACAGGCGGCTCAACAGGATGACGGTGAAGAACAGGTATCCGATGCCGTGGATCGATGACTTGTTTGACAAGCTACGAGGATCTTCAGTGTTCTCGAAGATCGATCTCCGCACCGGCTACCACCAGTTGAGGGTTCGGCATTGTGACATCCCGAAGACGGCTTTTCGGACTCGGTACGGCCTGTACGAGTTCGTGGTGATGCCGTTTGGGCTGACGAACACACCAGCAGCGTTCATGGATCTCATGCAGAGGATCTTCCAGCCATTTCTAGACGAGTTCGTGGTGGTGTTCGTCGACGACATTCTGATCTATTCTCGATCAGAGGAGGAGCACGAGCGACACTTAGCGACAGTGTTGTAGCTACTTCGGAAGCATCGGCTATATGCCAAGGCTTCCAAGTGCGAGTTTTGGCTTGCACAGGTGGGATTCCTTGGACACGTGGTGTTGGCAGCAGGGATCTTAGTTGACCCGGCCAAGGTCGAGGCAGTGATACAGTAGCAGAGACCGAGGACAGTGTTCGAACCTCGGTCCGTAGTTTTCTAGGCCTGGCGGGTTACTACAGGCGGTTCGTGCGGGACTTCTCCAGAGTTGCCAGACCGTTAACCAGGCTGACACAAAAGGCCGTCCCTTTCGTGTGGGATGATGCTTGTGACCGAGCCTTTGGGGAGCTGAGGACGAGGTTAACCAGTGCGCCGGTGTTGATCGTCCCCGAGCGAGGTATTGGTTACAGTGTCTACTGCGACACCAACGGTGAGGGTTTTGAGTGTATCCTCATGCAGGAGGGGCACGTAGTTTCCTATGGTTCTCGTCAGCTGAAGAACCGTAAGAGGAACTACCCGACTCACTACTTGGAGCTAGCAACGGTAGTCTTTGCCCTGAAGACCTGGAGTCATTACCTCTATGGTGAGAAGTTCTCTGTCTTCTCGGACCATAAGAGTTTGAGGCACGTTTTCACCCAATGTGACCTCAACCTGAGGCAGCGACGCTGGATGGAGCTACTGGAAGACTATGAGTTTGAGTTGCATTACCATCCTGGTAAGGCAAACGTCTTAGCAGACGCGCTGAGCAAACAGATATGAGACACCAGAGCAACAATTACAGGGTTGTCAGCGCGGCAGTGGCAGGCTTTAGAGACGGCGGGCCAGTTAGGGCTCGTGTTTGAGGATCGGGGATCCAGTAGCAGTGACGCAGAGCTCGAGGAGTTGCGCACATCGCAGTGATGCAGAGCTCGAGGAGTTGCGCACATCGGCGGGCACGGAGGACGTAGACGGGGACTAGATAGTATCGTCAGACGGAGGGCTACGGTTCAGAGGCAGAGTAGCAGTTCTAGCAGATCCAGTTCTATGAGACGACATCTTATGAGAGTTCCACCACTCTCATTTTGCAGTTCATCCCGGGGTACCAAGATGTATCAGGACCTGCGGTGTCACGCCCCGACCCAGAAAACCCATCCGAATCGAGATGTGAACCACCTAATCCTGTTTACATCATCAATTGGCGCACAAGTATATAACTGCTATGAATTAAAACAATTTAATCCTCAACTTCATAAAATTTTTGGCAGAATCCCATTTATAATTATAACACAGGAAACCTGTATATTTGATAATTTCAATATTCTCACATTGATCAACATTTATATCAAAGAATATTACAATACTTCTCAAATACGACTGAATTTAATAATCATACAATTATGTCCTCGAATACATCATGTTATACCTCAATTTATACATCAATTTGTACATCATTGATCAAAACTGTAAATTATCTGTAGATGAACTTCTCGAAGCTCCAAGTCCTCGATCACCTCGAAATACCGCGCCATCTTCTAAAGGAACACCTGAAAGAAGGAACTGCATCGACCTGCATCGCCGATGCAGCCCAGGTAGGGTGAGCAACAATACCCAGTAGGGTTCTACTCTACGTCGCACAGAAAGGAAAGGAAACTGCAACTGCGTCGTTCTTTGCTTAAGCCTAAGAGATGCCAAGGGGCCCCATAACCCCGTCAATTCTCGAGGGCTCCTGTCCAGGTCCCACCCTCACCCAAGAACAAACGAGAGGAAACACAGACTGCAGGCTCCTGTCCAGGTACCAACCTGCCCAGTCATACCATCTCTCGCGGGGACACATATGTCAGGGACATCGACAACCATCCATAGCGCTTGGCCTTGGAGACCCGACACGACCTCTACACCTCAAATACAATAATAATCCATAGTCGACTATAACAGAAACCTCAAATGATATCAAACATTATCATTGATGACAATCACGTCCTAATCCTCGACTACTCAAACCCCGGTCCTAGGGCTAGATCCGGGCTACCCGAGAACCCCGGATCAGCGATCGACTCCATCGCCTACCACCTAGCCTCAATGCTGCTAATGCATTACAACATGCATGAGCCTACACAATCAACTAGGCCTAGGTGTCTCTACATGACATCTCATCAAGCATGTCCAATTTATCGTATAATACGTAATAGAGAATTAAGCTATCACAGTGTTATCACGTTTCAACCCAAATTCCGGCATTACGACGACATGCACCGCCCTCAACCAGAAATTGTACAATGGGGCATACCCCCAGCTAATCAATTCACAGGGCACCACTGGCCCGCGCACTACAACAATCATCCACAATTATAATATACATCAACTAGGGCACACCTTCGGCCAAATTAGTATAACCATTCCCAAGGGCATTACTCCCTTGGTTAATCCATGAATAAAAATATAACGGACGCACAGCCGGCCCTAGGCTTGAGCATGGTATACAACTCACAATCAGATAGCTGAAAAAGAGCGGAGGAAAAAAATGCGAAGTTCACATTAGGTAATAGGAATCGAACAGAGGGGGAAACACGCTATAATAAAATGCAACTAACATGCTGGGCATACCTCTACCATGATTGCAGAAAGAGAAGAGAACTATTGGTACCTCCATTATTCTCATCTCAATCAAGCATTCCAAAATGTTATTGAAAATAAGTTGGACTAAAACCAAACTTTGCAGATCTCATCTAAAGACCGCTAAGATCAACCCTACCAAAAATCCGCTCAATTGAACAATTAAACCCACTTAAATACTCGGATTTAGCTGGCTGCCCTGTTCCTGCACAGCCAGCCCAAGTAATTCACCAGAAATTCCACAGAGCTTCAAAATTCATGAAATCACTTGCAATTAGCAGTTAACTCATCCATATATAACTTTTGTGTATAACATAAACTCCGATCATACACGTACGGCTCTATATCGAAGCTAGAACACCACTGTTTTGATTAGAACAGTAAAATCCGAGAAAACCCCCATGAACACATGCTCAAATCCAGGTTAAATCAAATCCAGTTACTACCAACTTTAAATAGTTGTTAAGCAGTCCCATAAACCTCATCCAGTGCCATTGCATGAAGAACAAAGCAAATAGACGACAACAAACACTATGTCTACATACCCGAGGTTAACCAGCAATCCAGTAGAGAAGAGAATATCATGGTATTGGGACTCACGGCATGTCACAGCAAGGCATAGCATAACATTGGCGTCGTCTAGAGAGACGAGGGGGACTACCGGAGAACAGGGCATAGCACCAGGGGGAAAAGGAGAATACCAGAGCATAGTAAAGCATGGAAATGGATCACAATAGGGGAAACTAGGCACCTCAGAGGCATGAAAACAGCAACATACTCAAGATCAACCGCAACGGGGAAAAACACAGAGGAATCGGAATCCTAGCACCTCAAACATCCCTCGGAAGCAAGGAGGAATAGAGGAAATCCCAAGCAACTCACGCAATCCATATCAGTAAGGAAAAACAGAGGAAAGAAGACGGGGAATCATGCTCACAACACCTAGCTTCCACCATGGCAGCAAGGGGGAAGAATACAAGGAACACGGATGCAGGGGGAAGGATGAACAGAGGAGAACAGAGCTTCTCCTAGCGTCAGGATTCATGGCACCACAATAAAATCCAACACCCCAGAGGAGTAGGAAGGAACCCAAAGGAAGTCCAACCCATCTCAGCAACAGGAAGAAGGAGAACAGAGGAGGAAGCCTCGAAAACCCAAAGAAGAATCCGGTAAAACCGCAAGCTTAACATCAAATCCATCAAACTGGAAAAAATGGAAGCAAATCTCGTCGAAATCCACCATTAACTCAAAGATCTAACTAACCACATGCAATAGGAGAGAAAGAACATCAACAGCGAATCCAAAAACACCCAATGGCATGCATCAATCCATACCTAAACTAGTAGAGTCCTAAACCAAGTTTAGGGAAGTAACCCTACCTCTAAATCGCTTCTCCCTCTTCTTCTTCACCGGCCGCGAGCACCGCCGGCGTGTACCTCAGACTCCTCCAGTCGCGGTCGCCATCACCATCGCCCAACTCGTCACCAGCCGTCGTCGCCGCTGCCGTCGCCAAGCTCCCCTCCAGCCGCTGTCCGGCCGCAGGACTCTCTCCTCTCTCCCCGATTGGCTGGGTCGCGCCGCCTCTCTCTCTCGATCTCTCTCTCTCAATCGCGGCTGAAGACCTAACGGGAGATGGGTTAATTGGAGCCTTAAGTGCTAATGGCTTAAGATTAGATCATGGCCGTCCGATCGGCCAGATCTGATCCCATAAGCTCAAACCTTGATCTAATCAAGATCTTCTAGTCTAGGATTCCCCTGATGATCTAATCAAGCACATACATCACCACATGGCCGTGTGTGCACAACGCGTGTGTGAAACCAACTTCGCCAAGGGTAATTTACCAAATTACCCTCGGGGTCGCAACAATCAAAGAGCATCGCGAAGCAAGGCCAACCAAGCCCAAAACCAACAGAACCAGACCCTCGACCAACGCGGTCGGACCGGGTTGGAGGTACGAGTCCTCACATGCGGTGGCAGTTATGGTGGTGTGGGATGAAGAGGGCAGTGACGGAGTTCATATCGCGCTGCCTTACCTGTCAGAAGGTCAAGGCAGACCACCAGCGGACTCCGGGGTTACTGCAGCCACTTCCACTAGCTGAGTGGAAGTGGGAGCACATCATGATGGGCTTCGGGACCGGGCTACCGAGATCTCCTTTGAGGAATAACGCAATTTGGGTCATCATTGATCGATTGACCAAATCAACGCACTTCCTGCGTATGCGGACGACAGACTTGACGGACAGGTTGGGCAGCTTGTACGTTAGAGAAGTAGTCAGATTACACGGAGTTCCAGTTTCTATCGTGTCAGACCGTGACCCCAGGTTCACCAGCAGGTTCTAGCGAGGTTTTCAGGAGGCAGTTGGCACACTCCTCACTTTCAGTGCGGCATTTCATCCGCAGACAGACGGGCAGTCAGAGCGGACGATCCAGATCTTGGAGGACATGCTGAGAGCATGTGTCCTCGACGCTGGAGGTAGCTGGGAGGAACACGTTCCCTTGGTGGAGTTCGCCTACAACAACAGCTACCAGTTCAATCATGGAGTAGCACCTTTCGAGGCGTTGTACGGTAGGCCGTGTCGCTCCCCAGTGTGCTGGACAGAGGTTGGAGAGGTTTCACTCACCGGTCCAGACCTCGTCAGGCGGTCGTCAGAGAGGTTAGTGCAGATCAGGCAGAGACTTCTCACGGCACAGAGCCGGCAGAAGAGTTATGCAGATCAGAGGCGACGTCCGTTAAAGTTTGCAGTCGGCGACCGAGTGTTCTTGAGATCTTCGCCGTACAGAGGTTCCGTCAGGTTTAGCAGAGGTGGCAAGTTGGCGCCGAGCTTTGTCGGGTCGTTTGAGATCCTAGAGATGATCGGCAAGGTAGCTTACCGCCTGGATCTTCTTCAGCACATGTCAGCTATGCACCCGACTTTCCATGTGTCGATGTTGAGGCAGTATCACCCAGATCCATCTCATGTCATCAGGGTGGATGACATTGAGCTTTAGGCAGATGCGAGCTTCGTTGAGCAGCCGGTTCGAGTGTTTGACCGGAGGGGTCAGGTCTTGTGGGGCAAGACGATTCCCTTGGTCAAGGTACTGTGGAGGCACTAAGGAGATGACCTGGGAGCGCGAGGCGCGTGTCGGTTCAGGATCCACGAGCTAACTACTCGTACCAAAACTATGGAGTGATAGTAGGGGGCTCAATATTGCCTTTACCATAGAACCGCGATCAACCCAACGAATTGACCGCTAGCACCACTGGCAGCGTACACACGCTGCCCGGGTCAAGCCTACAATCCACCATGTTCTGAACCTCTACATCCGACATGACAGGGCCGAACACAGGGGGCTGCTGCCTGGGCCTGCAGCCAGGTCCGCAACCATGCCCTGGGCCTCTATATCCCACTCGGCAGGCCCGCAACCAAGGCATGCAGCGCCCACGACCAACAGTCTCCCCCCCAGCAGCACCACTGGGGTTCGAGCCCGTAACCTCGCTCTGATACCACATGTCGGTTCAGGATCCACGAGCTAATCACTCGTACCAAAACTCTGGAGTGATAGTAGGGGGGCCCATATTGCCTTTACCATAGAGCTGTGGTCAACCCGACGAATCGGCCGCCATCACCACTGGCAGCGCAGACACGCTGCCCGGGTCGGGCCTACAACCCACCCTGTCCTGGGCCTCTACATCCCACACGACAGGGCCGAATACAGGGGGATGTTGCCTGGGCCTGCAGCCTGGTCCGCAACCAGGCCATGGGCCTCTACATCCCACTCGGCAGGCCCGCAACCAAGCCTTGTCGCGCCCATGGCCAACAGCGCGCATGCGGCAGGAGTTTCCGCAGTTGTTTTCTTCTCGAGGTATCTTTCGTCCTGTCTTCTAGTATAGCTATTTTATTGTTTCAGAGCCCCACCTTTATCGAATCTCGAGACGAGATTTCCTTTAAGGGTAATAGGATGTGAGGACCTGTCCCTCTACCCCTGTGGCTCGTTGTAGACCGCAAGGGCAATTTGGTAAATTGCACCTTGTTGGTTTGTTTCACACCCGCGTGTGCACACACTGACCATGTTTGTGTTAGTGATTGATTAGAAAGGTTAGATGGAACCGGGATCGAAAGATCCAGGCTTCGGATTGAGTTTTAGCCCAAGTCTAGCTTTCTGCATCTAAGAGATTGATCTTTTCTTCCTAGAAGATTGATCTTTTAATGGCAGAAAGTCAAGGTGCGATCGTCATGAAGGATCGATCTTTCCCAAAGGAAAGATCGATCATTCATAGATCGGTTCGTTTGTTTATAAAATGAACGTAACCCTCTTCCTTGAATCCGTTTTGAAATCCGTGTTCTTGAGCCCAGAGCTGCCGGATTTTTGAAGAGATTTCGGACGATCCAAGGCCTTGCAGCTGGGATTGAAGCTGCTTTAGGCTAGGTAGGGATCCTACCTATGTTTCTTTTCCGGTTTTGTGAGTTTGAGTTTGATTGAAGCTTGTTTTGCTTAGATCTGTTAAATTACAAGTTTGTTTTCAATGAAATCTTTTGTTTTGGACTCATGGTCCTTCGTACTACCAGATCCCAGAGTTTTGTGGGATTTGGTAGAGTTTTTCGGCGGTATTTCTTGCCGGAAGTTCGCCGGAGAACCCAACAAGATCGATCTTTCTTGGTGAAAGATCGATCATTTTTGTTGGTCATGCTTAGCCCGATAAAGGATCGATCATCTGGTTGGAGATGATCAATCATGTGCCTTAGGTAGCATGGTAAGCCCTTGTCACGAGGAGGATCGATCATCCTGAGACGAAGGATCGATCTTCCTTAGCGCGACAAGGAGGGTGCTCTCTATCGCAATGATGATTGATCTTCCTGGGAGGAAGGATCAATCATCTTGGCTCGACAGGGAAGGAAACTCTCTGTCGCTTGGAAGATCGATCTTTTCTTAGGAAAAGATCAACCCTCGAGGACAGGGAGGGATTTTCTTGGTTTTGCCCGCGGGGCTTTGTATGTACAGATTTCTTACAGCTTTATACCTTGTACATACTCTTAAGCATGCTAGCCCCGTATTAGGGGTAGTGGTGAACCAAGAGAGTGATGACTCCTGGGATGTTTAGAATAAGTGGGCGAGTAGCCCTACTGCTTTCCATAGCCATGCATGCCAGCGTGCGCCGAGGGCTTCTACCTGCGTGGTTTGTCTCTGTTGTTTGCGGGGCTGCTTTCCGATGCAGGTTGCTAGTGAACTGGTTGGAAATTGGTGGTGTACGACTGCAGCAGTTCCAGACCTTAAAAATGTGTTCACCACCCCGGCTGGCAGAGTGTTGAGCCCAAACCTTGTTATATTATCATCACATCCTACTACATGCTTAACTGCTTATATTGTGTATGTTCATCACATGCATCTCTGTTGTGCATTAGTTGCATGGTTAAGGCGTGGGCGATCTGTGGGTCGCCGTCCCAAGGCTTGGTGATGAGAATGCATAATGTTATATTTTTATCCCTTAATATTTAGTCTCCTATGCTTATTTAGTTCCTAAATACACTCATTATTCTTATATTTTGATTTAGGATGCAATTGAAGTCCTTAAGTCGAAAAGAAGCTGAAAAGAGTGCATGGATCAACTTTAAAGATTTATCTGTACCTGCTCATGAATAACCAGAGGATGTTCCATACATGGTTGGAAAGTTCTTGAAGTCTAGATTCTGGAGAATTTTACGGTTCGTGATTCCGAGTTTCCTAGAGGAAGTTACGGCAATTTCAGTACCGATGGCGCAGTCTGGATGGCAGAACAGTAATAAGCTGAACAATCCGATCGATCCGACACCAATGGTTCGATCGATCGGACTTGGGAATTAAAGGGAGACATAACGTATGCTTTTTAGAGGAACACAGTTCGATCGATCGGACCATCGATCGAACTCGGGAAGAGCCAGAGACGAAGGATTTTTACGAAATTGATCGATCCGACTCCCTTAGTCCGATCGATCGGGCTCGGGCGTGAATAGAAGTTGAAGATTTTAATGAGACCGATCAATCCAGCATCCAAGGTCCGATCGATCGGACTTTCCCAGTAACAAAAATCAACGATTGTGATCTAATCCGAGGGTGGATACATTTGGGGCTATAAATAAGACTCTTTCTAGGGTTTGGAGGAGGATTCTTGGACACTTTTGGCTACTCTTTCTCCTCTTTTATATTTTTTCTAGGTTTTCTTTTGCTTTATGAAATCTTTTGGAGGATTGTTCTTGATGGCCCTGCGTGGCTAAATCTTGATCCTTGGTCGAGGAGACTGAAACCTCGGAATCAATGAAACTGTGAGATCTAATTTATTTTTATTGTTCAGTTTATACATGAGTATTGGATGTTCTTCTGAGATTAAATCTTCATGATTACCTTGTCTAATTGCTAGGAGGCCTACTAGTTTATTATTCATGGCGATCTACCGCTAGGTTTGATATCAAATCCGGAATTGTTTGATCCCTCTAATCTGCGAATCAACTAGGATCTAATAATTTACTGCTGATCAGATCTTGTTAGATCTTAGGAAGAATATTCAACTAGATTAAATGCAACCGCTTGTGCTTGTGTTGTTTAGCTTCATCGATCTCCCTATTCTTAACGCTGCTACCAGATTAAATCTACAGCGCTTGTCTTAGGTTGTCTAGTAGTTAGGGTTGATTAGATCGCTTGTTTCTAATTAACTATGATCGAGGAGAGCTTCGAATTGAATTCGGACGGTGAATATTCATGGTATAAATTGATTGATACTTGCATCTATGATCAGTTATAGGATTCCGACGGTAGATGTTGACTCAGACCAAGGTTTGTTCTCTTGATTTAACTCGTTTCTTCGCTTTAGATTATTTCTTTATTGTTTTTCCTCACGTTTAAAAACCCCCCATCTTTGTTCACTGAGCACAAAACTAGGCTAAACACTCTTCGTGGGATCGACTCGTACTCGCACTACTACATTTATTTTAACGAGTACTGGATTTATTTTTGAGTGCCTGCGACAGCACATCACTTGGAAGCTCGGATTTAGCCCCAGGACGGGGGTTGGGTAGTTTGGACCCGGTTTGAATTGTGGTGTACAATCGAATTCGATGATAGGCCTAGATGACTGGTACACATATTGCTTGATGATTATAGAGGTCGTGATGGCCTCGAGTCGGATTTTGAGTTGTAGCCGGTGTCCCACTGTGATGACTCTTGAGTAGAGGGGTTGCCCACTCAGCGGTGCCACTTCTCGCCTGCAGTGTCGTTTCCCTGCTTGTGAGTCAACAGTGTTGGTTCATGCTTACTAGGTGTGACCCATTATATGACCAGTTCTGCTGGAAGACCATGATCGTGGATCTCAGGAACACGTGGTGGGGTTATAGGACCTCTGTGTACATCCAGTTCTTACTTGAGGGTGACACTATTGCGTTTCCCTCTTCCTTCTGTGTGTCGTAGTGTAGTTTCCCTGCTGAGCTTAGTTGCTCACTCCTACTCGGGCTGCGTTTTACAGGTGCAGGCGCTAGCTCCTCTTCGGTGGCCCCTACCGAGCAGTTGGTCGGCGGTGCGGTGGCACCAGGCGGAGTCTGAGAGGAGGTGATCATTTATTTGCTTTAAACCCTTTGTTAGTTAGTCTCCTAACGGAGTGTTATTTGTTGTATTTGAATCTTCCCCTCTCTGAGGATTTGTATATTATACTCACTTAGGTTTTGTAATCCATGGTTCGAGGTTCTGTTGAATTATAGTCTTTTAATTGAAGGTGTTTTTGGTGAACTGTTAGGAAGACCAATATGTTTGAGAAAGCCCTCGCCAAATTTTCCGCGTTTCGTTAGGTTCCGGTTCACGTCGCCTGACCCGGTTGGGCTTTCGCGGGTCGGGGCGCGATACCAATCGGGAGCACAAAGGCCGTTTCGATAATTATACCCGCCCAAGGCTATTTTGGGAATCCATGTCAAAATACGTGCCTGGACTCTCTAAAACATCATATCATGACCCTACAAAGCTTTGACGGCATCCTACAGAAGCTAAAACGATATAGGCCCATTTTGGTAATTTTAGCAACAAGGGGTACTTTGGGGATTTCGACTAAAATACATATTCGGGCTCCCCATAATACCTAAAAAATAATCTAGCTTGATTTTGACGGCATCCTTTTTAAACCATGAATATAAAAAAAGAGCATGTTGGTCCATTTTGGTCATTTAGCCCCATGGGTAGTTTGGTCATTTTAACTTAGTCATTCAACCCTTGGGGTTATTTTGGTCATTTTATATCATTAGGGATGTAATAGTCCAAAATACGCACATAAAAGGACACTTTTACATGTCTCAATGGTATTTCGGTCCAAAATATATATGACCGAAGAAGGGATATTTTGGTAAGTTATCCACCCCCTGACCATGGACATTTTGGTAAAATCCCTGTAATATAATTCGAAATTGGAACATATATTCAAAATTCAATCAAATATTCAAAATTTGAACAAATAATATTTGAAGTTTGAACAAACATTCCAAATTCAAATAAATATTCAAAATTCAAATAGATGCAAATGGATTCAAACATAATTTTGAATTCAAATAGAGAAAGTATTTATCTACAACCTCCAAGATCCTAACTCCCAAATTCTCAACCCCCTAAATCATAATATTCCAACCTCTTCGATCCTAACCTCTCAAATCTCAACCCCAAAGATTTCATTCTCTCAACAAACATTCAAATTCAACTAGCCCTCAACACTCACCTATAAATAGAGGGTAGGGGTGAAGCTTATTAAGGGACTTTTGGATGAGACTCTATATAGAAATTTTGGAGAGTCTATGTTTTGTTGAATTCTTATAGATCAAAGCTTGGAGACTTGAAGAATATCTTTTCTTAGCCAAATCCAGGTGGATTAAAATCCACTCACAGGGAGTAGCTACAGTTTCTGAAGATCCTGTGGTGATTTTATCATCAAATTTGGAGAACCTTCATCATCACGTGGAGATCCTACAACAAACTCTTCATCAACTTTTGGAGAAGTTAAAGTAGTTTCTCCATTGGTACCAAGAGATCCAACAGCGGCCCCTTCCTCAACCACTCCAACAAGCTCTTCATCAACTCCTAGAGATCCTGCAATGACTTCTTCGACAACACTTGGAAATTCTACAACAAATCTTTCAACATTGAAGATCCAGGACTCTTGGAGGAGACTCTACATGAGACAGTTTGGAGGTGTTAGGCTTTGAACATGCAAAGAGAGGGGGCTTCTTGAAGCATTAGCAAAACCCAGGTGGATCCTATCACACCCCAACCCAGAAAACCCATCCAAATAGGGGCGTCAACCATCTAAACCTGTTTAGAAAATGAATTTTGACAGAGTCTCCCATAGATTTATAGCACAAGGAACCTGTATAATTTTTATCCCAGGCACATGATATAATTCATATAGAATAAAAGTACAACTATGAATTTAAACAAATTAGAATTAGAACAAATAACTAATTATTACATTCCTCAAAATCTTCATTAAAGAATATTACAAGCTTTCTTAAATACAACTTAATTAAGAATTATACAATTCAATCCTCAAATACATCAGGTCATACATCTATCTATACATCATAATATAAAACTATCATGAAGCTGTGTAAAACTCCTCGATGCTCCAAGTCCTCGATCATCTCAAAATGTCGTGCCATCTTCTAGAAGAACACCTGAAAGAAGGAACTGCATCGACTTGCATCGCCGATGCAGCCCAGGTAGGGTGAGCAATGATGAGAATGTATAATGTCATACTTTTATCCCGCAATGCCTAGTCTTTTGTGCTGTTTTGGTACCTAGATATACTCATTACTCTTATATTTTGGTTTAGGATACAATTGGAGACCTTGAGTGCGAAACGAAACGGAATGGACAATTCTGGACAGTTTTGATGATAGTTCGTAATCTGAGCATAACTTTTCCATCCAAGCTCTGATGGTGATAATTCAAGATGCTATGGGAAGGTAAGGAAGATCTCTACAACTTTCATGTTATACGTTTTGAGAGATTCTGGTTGATTGCATCAAGGAAATCGAAGCCAGAAGGTACGAAGAAGATTGCAAAGAAGATGGGTCAGCTTCATCGATTAAACTGTACCTAAATAGGATGAACTAGATGATATACCATATATAATTGGAAAGCTCTAGAAGTCTAGTTTTGGGAAGATTTTATGGTTCGTTATTTGGAGCTTTGACGGAAAGTTATAGTGCTTTTACTACAACCAGTGCAGGGTAGAATAGCAGAAGAAATATGCAGAGAATAAACGATCGATGTTCTTTTCATAAAAGATCGATCCTTTATGCACCCAGAGATGAAAGAGACCCACGGTCAACCAACACATCGACCGTCAGCCTCTGTCAAGAAAAACACTTCACAGGGTCGATGTGAGGATCGACCGCGAGGATAAATCTGAAATCCAGAATAAAGAGATCGATCTTCTTTCCAGAAGAGATCGATCTGAGTCGGGGCGCAGCCATAATCTGGGAAGAAAAGATCGATCTTCTTTCCATAAAGATTGATATTTGTTAACCGACTTTGCAGAATAAAGGGCTCAGATTTAATCTGAGGATGGGAAACTTATGGGCTATAAATAGGGTTCTTTTTAGGGATTGAAGGGGGGAATTCTAGAGGACTTTTGGCTCTTACTTTATATCTCTTTGATATTTCTAGGGTTCTTCTTTCTTCTTTAAAGGATTGTTCTTGATGCCCTTGCATGGCTAAATCTTGATTCTTGGTCAAGGAAACTGAAACATCGGAATCCATGAACTGTGAGATCTAATCTATTTTTATTGTTCAGTTTATACTTGAGTATTAAATGTTATTGTGTGATTATATTCATGATTGTCTTGTCTAATTGCTAGGAGGCCTACTAGTTTATTATTCATCGCAATCTACTGCTAAGTTGGGTATCAAATCCGTAATTGTTTGATCTCTCTAATCTACGAGCAACTAGGGTTTAATGATCTACTGCGTTTCAGACATTGTCAGATCTTAGGAAGAGCGTTCGACTAAATTAAATGCAACCGCGTGTGTTTGTGTTGTTTAGCTTCATCGATCTCCCTATTCTTAAGGTTGCTACTAGATAAAATCTACAACTCTTGTCTTAGGTTACTTAGTAGTTAGGGTTGATTAGATCGCTTGTTTCTAATTAACTATGTCGAGTAGTGATTCGAATTTAATTCGAATGGTGAATATTCATGGTATGAATTAATTTATACTTGCATCAATGATTAGTTATAAAGATTCCGATGGTGGATGTTGACTTAGACCAAGGTTTGTTATTTGTTTCTTATTTGTTTTCGTTTTACTCAAAACCCTCATCTTTGTTCACATAGTACAAAACTTAGGCTAGATATTCCTTGTGGGATCGACTCGTACTCGCACCACTACATTTATTTTAAAGAGTATTGGTTTTATGTTTGATTGCTTGCGACAGCACATCAAATTTTGGTGTTGTTGCCGGGGAGTGATTCTAGTTGAATTTCATGCTTATTGTGATCTTTAATTCGAAAAAAAAATTATTTCATTTATTTGCATTTTATGATAGAAGTTTTATTTATTTAGATTACTCTAGACCTTTTCTTGATTTGTTTTTCTCGGTTCATCGGAGTCTTCTTGGTTGCTTATGAGTATAGCTCGATCTTTTAATCAAGGTGATTTACAGTACGATTCAGAGATAGAAAGAACTTTCCGCAGGTTAAGGAGGGAAGCTCGGAAAAACTCCGAGGAGAACAATTTGGATCCTGATTCTTCATTTGCTAGTGATTTTGGATTAGAAGAGGAAGAAACCATGGCCGGAAATCGAACTTTGAAAGAACTTGCAGCCTCAGATTTGAATCAACAACCCTTATGCATTACATTCCCTACTTTGGATGCTGCTGCTACTTTTGAATTGAAATATGGACTAATACATCTCTTACCCACTTTTCATGGACTGTGAGGATCCTCACAAGCATTTAAAGGAGCTTCATGTTGTGTGCACAAGCATGAAACCTATGGGGGTGACTGAAGATCAGATCAAATTGAGAGCCTTCCTATTTTCTTTGAAGGATTCGGCTAAGGATTGGCTTGATTATTTACCCTTTGGGAGTATTACCACATGGAATGAGATGAAGAGGTTGTTTTTGGAGAAATATTTCTCAGCTTCAAGGGCGGCCAACATTCGGAAAGAGATACATGGTGTAAGGCAGCATAACAGAGAGTCTCTATACGAGTATTGGGAACGTTTCAAGAAATTATGTGCAAGCTGTCCCCATCATCAAATTAGTGAGCAATTACTTATCCAATATTTTTATGAGGGCTTACTAACTACTGACAGGAGTATGATTGATGTCGCTAGTGGAGGAGCTTTGGTGGATAAAACGCCTGAAGCCGCGAGGAACTTGATCGCAAATATGGCAGCTAATTCTCAACAATTAAACACTAGACTTGATTCTTATTCAAAACATGTTAATGAGGTAAATATCTCATCCCTTGAACAACAGATTGCGAGCCTAACTTTTCTTGTTCGTCAATTGGCTGTAGGTAATATGCAAACAGCGAAGGTTTGTGGGTTTTGTTCGGTGGTAGGACATCCAACCGATATGTACCAAACTTTTCAAGAGGAGCCCAGTGAATAGGTGAATGCAGCATGTAGTTTCCCTGGACTACCGCAAAGGAAGTATGATCCCTATTCGAACACGTATAATCCGGCATGGAGGGATCACTGATAACTGACTAATTATTCCTAATTAAACTCCTTAAATTACCTTTTTTAGGCCTAGAGTAGTTGTATTTAATAGTTTGTTAGTTGATATCAGGTTTAATCATGATTTGAGAAGAAATATAAGAATTTCAACTCAAAGGATGAATTTATGTGATAAAGACTGCTTCGTCTCTTGTCAGCAGAATATTCTCTATATATTCTGTATACGTCCAAATATTCTGGAAATTTGGTATGTGATAGAACACTTCAAGAGCTACAACTTTTACGTTGGACATTGTGCGAGAAGCCTGATGTATTAATACCAGTTTTCAAGAAGATAAAGATATATAGCTGCTGGAAAACTGGTCCGTCGATGCTCAGGAAACTATTCACTAAATATTCTAGATAAGTCCAAATAATGTCAAATCTTCTGAACAGGAGAGAAGACTTCCTAATCTACATCTTTCTTGTTGAGTACATTTCCAAATTCTAGACGGGTTGAACCCAGTCGCGACCAGAAGAGGCTGTCAGAATTAAAGCAGGAAATCCGAGTTGCACTAGAGGTCCAACTCAACTTAGCCATAACCCTAATTCCGGGAATACACCTTTAAGAAGGTGTTGGCTGGCCGAAAATAAGCATCTTTTTGAAAATCTTTGGAGGAGGAGGAAGAAGATGCAGAGGATGTGGATTGTGACAGCTTCCTACTCCAACCCGATGGCTTTCATCCAAAAGATGAGTTGCTAATTATTGTACTTAGGATTATTAATGAAACCCTAGTGTAGTTTTGATTTTTCTTTGGTTGGATTCTTGTGAACTTCGCGATGCATGATCTCATTAATACGGTTTTATTGTTAATAGAGTTGAAGGAACAGAGTTCCCTTGACGTACTTTCAGTCCTACATGATTTCTGTGATTGATTGTAGAGATTTATGAGATGGTTTTCATGAAGTTATTGATTTGCCTTTGAGATAAGCTATGCTATGCCAAGATAGGTTGTGCCAAGGTCATTAGGAGTAGTATAATTTAATGTAATCATAGGACCAAAGACAATCTATGCCAAGCAAAGATAGGTTATGCCGTTGGGAACATTAACTTTCTTTTAGGGATTCATGTGAGTTTGTAGCCATATGATCCACAATGTTGAGAGAAAGAAACAAGATAATAACTAGAGAAGACTAATAATGAAACTAAGGCGGATTGAGTAATTCCTAAGTAACTACTCCATTGATTCAAATTGATCAACCTTTTATTTCTTTTCTTTATTAGTTTAGATAACTCTATTCTATCTTTGATTCTTTTCCTTAGTTTTAGGGTTTTGAGAATTGATTTTGGTTACCAACGTTTTCCCTGTGGATCGACTCCCGACTTCACCGCTATTTCTACCTGGTAGTGTAGTGATTGATTAAGGATTATAAATTTAATATTTGATTGAGTTTGCAATGTTTTAACGACGACGTTTGTGAGCGATCAATTTTTGGCGCCGTTGCCGGGGAATTTCGACGGTTAACTAATTGATTTTCTCTTAACTCGTTTTCTTTGCATAGTTAGATTTTTATCTTTCTTATTTCTCCCTTTCTTTATTTTACACTTTTTAGGAATTTTCTGATAATTTTTGTTGAATTTTAGTAGCATTGGAACGAATTTTTCTTGAAGGAAGCATCTCACCCACGGCCTGGAGCGATCGGTCGGACCCCAAACCGACCGATCAGAACTGCGTAGTCAGGTAAGTTTTCTAAATTCCAAATTTTTCGTTTCGATCATTATTTTATGGATTTTCTCCTCTCCTCCGAATCTTCTTTTTCCTTTTTCTCTTTCTGGTTTATGATTTTGCATGCATGGCCAAATATAATATGCCACCGGGTCCATCATGGGATTATCACACACCCTCAACATATACACCTGCTTACAATAATGACATATATGGTTTATCAAATCCGGCATATAATTCAAATTCATGCATGTATAATCCGAATTTTGGAAATCATACAATTCCTAATTGGCAATTTGAAGGTTATCAACGTCCTAACGTTCAACCATGGAACATAGAAACACCGGCCCAAAATTTTGAACCTAGTTTTGAACGACAATATCCTTCACAAGTACTCTCTAACCAGACTTTGGACAAACTCATGAGTGCAATTGTTGATATGAAAATTGAGCTTCGGAATGAAATGACGTTGATAAGGAACGAGCAATTATTGATAAGAAACGATGTTAACTCTAATGATCAATCAATTAAGAAAATAGAGACACAAATAGAACAACTAGCCCACATGGTTGATTCATATTATGAGAATGAGGACTATGCAAATAATTATGTTCCAGCTGTTTGTGATGACAATGTTGGTGCAGCTTATGTTTCTAATGAGAATGATGCATGTCATTTTGAGATGTGTTCTAATACTTTGCCGAATTATAAAACTATTGACAATATTTTGTCGGCCTCTGAAAATAATATTCCTAAATGCATACCTAATGAAACTGGACCTTATATGTATTTTGATCATGCTTTAGAAGCTAATTGTTTTAGTGATGATAAGAATTGTTGTGATGAATTGCTGGTTTTACATGATGAGTTGAATGATGATGATGTGCCTATTAGTGATAAACATAATGAGGATGAGGGTGTTAGCAATATTCCTTCTGAGCGTCAGTTTGAGATTCTACCTTTAATATCATCCCCATTAGTTGAACTTTGTGAGGAGGAGAACCTTGTTATGAGTGAAGACCATGCCAATTACCATCGTCCCTTCCTCAAAGATCATATCAAAATTTCCAGTTCTATGCATACTTTGTTTGCTAAAAACTTCTTTTTATTTTTTGATGAAGCATGTCTGCATACCTTCACCATGATTCGAGCCAGGAATTTCTTCACATGGAATCATCGCCCTCCTAAATTTTGTTTCAGGAGTGTCTAGCTAAAGACGTAAACTTACACGCTTTCTGGGAGGCAACCCAGTTTTTAGGATTTTTCCTTAGCTTTATAGAATTTTATTTAATTTTTACGATTTCCCCCTGATTTTTAGGATTTTCCTCATATTTTTCTGAAATTTTTCTCCACCTGCTTCCTATTTTTCCTTATTTTCCGCTGGAGTTTCACTCTCCTACCCCACTGTTTCTCGTCACGGCTCGTCGTCCCGACTCATCGGCTCATCCCCGAGCCGTTACCCACCGCCGCCCATTGCAGCATCTCCGGTTGTCCCCGTCCCTCCAAACCACCATCAAAACCTTCGCCATCTTCTCCTCTACGTCCTCACGACCTTCCTCACCATCATCTCTGTCTCCTCCGACGCCGGTGAGCCCCGCGGCCATCGTCTTCACCATCATCCACGGCCTCCCATCATCCATTAATAGCTCCAGAACCTTCCTCTGATCACCACGAACCTTCCGCCACCATCAAAACCCGACCTTGCCGCCTGGATTATCGGCTTCAACCTCCGACGAAACCACCTATCTGACCACCTTCAATCCGCCGGCTGGAAGCTCAATTCATCCAAACTCTACCATTAGACAGTTCCCCACACATCCACGAACCTTCCTCCACCATTACTAACCTCAATTAGAGCATGGATCGCCGGATTTCATCTCCGATGACCCCTACCGCCGGCGAGCTCTTATCCACCGACTGAGGCCTTGTTTCATCGATCAGACGCTTTCGGTGCATTCCTTGATCTTCCACGACTCTATCCCCACCAGTCTCGTCCTCTGGCGACAAGGTTTCGCCGTCGATCCATCGCCGGTGAGCTTTCAGCCGTCCGTTTGCTTCTAGATCGCGATCCCGGTGTTACAAAGTTCATATTCTCGATCCGAGGATACAGATCTTCGATCAAGACCATGTTGAGCATTCTTTGATCTTCTAGACGTTCTAGAGCAACATCCGATGTTAAATACTCCTTATTTTCGCCGATTTTATTTCTGATCTCGCCGCGGACGGCTGCCGTGTGTGTGATGATGTTTTATGCGGATGCTAACTGATGGTTGCCCTGCTTGGATATTTTGGTCCTTTATTTTCTTATCTGTGATATCTAGAAGATTATTTTTGATGTATTATCTCCTTTACTATTTATCTGTACATGTTATGTTTTTATGTGATGACTGTTTGGACAGATTAATATATCATGAAAATACAAAGGAGACTATGTCGAAATTTTCTATGATTCTAATACCTTTATGAACTTTCATGAGTTATATTTGATCTTTTTGGAAAGGTATATATTTTTGTGACAGGGTATGTTGGGGAGGGAATTATTTATTCAATGATGGTGCTGCCTAAACTAAAATTGGAAAAGAGAGAAATCTATTTCAGAAGCTTTCATTATGGTTATCTCTACCCTTTACTTCTTGATTTATTTTTATGACTTAGTGTAATTGGGGACAATTATATTTAAGTTGGGGGTAGCATTCATAAATTTCGTGCTCATATTTTTTTTCTGGTAACCAAATATTATACATCCCTTGAATTATGTCAAAAGAATGAAATTATGATATGATTTGATAAAGGTGCATGTTTTAGAAATCTATCTTACGAATTATTATGAGACTTGTATGCCATATAAGGGATAGTAAATTGTTGCTATGCATGATCTTATTTCTATACTTTAACACTTTTACCATGATCTAAGGATAGCTTAACATATCCTAATGCACATGTTCACTTCCACATGTTAAGGGGTTGATATTAGATTCTAAACATGATACTACGATAGATTTATAATTTTATGTCATGACACAGAAAATACATGAACACATGTAATTATCTGAGTATGCGGAAAAAAAGAAAGAAAAAAGGGACTTTCAACTTAGTAACCGGGCAGTGTGCCTAGCCAGCGTGGTGTTCGCGTAAAACGGTTGAATTTCCTGAAAAAAAAAGAAAAAAGAAAATGGATTTTCAACTTAGTAACCGGGCAGTGTGTCTAACCAGCGTGGTATTCGCGTAAAACAGTTGAAATTCCTGCAGAAAAAAAATGAAAAAAAAACAGAGATTGCTATGTGATGAGTGGAAAATATGTGCTGAATAGGATTGTGATCTTGAATAGTTGAAGTGTTTAGATATGATTGATACTCTGAAACATGTGGAACCCCATTCACACACAGGAGTATTAAAGTTATATTTAATCATGATTAAATATGTTGAAGTGTTGGAAATATGTTATAACATGTTTTTATTTACTATGTTTTTATGTGAATATGAGTTGAAGGGTATATTTATGGATATTATTTCTATTTCATGCATTAGAGTTGATGAATATTGTGATTGATTTCGAATGATATATTCAAGGGAATGTATAGATGTTTGTGGGTGTCATCCCTGAAAACCCTCAGGAGACTATAACTTCTCCACTAGGGTAACCCAGGGGTTTAAAGGCTTGTTGCACGTGCTAAGTGCAATCGTGAGACTTACGAAAGTGGCTAGTAAGATTTATTGCTTTCTTTTTATATTTTCTTTGCTCGAGGACTAGCAAAGTGTAAGTTGGGGGGTGTGATAAGTGACTAATTATTCCTAATTAAACCCCTTAAATTACCTTTGTTAGGCCTAGAGTAGTTGTATTTAATAGTTTATTAGTTGATTTCAGGTTTAATCATGATTTGAGAAGAAATATAAGAATTTCGACTAAAATGATGAATTTATGTGATAAAGACTGCTTCATCTCCTATCATGAGAATATTCTCTATATATTCTGTATACAACCAAATATTCTGGAAATTTGGTATGTGATAGCAGACGTCAAGAGCAACAACTTTCATGTTGGACATTGTGCGAGAAGCCTGATCGATTCATACCAGTTTTGAAGAAAATAAAGATATATAGCTGCTGGAAAACTGGTCCGTCGATGCTCAGGAGAATATTCGCCAAATCTTCCAGATAAGTCCAAGTAATGTCAAATCTTCGGGACAGGAAAGAAGACTTTCTAATCTACATTTTTCACGTTGAGTACATTTCCAAATGCCGGACGGATTGAACCCAGTTGCGACCAGAAGAGGCTGTCATAATTAAACCAGGAAATCCGAGTTGCACTAGAGGTCCAACTCAACTTAGCCATAACCCTAAT
Source organism: Narthecium ossifragum (assembly GCA_963920575.1). Taxonomy (NCBI): domain Eukaryota; kingdom Viridiplantae; phylum Streptophyta; class Magnoliopsida; order Dioscoreales; family Nartheciaceae; genus Narthecium; species Narthecium ossifragum. The sequence continues at coordinate 11,399,732 of OY986974.1, read as the reverse complement.
TTCGGGAATACACCTATAAGAAGGTGTTGGCTGGCCGAAAATAAGCATCTTTGTGACAATCTTTGAAGGAGGAGGAAGAAGATGAAGAGGATGTGGATGGTGACAGCTTCCTACTCCAACTCGATGGCTTTCATCCAAAAGATGAGTTGCTAATTATTGTACTTAGGATTATTCATGAAACCCTAGTGTAGTTTTGGTTTTTCTTTAGTTGTATTCTTGTGAACTTCTCGATGCATGATCTCATGAATACGGTTGTATTGTTAATAGAGTTGAAGGAACAGAGTTCCCTTGACGTACTTTTAGTCCTACATGATTTCTGTGATTGATTGTAGAGATTTATGAGATGGTTTTCATGAAGTTATTGGTTTGCCTTTGAGATAAGCTATGCTACGCGAAGATAGGTTGTGCCAAGGTCATTAGAAGTAGTACAATTTAATGTAATCGTAGGACCAAAGACAATCTATGCCAAACAAAGCTAGGTTATGCCGTTGGGAACATTAACTTTCTTTTAGAGATTCATGTGAGTTTGTAGCCATATGATCCACAATGTTGAGAGAAGGGAATAAGATGATAACTAGAGAAGACTAATAATGAAACTAGGGCGGACTGAGTAATTCCTAAGTAACTACTCCATTGATTCAAATTGATCAACCTTTTATTTCTTTTCTTTATTAGTTTAGATAACTCTATTCTATCTTTGATTCTTTTCCCTAGTTTTAGGGTTTTGAGAATTGATTTTGGTGACCAACGTTTTCCCTGTAGATCGACTCTCGACTTCACCGCTATTTCTACCTAGTAGTGTAGTGATTGATTAAGGATTATAAATTTAATATTTGATTGAGTTTGCAATATTTTAACGACGACGTTTGCGAGCGATCAATCACCCAAATCTCAACTATGGGAATCCACAAGTAAATCAGCCCACAACTCAATTCCGCCCAACTGACCAGTAATATCAGCAATATAGACCGCCATACCCCCCGAGACTACAACCAAACCCAACTCCTAATTCTTGTATGTCTTTAGAAGATATTGTTAAATCCCTTGCTACTAATACTTTGCAATTTCAACAGGAAACTAAACAATTTAAACAAGAGGCGATGCCCAGTATTCAAGGTTTGGAACATCAGGTGGGCCAAATGGCGACAACAATTAGTAAGCTGGAGGCGCAAAATTCGGGAAAATTACCCTCTCAAACAGTAATAAATCCAAGAGAAAATGCAAGTGCAATTGTTTTGAGAAGTGGTAAAGAAGTTGAGATTCCAGCAAAGGAAGTCACTGCATCGTCACCACAAGGAAAAGAGCAAAACATTGTTGCGAACAAAGACTTTCCCGATGACGACGACGTACATAAACGAAAGTTTCCACCTCTTTCTGATTATAAACCAGTGCCTCCTTTTCCTCAGGCTTTAATTGAATCTAGAAGAGATGAGCAAAATAAGGATCTTTACGAGACTTTTCACCGATGCGAGGTAAATATCCCACTCTTAGATGCTATTAAACAAGTACCTCGTTATGCTAAATTCTTGAAAGAATTGTGTACGATTAAGAGGAAACAGAAACTTAAAGGATGTGAGAAGGTGAGAGTAAGGGAGAATGTTTCTGCAGTTATTCAAAGAAAAAGTTCCTGCAAAGTGTAAAGATCCAGATATGTTTACTATCCCATGTACAATTGAAAATACTAAATTTGAACGGCCCATGATAGATTTAGGAGCTTCTATCAATGTCATGCCATATTCTATATATTCTTCTTTGAAACTTGGACCTTTGAATGAAACTGGTGTTGTGATTCAATTAGCTGACAGCTCTAATTCCTATCCTAAAGGTGTAGTTGAGGATATTCTTGTGCAAGTTAATGATTTAGTTTTCCCTGCTGATTTCTATGTACTTGATATGGAGACTGATGATCATACAACTCCTATTTTGTTGGGAAGACCATTTTAAAAGACATCCAATACTAAGATAGATATGTGTGAGGACCCGTACCTCTAATCCGGTCCGACCAGGTAGGTCGAGGGTCTGGCTTTGTTGGTCTTGCTTTGGGATCTCCTTTGATCGTTGCGGCTCCGGGGGTAATTTGGTAAATTACCCTTGACGGAGTTGGTTTCACACGCGTAGCGCACACACGGCCCTGTAATGATGTATGTGAACCCATAGGAGTGCCCTGGATCTGAAGATCGGGGTTTGATCAAGTAGATCTAGATCGGAACGGCTGTGATCAACTTGATGATGATCGAACGACCATGGACTTAAGCAACCTAATTACTTAAAACCTAACCCTATTATTCACTCCCTTCCGCGGGACCTGGCCTGGGTCACGATGCGAAGGCTGACGAGGGGGAGAGATCACAACAGCTTGGGATGTGAGGGCCCGTCCCTCCGACCTGGCTCGACCACGTGGATCGAGGGTCGTTTTCCTTTTGGTTTGTTTCCGCGTCGGGTACGATCGGGCGATCGTATGGTGGGTTTTAGCCCCAAAGGCATTTTGGTAAATATGCCCCCTGGTGGTCAGTTTCATACCCGCGTTGCACACACGGCCTTGGATTGATGTATGTGTTTGATTAGCACCTTAAGGGTGCATTCAATCGGAAGATCGGAGCTCGATCGGGAAAGATCGAATCGGACAGCCGAGATCGGTTCAGATCTCTATATATAGCCTGTCCCTTTCTCTCTCTTTTCTTTCCTCTTCTCCTGTCACTTTCTCTTTCCCTTTCTCTCTCCTTCGGCTATGCTAGGGCTTGAAGACGCAAGCTTCGAGGAGCGGATCTTGACGGTTTGACTGGTTGGACACGTGGAGGAGCTGCCCTACTTGCTTAAGTAGGTGTTTCTACCTCGATCTTATGATCGGGTTCTCCTAGGATAGGTTTTTTGTATTTTCGCTATAGGAATACTTGTTAGAATGTTATGTGTAGAGTAGCTCTATCTCTTGGTTTTCATATTTTATCGGATGATTCCCGTATTATCGTCGTTTTATCGATTTTCGGCCATTAAGACCTAGACTTGAGATTTAACCATCAAAATCGTGTTTCATTCGTATCATTAGCTTCTCCATCATCTTTTACGCATGCTTGCAAAGTTTCATTAATTTTTCAACAATCTTTGATCATTCAAATCCAAGAAATTGGATTTTCGGCCCTGTTCTGATAAACTGTGCATTAGGCTCGACGGTCGATCGGTGGATCGATCGTCAAGCGTTGATACGTTTCTTTTGAGCCTGACGGTCGACCGTCGGATCGACCGTCGCATCGACCGTCGGATCGACCGTCGCATCGACCGTCGGATCGACCGTCGCATCGACCGTCGCATCGACCGTCGCATCGTCCGTCAGGCTATGTCGCGTTTTTGGTCTCCCACGGTCAATGGACCGATCGACCGTGGGCTCCCTCTCTTTTCTTTCTCCGGTTTGATGGGTTTCCAATTCCCCTGTTCTGGGTGGACAGCCCTCCCTTCCTCCGTTTCTTGTCTTTATTTCCCCTTGTTCTTAGTTGGCCGTATGACTAAGTTTCCAGAATTCCATTGGATCTTCTGGTGTTTGTGGTTGGATTCCTTGCCCTGTTTCTGGTTGTGTTGAATGTAATGGAGTGGCCTTAGGCTTGGGATAGACTGGAGGGACTTTCAGATCCCTTCCTAGTTGCTGCTTCACTCCTTCGAGAGGAGAACTATGATGTCCTACTTGTGGCTGGTAACCCTTCCTTCTCTTTCTCTTACTCTCTCCCCGTGCTCAATTCCTCTATTTCTCCACAGTTTTTCCGTCCCCTGTTTCCTTCTCATGCCTCCTCTTGTTGCCATGCTCTGTCCTCACTTGATGGTATGTTATGCAATGCTTAGTTCCTTCTTGCTGAATGGGTATATCGATGTTGAGGTATTGGGTTGTCGGATTATGTTGAACTACTCCTTGCAGCAGTGGTTTTCTATGTTGTGCCACACTATGTTTCTTTTCTGTCATGCTCTACTATACCATACCCTGTTATCCCCTTCCCGTTGAGGATTACTCGCGGGGTTGGGCCGGCTGTTGGAGGCCCTCCTTGCGGATCTGTTGGCTTTGAATGGTGGTTTCCAATTTCTTGCTTTCTTACCAAATCCAGCTATGCTATGTCCTGTGGTTATTTGCTGAAGTGTTGGGCTATCAATTTACAGTTGGTTCAATTTCCCCTATTATGATGGTATTTGTATGTCGATCATATCCAGAGCATGTATAGTAGCTTGTTCCCTATGTGTTCAAGTCCTGTGATCAAATATTGCTTTCCAGTTAGTAGGGTTGGTAGTGAAATATTCAGTTCTATATTACTCTTATACCATGTCTGGTGTGCCCGTTTCTATTTCTTTATGGATTAACCAAGGGAGTGATGCCCCTTGGGAATGTGTAGATTTAATTGGGGCAATGGTGTGCCCTTGTATGTGTTGAATGATTATGCATGATTGGGACATGTGAATGCTGTGCTTAGCTTTGTTTACTCTTGACTGCTAAACCTACCCTATAGCTATACTATATCTTGTGGACATGTGATTGATGAATTGACATGTAGAGACATCTAGGCCTAGTTGCTTGATTAGGCTAATGCACGTTGTATGCATTAGAAGCATAAAGGCTAGGTGCGGGCGATGAGTTCGATCGCCGATCCGAGGGCTCGGGTAGCTCGGATCTAGCTCTAGGACCGAGGTATGGGTAGGAGGAGTAGGGCGAGATTGTGTGGATATGATCTTGTGTTGATCGAGGTTGCAACCTAGATATACTCATGTGATTTGTGGTATTGAGGTGTAGAGGTCGTGTCGTTCTCTGCGTCAATCGCTAAGGGCAGTGGATGTTATCCTGTTAAGGGTTGTAGAGGTGGGAGTGCATGGGAGGTGCACTTGTCCCCTGTCCTTCCCTGATCTGTAGAGGGGCGCTTGGTGATGTGTGACCCTTGTCCAGACTTGTTATTCATTGCCTTAGGATTGGATGGAGATGACACAGTTGCAGTTTACCCCTTTCCTTGAGAGTGTCATAGAGTAGAACCCTACTGGGCTTTATGCTCACCCTACCCGGGTTGCGTTTTGCAGGTGCAGGCGCCGCTCCTTCCACTTCAGTAGTCCCAAGCGGATCAGTTTTTGGAGGCGCTTCTACTTCAGGTGGACTTTGAGGTTGTTGGCAGAATGAGGGCTTCCATTCAGTATTTTATATTTATTTGATGTAGTTTAATCCTGGAGACTATTGTTTCGTATTTGAGGACAATTGTATAACTTTAAGTTTGATATTGATGTGGAATGATGTTATTTAAATGTCTAAATTGGGTTGTAATAACGATAGTAGTTGTGAATCTAAATTTCTGCCCTCATAATCGAGTATCTACATTTATCGTGAAATATAGAAATTGTATAGGTTCCTTGTGTAAGAATTATAGAGGAGACTCTGTCAAAATTTTTGCGTCCATTGATGATTTAACAAGTTTAGGTTGCTCACTCCCCGATCTGGATGGGTTTTCTGAGTTTGGGCGTGACAATAAGCGTACCATGGAATTTGATGGTGAAATTGTTAAGTTTAAAATATTTGATGCAATGAAGTATCCTACTGATGATTGTCATGTTTATTCTATTCATGTGAGGGAATTGGAAGTTGCGGTTGGAGATGCTTCGGGGGAGTTTCTACAGAAGGCAGATGAAGAAAATGTCCAGTCTTGGCCAGTCGACCGCGAGGAAGATTCGGTCGACCGTCGAGAATACTCGGAGCACTTATTCAACGAACCTCCTCCGACTGCAGTTGAAAGCATTCCGATTACGCCGCGAGGTATATTTCCTGTGACTATTTCATCTTCATTATTGGTTAAAAAGGAGATGACCTTAGTAGATATTTTCATATCTCGATGGATTTATTTTCGATCATGTGATCTTGACATCCTTGACAATGCGAATGACGACATTATTAATAAGTCAATGGATGATTCGATTATAGTTGAGCATAATGTTGACTCCTTTCTTCTTGATCACCAGGATGACATGTATTTCTGTTTGAGAGATCTAGCTATCTTGTTTACTAGTGTTAGTATGGAAAAGCTAGTTCTCATTTTTGAAATATGCCACTTGGTTTCATATGCTAAATTAACGTTGGTGGCACTATTGAGGTTAAATATTCAGATTATGGCACCCAGAGATTTTGCATCCCATCATGCTAGAGAACGTTCACCGAGGGCACGACTAAAAATCTCTACATTGTACATAGTGGTTTAGTTTGTTTTATTTGCTTTCTAGTGTGCTTGAGCGTGGTTGAATTATTGTTAGGTTGCATGCTTGCATGTTTGCTTTTGTTTTTTTTTTCTTTGCTTTTGTTTTTAGCTGCTCTAGCATACCCTATCCTACCTGAAGAATTCGCTCCAACCATGGTTGTAATGGAAATTCGGCCACCCTGAGGAGCCTTGGGCAAGATTTCAGCTATTCTGTCAGTTGAAATTCAAAGTTTGGCAACTCCGACACTATTCAAAAAGGACTCATGAAGTCGGGCCAATGACAATAAACAATGGTGCTGCTTGGGAGGCAACCCAATGGGAGTTCGTTCCTTTCTCTTTTTATTTTCGCATTTCCATTTTAGTTATTTTTGCCTTTTCTTTGCATTCCACCTCACTTTGGGGACAATGTCGGTTTCAAGTGTGGGGGAGGAGATTTAGGTTACATATGCCATAAGCAAGAAGTAATTAAGCTTGACATGTTCATAACATGATTGAATGAGTAATCTTGCGACTTAAAATTAATTAGTTGAGTTATTTTCCTTGAGATGGTAGTGACTAAATGAGTAGACAACAGCTGGTGAGATTTTGAGCTTTTAGACTGACACATTCATATCAGTCTCACTATTTTCTTTCATGAGAGATATTCTTCCATGGATTTGTTTTTCTAGAACTTGCTTTCAGTCTATTCGAGGTCACATTGACGCATGTATACATGAACATGATTAAAGCCCTCTTTGGTATAAGCTACATAAGCCAAATAGCCTACCTTGCAATTAATTTTTCCTTTTCCTAAACCCCTTAGAGCTTTATTGACTTCATTGTTAACCCACATTACAAGCCTTAAACCTGAAAAATGGTACCGATACCCAAGCCATAGGACTAGTGGAGCATTGATCATCATTATGATATGTATGGGTGTGCAAGTTTCAAGTCTGGAGGTGTTTGGATTTGTGGTATAGCTATTGTTTGAAAAAAAAAAACAAAAAAAAAGCAAAGAAAAGAAGAAGAAAGGAAGTGGAGGAAACTGTTTCTCATGTTACAACATGTGTTTATAAATCATCCTAATACTCCAAGAAAGGGGTATGTTTATGTATGATTTCTACAAGGGTGGAAGTTCTTGCAAAAGATTGTTCCCTGCTAAAATTAAAAGAAATTCGTTTGAACAATCTCTTTGCCAATGCAAAATTGAAGAAAGTTGTTGAATGGAGTAATCAGTTATACATATCTAGTTGATGTATTTTTGCTTCATTAGTTCAGTTGGTTTTTGAGCTACATTCCCAAATATTTCTCACCTTGACCCTAAACCCCGTAACAACCCTTGAAAGTCCTTATGATCCGTGTTATGCATGTGATTCTAGTGGTGGAGAATGAGACAATATGCAAGCTTATGGTAGATTATTTTCATTGAAATAAATTTGAGTGAAACACTTACCTTTCAAACACATGAGAGTTGAGTGTTAAATTCCGTGAGGGTCTACTTAGTTGGTTTGCTCCATATTCAAGTCAAAATACTTACCGATTGATTTTAAGCTGTTCAGGAATTTTTGTTCATGATTTGTTATGAGTTGTGAAGAGCTGGGTTGTTCTTTGTTGATGGCGTTGCAACCTTGATATTTTAAGTGAGTTGCATTTTAGTTTTGCCCGAGGACGAGCAAAGGTTAAGTGTGGGGGAATTTGATGAGAATATATAATGTCATACTTTTATCCCGCAATTCCTAGTCTTCTGTGCTGTTTTGATACCTAAATATGCTCATTACTCTTATATTTTGGTTTAGGATAAAATTGGAGACCTTGAGTGCGAAATGAAACCAAATGGACAATTCTGAACAGTTTTGATGACATTTCGTAATCTGAGCATAACTCTTCCACCCAAGCTCTAATGGTGATGATTCAAGATGCTATGGAAAGGCAAGGAAGATCTCTACAACTTTCATGTTATACTTTTTAAGAGATTCTGGTTGATTGCATCAAGGAAATCGAAGCCAGAAGGTACGAAGAAGATTGCAAAGAAGATGGGTCAGCTTCAACGATTAAATTGTACCTACTTGGGATGAACCAGATGATGTGCCATATATTATTGGAAAACTCTGGAAGTCTAGTTTCTGAAAGATTTTACGGTTTGTTATTTGCAGCTTCCGAGAGAAAGTTACAGTGCTTTTACTACAACCAACGCAGGGCAAAATAGCAAAAGAAATATGCAGAGAATAAACGATCGATCTTCTTTCCATAAAAGATCGATCCTTTATGCACCCAGAGATGAAAGAGACTCACGGTCGACCGTCGCATCGACTAAAGCATCGACCGTCAGCCTCTGTCAAGAAAAACACTTTCCAGGGTCGATATGAGGATCGACCGCGAGGATAAATCTGAAATTTGGAATAAAGAGATCGTTCTTCTATCCAGAAGAGGTTGATCTGAGTCGGGGCACAACCAAAATCTGGGAAGAAAAGATCGATCTTCTTTCCATAAAGATCGATCTTTGTTAACCGACTTTGTAGAATATAGGGCTTATATTTAATCCGAGGATGGGAAACTTATGGGCTATAAATAGGGTTCTTTTTAGGGATTGAAGGGGGGAATTCTAGAGGACTTTTGGTTGTTACTTTCTATTTCTTTGATATCTCCAGGGTTCTTTTTTCTTTTTTAAAGGATTGTTCTTGATGGCGTTGCATGGCTAAATCTTGATTCTTGGTCGAGGAAACTGAAACCTCGGAATCCATGAACTGTGAGATCTAATCTATTTTTATTGTTCAGTTTATACTTGAGTATTGAATGTTATTCTGTGATTATATTCATGATTGTCTTGTTTAATTGCTAGGAGGCCTACTAGTTTATTATTCATCGCAATCTACTGCTAGGTTGGATATCAAATCCGTAATTGTTTGATCCCTCTAATCTGCGAGGCAATTAGGGTTTAATGTTCTACTGCGTTTCAGAGATTGTCAGATCTTAGGAAGAACGTTCGACTAAATTAAATGCAACCGCGTGTGCTTGTGTTTTTTAGCTTCATCGATCTCCCTATTCTTAAGGCTGGTACTAGATTAAATCTACAGCGCTTGTCTTAGGTTGTCTAGTAGTTAGGGTTGATTAGATCTCTTGTTTCTAATTAACTATGATCGAGGAGAGATTCGAATTTAATTTGAACGGTGAATATTCAAGGTATGAATTGATTTATACTTGCATCAATGATTAGTTATAAAGATTCTGATGGTGGATGTTGACTTAGACCAAGGTTTGTTCTCTTGATTCAATTCGATTCTTCGCTTTAGATTGTTTCTTATTTGTTTTCGTTTTACTCAAAACCCCATCTTTGTTCACATGGCACAAAACTTAGGCTAGATACTCCTCGTGGGATCGACTCGTACTCGCACTCGCACTACTACATTTATTTTAAAGAGTGTTGGTTTTATTTTTGATTGCTTGTGACAGCACATCAAATTTCATGTGATGTCACAAGCAATCAAGCAACAATGCCCAGTAGGGTTTTAATCTACATCACACTCAAGAAAGGGGAACTACAATAGTATCGTCCTTCATCCCAAGTCTAAGGTACCACTGGAGGCATCACATCTCATCGATCCATAATGGGCCCCTAAATACGGTCACCCTCACCCAAGCGGCGAAACAAGGGGGACGGCCAACACGAGCCCGAATCCAAAGTCGGTGCATCGCCACTACACTCACCGCCGGAGCTCTCACCGTACACCACCCCTGTACGGGGACACACATCATGGACCTCGACATCCACGCTTAGACCCTTGGGACAAAGCGACAATACGACCTCTATTCCTCAAACAATGGAAATCAAGTCAACTACATAATGTCCTCGAATATAATGCAAGATCACATCAACACAATCTCGCCTAAATCCTCAACTAACCAAAACCTCGGTCCTAGGGCTAGATCCGGGCTACCCGAGACCTCTGGATCGGCGATCGAACCCATCGCCCACACGTGGCCTTAATGCTTCTGGTGCATACAGTATGTATGAGCCTATTCAAGCAACTAGGCCTAGATGCTTCTACTTGCCCAATCATCAGTCAATTGTCCAATATATATATTAAGGCAGCTCGATAACGAGATAAAGGACATACATGCATCAGCTACCAACATACAACAAGAGATAATGAACATCCAACCATACATAACATCATTCAACAGAAAAGGGCACATAGTCGGTCCGACTAGGCTACACATTCCCGAGGGTCATCACCCCCTCGGTTAACTCACAAACAAATAGAAATGGGAAGAGCAGTTGTCACTAATGATTGGCATTCAACAAAAAGTACAGAGACACAGATAAAGTACAGCTTAGAAGTCTAGAACCTAAAGCAATTGAGCATTGAACTAAGCCTCTTAGTTAAAACAGACAAGAATCTGACTAGCAAAGAGAAGAAGGGAAGTGTAAAACAAACGATCGGCGGCCTAACCAATTGGTAGCAACCGTAGGGCACTTCAATGGTGAATTTAAAGGACAATCTACGGGAAGAAGAGGGGGAGGGAAGAAGAGGGGAATTCAACCACTGATCAAGCCAAACTCCAACCAAAACCCCCACGTATGAGAGCCTATCCCTCGACCTCAGCCGGGCCACCAGTCGTCGGCTTCCCCGGCCGACATGATGGTTAACTGAACATGGTAGGCATCGGAGGAAGTCAAACAATCGCGATGAGGTCTGTCTAGGCTTGGTGGGTAGCTGGGAGGAGAAAACTCCAGTGCCCAGCCAAGCCAAGGACAAGGGACAACCCCACTGCCGTGACACTCAGTGAGGGTTAAGGAGAGTGAGGAAGGAATGTTCACCAAAACCCAACACAAATCATTAAAACCCGACCAAACACCATACAGGCTTGAGGGAACCTCGGACAGGGGCTTGAGGAGGACCTCAAGCACCTGGCCAACCAAGAATAGAGGGAAAGAATTCGAGGAAAACCCAATGAACAAACCATTCCAGCAAGGGAGAAAGAGATAGCATCGATCCAAACCTTCATCTAGCACTCATCCAACAAGCCAGCAAGAGGACTGGCTAACAACAACCATCGGAGCCATGAGAAAAATCCAAGAACCAGCCAATAAATGCAAGGAAAAATAGAGCAGATGCGAAAATGCCAAGTTAACTGCATCGGGAACCATCAAAACCTATAGATCCAAACAATGGCAGCAAAGAGGAGAGAAGAACATCAACTGGCGACCATGAAATCCACAAAGCAACCAAGGTCCTAAGCTAGCATGCTTCTCGATGGAATAGCAGAGAGAGGAAGCCACGAAAGCAACAAGGAAAATCCATAAATCCAAGCTATCATGCATCCAAGCTATCAGAAGAACTAATATTCACCAACGATTGGAGCTACGAGATCCACAAATCAACCAACAAAACCAAGGACAATAGAGCATAAGCTGAGACCCAAAGTAACAACCACTAAATCCGTAGCAGAGCACAAAAATCCTAGGCTAATAATGCATCAAACCAAGCCCTAGATGCCTGACCAAGGGTTAGGGTAAGAACTCCTACCTCTGGGCTTAGTTAAAAATTACTTATGAACTATTAGTTGTTTAGCTTATATAATATATAACTTATTGATGATGATGCATAATGTTATATTTTTATCCCTTAATACTTAGTCTCCTGTGCTTATTTAGTTCCTAAATACACTCATTATTCTTATATTTTGATTTAGAATGCAATTGAAGTCCTTAAGTCGAAAAGAAGCTGAAAAGAGTGCATGGATCAACTTTAAAAATTAATCTGTACCTGCTCATGAGGAACCAGATGATGTATCATATATGGTTAGAAAGCTCTTGAAGTTTAGTTTCTGGAGAATTTTACGGTTCGAGATTCCGAGTTTCCTAGAGGAAGTTACCGCAATTTTAGTACCGATGGCGCAGTCTGGATGGCAGAACAGTAAATAGGCTAGAACGTCCGATCGATCCGACACCCAGAGTCCGATCGATCCGACTATGCAGAAACGTGACAGAACATATATTTTTTGGCTGAACTAAGTCCGATCGATCCCTCCATCCCTTTTACTAAGTCCGATCGATCGGACTCGGGAATAGCCAGAGACGGAGGATTTTTACGCAACCGATCGATCCAACACCCATAGTCCGATCGATCGGACTTTCCTAGTGAATAAAATCGACGGTTTTGATCTAATCCGAGGATGGATACACTTAAGGCTATAAATATGACTCTTTCTAGGGTTTGAGGGGTGATTCTTGGACACTTTTGGCTGCTCTTTCTCCTCCTTTATATTTTCCTAGGTTTTCGCTTGTTTAATGAAATCTTTTGGAGGATTGTTCTCGATGGCCCTGCGTGGCTAAATCTTGATCTTTGGTCGAGGAGACTGAAACCTCGGAATTAACGAAACTATGATATCTAATTTATTTTTATTGTTCAGTTTATACATGAGTATTGAATGTTCTTCTGAGATTAAATCTTCATGATTACCTTGTCTAATTGCTAGGAGGCCTACTAGTTCATTATTCATGGCGATCTACTGCTAGGTTTGATATCAAATCCGGAATTGTTTGATCCCTCTGATCTGCGAAGCAACTAGGGTTTAATAATCTATTGCGTTTCAGAGATTGTTAGGTCTTAGGAAGAATATTTGACTAGATTAAATGCAACCGCTTGTGCTTGTGTTGTTTAGCTTCATCGATCTCCCTATTCTTAATGCTGCTACTAGATTAAATCTACAACGCTTGTCTTAGGTTGTTTAGTAGTTAGGGTTAATTGGATCGCTTGTTTCTAATTAACTAAGATTGAGAAGAGATTCGAATTTCATTCGGACGATGAATATTCATGGTATGAATTGATTGATACTTGCATCTATGATCAGTTTTTAGATTCCGATGGTGGATGTTGACTCAGACCAAGGTTTGTTCTCTTGATTTAACTCGTTTCTTCGCTTTAGATTATTTCTTTACTGTTTTCCTCACGTTTAAAACCCCCCATCTTTGTTCACTAAGCACAAAACCAGACTAAACACTCTTCGTGGGATCGACTCGTACTCGCACTACTACATTTATTTTAACGAGTATTGGTTTTATTTTTGAGTACCTACGACATCACATCACTTATACATCCTTATAATTTAAGACAAACCAAACATACCATAAGGGTGCATCAAGCGTATCAGCTATAGCTAATTGCACATCAAGTGCAACTAACCATGTATCAAATAGATCAAGATAACAATATATGCGTCAAGTTTATATAACTAAGCTTTCATCTTCCAGATGAAGCATCATGAAGGTCAACTGTCGCTGACCGAAAAGCCACCCACCTCCGCTCCTCCTCTTCTTGTCCTAAGAAAAGGCGCCGACCTGTCACCACTCTGATCCGATGGGTTGGCTCCCATCTGTTGTCGTCTGCGGACAATCAATGGAACAGTGCAACCCATCATCATTTTCCTATTCTCTTTCTTCACCTTCTTCTTCAGTTCCTTACCCGATGCTATGTCGCGCCCCGACCCGTGAAGGCCCAACTGGGCCGGACGACGCGAACCAGAACCTAACTAATTGCGGAATAATTTGACGACGGTTCCCTCTAGCTTACTGGTCTCCCTAAACAATTCATAAGCACCCTTATTTAAAAATAATCAACAACTTAAAAAGATATAATATAATATTCAAATCCTCAAAAGGGTTTATATTTATACAACATACTCCCGTAAGAGACTAACTAACAAAAGGTCGACGATGATCACCGCTCCTCAAGCACCGCCAGACACCGCCGCGCCACCAAACACCTGCCCGGTAGGGGCCACCGAAGAAGAGCTAACGCATGCACCTGCAAAACACAGCCCGGGTAGGAGTGAGCACTAAGCTCAGTAGGGCTCTACACTACGACACACAGAAAGGAGGGAACTCAACAGTGGCGCCACCAAGTTAGGCCTAGGTGTGCTACGGGGTCCCAAAACCCCATCAGTGTCTCTAGGTATCCAACCATGATCACCCTAAAGAACTGAGCCCATCCCAGAAACACCTAGTACAGCAGAACGAAGGCACTGCTGATGTGAGGACCTATCCCTCTACCCCTGTGGCTCGTTGTAGACCGCAAGGGCAATTTGATAAATTGCGCCTTGTTGGTTTGTTTCACACCAGCATGTGCACACACTGACCTTGTTTGTGTTAGTGCTTGATTAGAATGGTTAGGTGGACTCAGGATCGGAAGATCCCAGCTCGGGCGCGCATAAGCTTGCTTTTGGGAAGCATGCGGCCCGTGAGCGACCGATCGCTCCTAGGAGCGATCGATCGGACTCGTGAGCGAGTCGGTGGGTTTTCCTTCGCGAGGACGGCCGCCGTTGGCCACCACTCTCCTCTGTCAGAAGGGGAGGACTTTCCCTCCCCTCCTTCCCCTTTTCCCCTCATTCCCTTTTTCCTTCCTCTTTTCCTTCTCCTTCTTCTTCTTCCTTCTTTCTTCTTCCTCCCATGGCTCTGTTTTCTTCCCCTGTTTTCCGACAGCTCCTTCTTCTTCACCGTTCTCCCTCCTCCGGCCACCGTTTTGGGTGTTCCAAAGCTCGTTGGATCCGTGGCGATTAGAGGAAGATCCCCGAAGTGGTTTGGAACCTTGTTGGTGACTGGCTTGCGGGGAATCAGCCGAGGATTAGCGCTATTCGGAAAGTTTCTACCTACCTGAGTTAGTTTAATGGGTTTCTCTTAATCTAGCCGGTAGATCTTGCTGATCTTTGTGTTGTTGGACGCATCGTGCTTAGTATAATTTCTGTTATAAGTTTCATGAACTTTGGTCGAAATTTTAGTAGGATTTATGCATGATTTATCTCAGATTTTCCGGTTTCTGCTGTTCTTGAAGAACAGTCGGCTTGCGGCGCGTTTTTCGGCCAGTACGCGCATGATCTTGGGTTGTGATGATCATAAGAGTTGTAGATCATTGAATCGACTCTCAAACCCAACTGATTTCATATTTTTCTGATTTTTCTACGAATTGTTATGATTTTTTCACTGGCGGGCTGCGTTGCAGCAAAGAGGTGGTAAGTTAGTTTGATTAGCGGTTTTGATTAGTGTTTGTCCGTTAATATAACCGTTGGATGTTTATGGATTTTGGATATGTTGATTCCGGCATGCAGATCTACTGGTGGCTAAGTTGGATCTCGAATCCGACTTCGTTTGAACATCGGATCGACGGGGTCATTTAGCCTCTAGTAGAGAACTTTTGGTGTTTTTAATAATATTATATGTTCGAAACATATAATATTATATTTTACATTTCATCAGCGTTTTCGGGGTTTCTTCCCATTGCAGGAGTCCGCGGTTGACGGTAAGGGTACCGTCGTAATGCCGGGACCCGCTACGGACAGGCTGGCAGCGGTTGGTAGTACCGCTGCAGCGATCCTGTTAGACTTTTTTGCTATCCTTAACATATTGTTCCATGCCTATCTCTTGTATGTGTATGTTCATAGCATGCATTCTCTGTTATGCATTAGTTGCATGGTTAGGGCGTGGGTGATCTGTGGGTCGCCGTCCCGAGGCTGGAAGCTCGGACTTAGCTCTAGGACTAGGGTTGGGTAGTTTAGACCCAGTTCGAATTGTGGTGTTCAGTCGATTCGATGATATGCCTAGATGACTGGTACACTTGTTGTTTGATGATTGTAGAGGTCGTGTCGGCCTAGAGGAAGGTGTTGACGGTGTAACCGGTGTCGGGTCTTGTTCTTTGGGGGCCTGAAGGGGTCAGTCCGGCCCAGGCAGTGTCTGTTCCTGCCAGCAGTAGCGACCAGTGTGGGCCCAGTCCATTTTGGGTGACCGCAGCTGGAACCCTACGACACTAAGTGTATCCAGGATGGGCCCGGTCCGTTGGGGTGACCATGGTTGGATATGCCTAGAGACACTGGTGAAGGGTTATGGGACACTTGCAGCACACCCAAGTCTGGCTTGAGGGCGACACTGTTGTGTTTCCCTCTTCCTTCTGTGTGTCGTTGTGTAGAACCCTACTAAGCTTTATGCTCACTCCTACCCGGGCTGCGTTTTGCAGGTGCAGGCGTCAGTTCTTCTTTTGTGGCCCGTACCGGGCAGTTGGTTGGCGGTGCGGCGGCGCCTGGTGGACTTTTAGAGGTGGCGATCATTTACTGCTTTTACCCTATGTTAGTTAGTCTCCTATGGGAGTATAAATGTTGTATTTGAATCTTCCCCTCTCTAAGGATATGTATATTAAATTCACTTGGGTTTTGAAATCTGTGGTTCGAGGTTTCATTAATTTATTGTTTTTAATTTGAGGGTGTTTTGTGATAAACTGTTAGGGAGACCAATAGGTTAGAGGGAACCCTCGCCAGCTTCTTTCCACATTATGTTAGGTTCTGGTTCACGTCGCCCCGCCCGGTTGGGCTTTCGTGGGTCGGGGCGCGACAGGTTGGTATCAGAGCATAGGTTGTAGATCCCAGGGTTTAGGATCAGGATTCGGTTGAGATTGAGCGTGGAATGGGTTAGTTCTATATCTAGAACATCCATGCATGCTCCTTTTGATGTGTTATGCTTTTCCGCTTTATGTTGTGCTGCTTTGTCTTAGGTTTCGGACGAGTGGACGCTCGTTTGTCATAGGTGATTGCGCAGATGTCGGGAGCTCGAGGCCGACCTTTGGTTGTTGGTCGGGGTGGGGCACGACTTGGTCAACCCACCTGACCAGACAGGGTAGCACCTGTCAGGGAGGTCAGAGCTAGACGGACTGAGCCATCACCAGCGACGGTTTCGGTCGCACGGGAGGAGGCCCTTCTCGGCCAGGATGGGGTTCTCGTTCAGGTCGACGCGTGGACCGCTGCGGTGGTCTTGCTGGAGTTTCAGCAGTATGCCACCCGGTTCACGCACTTGGTCCATTTCGCGAGGGCAGTAGCAGCAGATCCAGTGGCCAGTGCACGTCAGTTCGAGTGGGGGCTTCGATCAGAGATCAGGCGATGGACCAGTTCTTACCGTTTCCATGTGTACTCAGCAGTTCTTGACTGCACCTTGGCAGTAGAGGCGCAGTTGCGGGACGAGAGGTGCCGGGCAATTCCACCGGCATTCTCTACCAGCACACCGCAGAGACCCCAGTTCAGAGGGGGATTCGGCAGAGGGCACCAGCAGCGTCAGCGACGCTTTCAACAGCGGTCGCAGCGCCCGCAGCAGTTCCAGCCGCAGTTGCCGAGTTCGACAGGCCAGCTTCCCCTGACAGCCGGGCCGTCTGGGCAGGCTCCGTCGGGGGGAGCCCAGGGTCAGCAGCCTGGTGGTGCGTCGACCACTTGTTTCCAGTCCGGGCAGCCGGGGCACTACCGTAGAGACTGCCCTTTGCGAGGAGAGCGGGGCGCTATGCCGCAGGGCAGTAGAGGCGGAGGGTCCGGTGCCTGGCAGGGGAGCGGTGGTGGGCGCGGGTCAGGGGCTGGGCCGAGCCGCTCCAGAGGTGGAGGCGGGCAGCGGGGGTGTGTGTTTGCTCTTCCGGAGGCGTGGCAGCGTGCTCTCAGCCTTGTTGGCCAGTCTGTCCCTGTTCTATTCTGAGGGATTGCAGCAGAACAGTTTTCCCAGGATCGTGTGCGACTACACCGACGTGCTTCCCGAGGTGTTACCAGGGCTTCCGCCGGCCAGAGAGGTCGATTTTGAGATCGACCTAGTACCAGGTACCGCATCGATCTCTCTCCCAGCTTTCAGGATGGCACCAGCAGAGCAGAGTGAGTTGAGGACCCAGCTAGACGAACGCACCAGCAGCGTTCATGGATCTCATGCAGAGGATCTTCCAGCCTTTCCTAGACGAGTTCGTGGTCGTGTTCGTCGACGACATCCTTATCTACTTCCGGTCAGAGGCGGAGCACGAGCGACACTTGGCGACAGTATTGCAGCTACTTCGGGAGCATCGGCTTTATGCCAAGGCTTCCAAGTGCGAGTTCTGGCTTGCACAGGTGCGATTCCTTTGACACGTGGTGTCGGCAGCAGGGATCTCAGTTGACCCGGCCATGGTCGAGGCAGTGGTACAGTGGCAGAGACTGAGGACAGTGTTCGAGGTCCGTAGTTTCTTAGGCCTGGCGGGTTACTACATGCGGTTCGTGCGGGACTTCTCCAGAGTTGCCGGATCGTTGACCAGACTGACACAGAAGGCCGTCCCGTTCGTGTGGGATGATGCTAGTGAGCGAGCCTTCGTAGAGCTGAGGACCAGGTTGACAAGCGCACCGGTGCTGATCGTCCCCGAGAGAGGTATTGGTTATAGTATCTACAGCGACGCTAGATGGAGCTACTGGAGGACTATGACTTTGCGTTGCATTACCATCCTGGTAAGGCAAATGTCGTAGCAGACGCGCTGAGCAGACAGATGAGAGACACCAGAGCAGTAGTTGTAGGGTTGTCAGCGCGGCAGTGGCAGGCTCTAGAGACGGCGGGCCAGTTGGGGCTCGAGTTTGAGGATCGGGGATCCAGTAGCTTTGTCTACGCAGTGCAGAGTATGCCAGCAGTCTTAGCCAGAGTGTTAGAGGGACAACACAGTGACCCAGAGCTCGAGGAGTTATGCACAACGGCGGGCACGGAGGGCGCAGACGGGGACTGGACAGTATCGTCAGACGGAGGGCTACGGTTCAGAGGCAGAGTAGCGGTTTCAGCAGATCCAGTTCTACGAGACGACGCCCTACAAGAGTTCCACCACTCTCGTTTTGCAGGTCATCCCGGTGGCACCAAGATGTACCAGGATCTTCGGCGACAATTCTGGTGGCGTGGGATGAAGAGGGCAGTGACGAAGTTCGTATCGTGCTGCCTTACATGTCAGAAGGTCAAGGCAGAGCACCAGCGGACTCCGGGGTCACTTCAGCCGCTTCCACTAGCTGAGTGGAAGTGGGAGCACATCACGATGGACTTCATGACCATGCTACCGAGATCTCCTAGGGGGAATGACGCGATTTGGGTCATCGTTGATCGATTGACCAAATCAGCGCACTTCCTGCCTATGCGGACGACAGACTCAACGGACAGGTTGGGCAGCTTGTACGTCAGAGAGGTGGTCAGACTACACGGAGTTCCAGTTTCTAGCGTGTCAGACCGTGACCCCAGGTTCGCCAGCATGTTCTAGCGAGGCTTTCAGGAGGCAGTTGGCACACTCCTGACCTTCAGTATGGCGTTTCATCCGCAAACAGACGGGCAGTCAGAGCGGACGATCCAGATCTTGGAGGACATGCTGAGAGCATGTGTCCTTGACGCAGGAGGCAGCTGGGAGGAGCTGATGTCGCTCAAATGTGTCACGCACAGCGGTCGCGGTGCAGTACAGCATAAGAGAGGTCGAATCCCACAGAGAGACAAGAAGGAAAGATCCGGAAACACAGATGACAATGTATCGAAAACAATCAAGAGCGTAAAAAGTTAAGAAAATAGATCAAAGATGTAATGGTAAGATAAAGTTAACGAAAGAAATCAAGATTTGAATGAGGCTAGGCTTCAGGAATCACTTCACTCGGATTTAGGTTCTTCTCTTCTCAATGGTTCATATAATACTCAGTTAAGGGATTCACATCCCAATCGCCTTAACCGGAAGATATAGAATTATGAATCAGATAAAATATTAATGTCTCTTCCTATGATTGGTTCTTCCTTTTTATAGTTCTAACTTCATCCAACCAAACCTAAGAATACACGATACCGGCTGTGACTACAGGCAACGCGCAGCAAAAGTTCATCGGGACAAAGCCCTAACTCTATCTAACCGGATCTCTAAGAATACACAATACCAACTCTCACAATCGGCGATGCATAGCAAAGATTTCACGGGATAGAGCCCCAACCTTGTCTTACCAGATCCCTAAGAATATACAATACCAGCTGTCACTACGGGCAATGCATAGCAAAGGTCTCGCAAGACTCGGTAGGAGAATCAAAAGAGAAGACTATGGGATTATAAGATCAAGAAAGAAGCATGACTGAATTCATAATATTAATCATCCACATAGAAATCTATAATCTGAAAATAATATTTGAAGATCCAATACATAAAAAAGAGTTTAACAATGAAGATTAAAAACTATGAACCATTGTTGGAGAAGAAACCCTAATCCTCACTAGATCATCCGTCCGCCATGCCCGCGGATTACTCGGCCATGGATGGAGATGTCTTCATCTTCTTCCCTTGGAAAACGACCAGAAAGAGCCTCCAAAAATGTCCAAGAAGTCCCCCTTGATTAGCCCTAAGTTTCCTATTTATAGCCCCAATTTCTCTCCATCCATGGATTAGATCTAAACCGTCGATTTTCTTCACTGGGAAAGTCGGATTGATTGAACTTTAGGTGTTGGATCGATCCGTCTCATTAAAAACATCAATTCCTGGCTTCGCCAGAGTTCGATCGATCGGACTTAGGGTGTCGAATCGATCGGTTTCGTAAAAATCGTCCGTCTCTGGCTATTCTCGAGTCCGATCGATGGATGGATCGATCGAACTGTGTTCCTCTAGAAAGCATACGCTCTGTCAACCTTTAATTCCCAAGTCCGATCTATCGGACTATGGGTGTTGGATCGATCGGTTGTGTAAAAATCAGCTGTTTTTGGCTATTCCCGAGTCCGATCGATCGGACTAAGGGTGTCGGATCGATCGGACCCCGTAGGAGGGATGGAGGGATCGATCGGACCCCTTGTGGCTGAAAAAAAACATGTTCTGTCACGTTTCTGCGTAGTCCGATCGATCGGCGGATTGATCGGACTTCCAGCGTATTTCCTGTTCTGCCATTCAGACTGCGCCATCGGTACTAAAATTGCCGTAACTTCCTCTAAGAAACTCGGAATCATGAACCATAAAATTCTCCAGAATCTAGACTTCAAGAGCTTTCCAACCATATGTGGCACATCATCTAGTTCTTCATGAACAGGTACAGATTGATTTTTGAAGTTGATCCATATACTCTTTTCAGCTTCTTTTAGCTCCAATTTCCTGCATTTTCCAAACAACCATGTGAAGCAACATATAGATATAAAAATAGTAATAAAGATGTTGATTAAGGATAATAATCTAGCAAATGAGATGGTTATAAGACTGTTCAGAGTGCACTTTCATGCACTCATCATGAGCACGTTCCCTTGGTGGAGTTCGCCTACAACAACAGCTACGAATCCAGTCTTGGAGTAGCACCTTTCGAGGCGTTGTACGGTAGGCCGTGTCATTCCCCAGTGTGTTGGACATAGGTTGGAGAGCCTTCACTCACCGGTCCAGACCTCGTCAGGCAGTCGTCAGAGAGGTTAGTGCAGATCAGGCAGAGACTTCTGACGGCTCAAAGCCGGCAGAAGTGTTACGCAGATCAGAGGCGACGACCGTTAGAGTTTGCAGTCGGCGACCGAGTGTTCTTGCGAGCATCGCCGTACAGAGGTTCCGACAGGTTTGGCAGAGGTGGTAAGTTGGCGCCGAGGTTCGTCGGGCCGTTTGAGATCCTAGAAAGGGTCGGTGAGGTAGCTTACCGCCTAGATCTTCGTCAGCACATGTGTGTTGTGCTCCCGTCTTTCCACGTGTCGATGCTGAGGAAGTATCACCTAGACCCGTCTCATGTCATCAGGGTGGATGACATTGAGCTTGAGGCAGACGCGAGCTTTGTTGAGCAGCCGGTTCGGGTACTTGACCGGAGGGATCAGGTCTTGCGGGGCAAGACGATTCCCTTGGTCATGGTACTGTGGAGGCACAGAGGCACCCAGGAGATGACCTGGTAGCGCAAGGCGCACATGCGGCAGGAGTTTCCGCAGCTGTTTTCTTCTCGAGGTACCTCTTGTCCTGTCTACTAGTGTAGCTGTTTTGTTGTTCCGAGCCCTACCCTTATCGAATCTCGGGACGAGATTTCCTTTAAGGGTATTAGGATGTGAGGACATGTCCCTCTACCCCTGTGGCTCGTTGTAGACCGCAAGGGCAATTTGGTAAATTGCATCTTGTTCGTTTGTTTCACACCCGCGTGTGCACACACTGACCTTGTTTGTGTTAGTGCTGGATTAGAATGGTTAGGTGGACCCGGGATTGGAAGATCCCAGCTCGGGCGCGCGACAGCCCGTTATTGGGCTGCTGGCGGCCTGCGAGCGATCGATCGCTCCTTGGTGCGATCGATCGGACTCGTGAGCGAGTCGGTGGCTTTTTTCTTTCGCGAGGACGGCCGCCGGCCGTTGCTCTCTCTTGTCAGAAGGGGAGGACTTTCTGTCCCCTCCTTTCTTCTTTCTCCTCCTTCCCCGGCTTTCCCCTTCCCTTTTTCTTTCCTCTTCTTCCCTTCTTCTTCTTCTTTCTTCTCCTTCCTTCTTCTTCTTCTTCCGCGGGCTCTGTTTCCCCTGTTCTGGCAACCGCTTCTTCTCCACCGTTCTCCCTCCTTCGGCCACCATTTTGGGTGTTCCAAGGCTCGTTGGAACCGTGGCAACGAGAGAAAGATCCCTGAAGTGGTTTGGAGCTGCGTTGGTGACCAGTTCGCGGGGAATCAACTGAGGAATGCGCTGTTCGGTAGGTGTTCTACCTACGAGAGTGTTTAATGGGTTTCTCTTAATCTAGCCGTTGGATCTTTGTTGATCTTTGTGTTGTTGGCTTCCTCTTGTCTAGTAGAATTTCTGATATAAGTTTCATGATCTTTGGTTGAAATTTTAGTAGGATTTAAGCATGATTAATCTCGGATTTTCCGGCCAGTACGTGCATGATCCTGGGTTGTGATGAACATAAGAGTTGTAGGTCATTGAATCTAATCTCAAACCCAACTGATTTCATATTTTCCGATTTGCCTACGAATTATTATGAGTTTAGCACTGGCGGGCTGCGTTGCAGCAAAGAGTTGGTAATTAGTTTGATTGGCGGTTTTGATTAATGTTTTCCTATTAATCCAACCGTTGGATGATTATGGATTTTGAATATGTTGCTCCTGGCATGTAGATCTACAGGTGGCTAAGTGAAATCTCAAATCCGACGTCGTTGGGACGTCAAATCGATGGGGTCAATTAGCCTCTAGTAGAGAACTTTTGGTGTTTTTAAATATAATATTATATGTCGGATTATAATATTATATTTTTACGATTCATCATCGTTTTTGGGGTTGCTGTCCGTTGCAGTAGTCCGCGGTTGACGGTCGTGGTACCGTCGTAATGCCGGGACCCGCTGCGGATCGGCTGGCAGCGGTTGGTAGTACCGCTGCAGCGATCCGGTCGACTTATATGATGCCTTATCATACTGTTACATACATATCTCCTATTTGTGTATGTTCATAGCATGCATTCTCTATTGTGCATTAGTTGCATTGGTTAGGGCGTGGGTGATCTGTGGGTCGCCGTCCCGAGGCTGGAAGCTCGGACTTAGCCCTAGGACCGGGGTTGGGTAGTTTGGACCCGGTTCGAATTGTGGTGTCCAGTCAAATTTGATGATAGGCCTAGAGGACTGGTACACTTGTTGCTTGATGATGATTAGAGGTCATGTCGGCCTCGAGCCAGGTGTTGAGGGTGCCACCGGTGTCGGGTCTTGTTCTTTGGGGGGCCAGGGGGGTTAGTCCGGCCTAGGCAGTGTCTGTTCCTGCCAGCAGTGGCGACCAGTGTTTGCCCAGTCCATTTTGGGTGACCGCAGCTGGAACCCTACGACACTAGGTGTATCCAGGATGGGCCTAGTCCGTTGGGGTGATCAAGGTTAGATACGCCTAGAGACACCGGCGAAGGGTTATGGGACCCTTGCAGCACACTCGAGTCTGGCTTGAGGGCGACACTGTTGCGTTTCCCTCTTCCTTCTGTGTGACGTAGTGTAGAACCCTACTGAGCTTAGTGCTCACACCTACCCGGGTTGTGTTTTGCAGGTGCAGGCGTCAGTTCTTCTTTTGTGGCCCCTACCGGGCAGTTGGTCGGCGGTGCGGCGGCGCCTGGTGGACTTTGAGAGGTGGTGATCGTTTACTGCTTTTACCCTATGTTAGATTGTCTCCTACGGGAGTAATGTTGTATTTGAATCTTCCCCTCTCCGAGGATATGTATACTAAATTCACTAGGGTTTGTAATCTGTGGTTCGAGGCTTATTAAATTATTGTTTTTAAATTGAGGGTGTTTTGTGATAAATTGTTAGGGAGACCAATAGGTTAGACGGAACCCTCGCCAGCTTTGTTTTCCGCGTTTCGTTAGGTTCCGGTTCGTATCGCCCGGCCCGGTTGGGCTTTCGCAGGTCGGGGCGCGATACGACAGAAGAGTTATGCAGATCAGAGGCGACGACCGTTAGAGTTTGCAGTCGGCGACAGGGTGTTCTTGGGAGCATCACCGTATAGAGGGTCTGTCAGGTTTGGCAGAGGTGGCAAGTTGGCGCCGAGGTTTCTCGGGCTATTTGATATCCTAGAGAGGGTCGGCGAGGTAGCTTACCGCCTGGATCTTGCTCAATACATGTCTGTTGTGCACCCGACTTTCCTTGTATCGATGCTGAGGAAGTATCACCCAGACCCGTCTCATGTCATCAGGGTGGATGACATTGAGCTTGAGGCAGACGCGAGCTTTGTTGAGCAGCCGGTTCGGGTACTTGACGGAGGGATCAGGTCTTGCGGGGCAAGATGATTCCCTAGGTCAAGGTACTATGGAGGCACAGAGGCACCGAGGAGATGACCTGGGAGCGCGAGGCGCGCATGCGGCAGGAGTTTCCGCAGCTGTTTTCTTCTCGAGGTACCTCTTGTCCTGCCTTCTAGTGTAGCTGTTTTGTTGTTTCCGAGCCCTACCTTTATCAAATCTCGGGACTAGATTTTCCTTAAGGGTATTTGGATGTGAGGACCTGTCCCTCTACCCCTGTGGCTCGTTGTAGACCGCAAAGGCAATTTGGTAAATTGCGTCTTGTTAATTTGTTTCACACCAGCGTGTGCACACACTGACCTTGTTTGTGTTAGTGCTTGATTAGAATGGTTAGGTAGACTCGGGATCGGAAGATCTCAGCTCGGGCACGCAGAAGCTTGCTTTTGAGGAGCTGGCGGCCCGTGAGCTACCGATCGCTCCTAGGAGCGATCGATCGGACTCGTGAGCGAGTCGGTGGGTTTTCCTTCGCGAGGACGGCCGCCGTTGGCCGTCACTCTCCTCTGTCAGAAGGGCAGGACTTTCCCTCCCCTCCTTCCCCATTTCCCCTCCTTCCCCGGCTTTCCCCTTCCCTTTTCCTTCCTCTTCTCCTTCTCCTTCTTCTTCTTCTTCCTTCTTTCCTCTTCCTCCCGCGGCTCTGTTTTCTTCCCCTGTTTTCCGGCAGCTCCTTCTTCTTCACCGTTCTCCCTCCTCCGGCCACCTTTTTGGGCATTCCAAAGCTCGTTGGATCCGTGGTGACGAGAGGAAGATCCCTGAAGGGGTTTGGAACCTTGTTGGTGATTGGCTTGCGGGGAATCAGCCGAGGATTAGCGCTGTTCGGTAGGTTTCTACCTACCTGAGTTAGTTTAATGGGTTTCGGGGATTGGCTTGCGGGGAATCAACCGTTGCAGGAGTCCGCGGTTGATGGTCGGGGTACCATCGTAATGCCGGGACCGCTGCGGACCGGCTGGCAGCGGTTGGTAGTACCGCTGCAGCCATCCTATTAGACTTGTTTGTTATCCTTAACATATTGTTGCATGCCTATCTCTTGTATGTGTATGTTCATAGCATGCATTCTCTGTTGTGCATTAGTTGCATGGTTAGGGCGTGGGTGATCAGTGGGTCGCCGTCCCGAGGCTGGAAGCTCGAACTTAGCCCTAGGACCGGGGTTGGGTAGTTTGGACCCGGTTCGAATTGTGGTGTTCAGTCGATTCGATGATAGGCCTAGATGACTGGTACATTTGTTGTTTGATGATTGTAGAGGTCGTGTCGGCCTCGAGGGAGGTGTTGAGGGTGCAACCGGTGTCGGATCTTGTTCTTTGGGGGGCTGAGGGGGTCAGTCCGGCCCAGGCAGTGTCTGTTCCGGCCAGCAGTGGCGACCAGTGTGGGCCCAGTCTGTTTTGGGTGACCGCAGCTAGAACCCTACGACACTAGGTGTATCCAGGATGGGCCCGGTCCGTTGGGGTGACCATGGTTGGATATGCCTAGTGATGAGAATGCATAATGTTATATTTTCATCCCTTAATACTTAGTCTCCTATGCTTATTTAGTTCCTAAATACACTCATTATTCTTATATTTTGATTTAGGATGCAATTGAAGTCCTTAAGTCGAAAAGAAGCTGAAAAGAGTGCATGGATTAACTTTAAAGATTAATTTGTACCTGCTCATGAAGAACCAGATGATGTACCATATATGGTTGGAAAGCTCTTGAAGTCTAGATTCTGGAGAATTTTACGGTTCGTGATTCCGAGTTTCCTAGAGGAAGTTACGGCAATTTTAGTACAGATGGCGCAGTCTGGGTGGCAGACCAGTGAATAAGCTGAACAGTCCGAGCGATCCGACACCCATGGTCCGATCGATCGGACCATGCAGAAACGTGACAGAACATGTATTTTTTGGCTGAACATGGTCCGATCGATCGAACCATCACTCCTACTGAGCCAGATCGATCCGACTCCTAGAGTTGGATCGATCGGACCAGGGACATGTCAGAAATTGCAGATTTTTATGAGCCAAATCGATCGGACACCTAAAGTTGGATCGATCGGACTAAAAAATAGCCAGAGAAGGTGGATTTTTACGCATCCGATCGATCCAGCGCCCATAGTTCGATCGATCGGACTCGGGCGTAAATAGAAGTTGAAGATTTTAATGAGACCGATCGATCCAACATCCCGAGGAGGATCGATCGGACGTTCCCAGTGAATTAAATCAACGGTTTAGATCAAATCCGTTGATGGAGAGACTTTGGGGCTATAAATAGGACTCTTTCTAGGATTTGAGTGGGGATTCTTGGACACTTTTGGCTGCTCTTTCTCCTCCTTTATATTTTTTCTAGGTTTTATCTTGTTTATTGAAATCTTTTGAGGATTGTTCTCGATGGCCCTGCGTGGCTAAATCTTGATCCTTGGTCGAGGAAACTGAAACCTCGGAATCAATGAAACTGTGAGATCTAATTTATTTTTATTGTTCAATTTATAGATGAGTATTGAATGTTCTTCTGTTATTAAATATTCATGATTATCTTGTCTAATTGCTAGGAGCGCTACTAGTTTATTATTCATTGCGATCTACTGCTAGGTTTGATATCAAATCCGGAATTGTTTGATCCCTCTAATCTGCGAAGCAACTAGGATCTAATAATTTACTGCTGATCAGATCTTGTTAGATCTTAGGAAGAATATTCAACTAGATTAAATGCAACCACTTGTGCTTGTGTTGTTTAGCTTCATCGATCTCCCTATTCTTAACGCTGCTACTAGATTAAATCTACAACGCTTGTCTTAGGTTGTCTAGTAGTTAGGGTTGATTAGATCGCTTGTTTCTAATTAACTATGATTGAGGAGAGATTCGGATTTCATTCGAACGGTGAATATTCATGATATGATTTGATTGATATTTGCATCTATGATCAGTTGTTGGATTCCGATGGTGGATGTTGACTCTGACCAAGGTTTGTTCTCTTGATTCAACTTGTTTCTTCGTTTTAGATTATTTCTTTACTGTTTTCCTCACGTTTAAAACCCCCCTATCTTTGTTCACTTAGCACAAAACTAGGCTAAACACTCTTTGTGGGATCGACTCGTACTCGCACTACTACATTTGTTTTGAAGAGTATTGGATTTATTTTTGAGATCATACCTACCCTAGTTGGCAGTTTCATGGTTTCCCAAACCCGGCCTATGATTCATATCCATATTCTTATAATTCGGATTTTAGAGATCATACCTACCCTAATTGGCAGTTTCAAGCACAAATGCAAGAGATTCTGAAGGTAATGGAAGAAAATACTAATTCCTTAAGAGAAAATACTAATTCCTTAAGAGAAATGCGTAATTCTTGGGAGGAAAGATTTTCTAGGGAACGTGACAAAACTGAAAACCCCTTCATTGCTCAGTCACAAATGCAACAAGAGCCACTAATAATTGACCAAGTTAATGTGAGTCACTCTTTTGATAAAGAAGTTCATAGATATGATTCTATACCTCATGTTTGTATTGATAATACTTGTGATGCCTTTGTTTCTGATCATAATGATATATGTCATAATACTTGTGATTCTTTGTCGGTTCATGAAATTAATGATGATATTTCACTGACTGTTGAGGTTGGAGATGCTTCGGGGGAGATTCTACAGAATGCAGATGAAGAAGCTATCCAGGCTAGGCCAATCGACCGCCGAGAACACAAGGAGCACTTATTTGAAGAACCTCCTCCGACTGAAGTTGAAAGCATTCCTGTTACGCCGCGAGGTATATTTCCTGTAACTATCTCATCTTCATTAGTGGTTAAAAAGGAGATGACCTTAGTAGATATTTTCATATCTCGACGGATTTATTTTCGATCATGTAATCTTAACATCTTTGACAATCCGAACGACGACATTATTAATAGATCAATGGATGATTCGATTATAGTTGAGCATAATGTTGACTCCTTTCTTCCTGATCACCATGATGACATGCATTTTTGTTTGAGAGATCTAGCTATCTTGTTTACTGGTGTTAGTATGGAAAAGCTAACTCTCAGTTTTGAAAAATACCACTTGGACTCTTATGCTAAATTAACCTTGGTGGCACTATTGAGGTTAAATCTCCATATTATGGCATTCATTGATTTTGCATACCATCGTGCTAGAGAACGGCCACCAAGGGCACGATTAAAACATTTTCTATTGTATATAGTAGTTTAGTTTGCTTTATTTACTTTCTTGTGTGCTTGAGAGTGCTTGAATTATTTTTAGGTTGTGTGTTTGCATCTTTGCTTTTGTTTTGCTTTGCTTTGCTTTTGCTTTGTAGGTGATTGAGTACCCCCTGTGATACAAGAAGAATTCGCCCAGACATGTAGTGAACCATTCCTGTGCAACCCATAAACAAAAGCGCTGCTTGGAAGGCAACCCAAGGGGAGTTCATTCCTTTCTCCTTTTAGTCATTTTTGCTTTTCTTTGCATTCCACCTTACATTGGGGACAATATCAGTTTCAAGTGTGGGGGAGGAGATCTAGGTTGCATTTGCCATGAGCGAGAACTAGTTAAGCTTGACATATTCATAACATGATTGAATGAGTAATTTTGAGACTTAGAATTAATTAGTTGAGTTATTTTCCTTGAGATGGTAGTGACTAAATGAGTAGACAAAAGCTGGTGAGATTTTTAGTCTTTAGACTGACACATTCATTTCAGTCTCACTATTTTCTTTCAAGAGAGATATTCTTCCATGGATTTGTTTCTCTAGAACTTGCTTTGATTCTATTCAAGGTCACATTGACACATGTATACATGAACATGATTAAGGCCATTTTTGTTATAAGTTACTTAAGCCAAATAGCCTACCTTGTGATTAATTTTTTCTTTTGCTAAACACCTTTGAGCCTTATTGACTTCATTGTTAACCCACATTACAAGCTTTAAACCTGAAAAATATTTCCGTTACCCAAGCCATAAAACTAGTGGAGCATTGATCATCATTATGACATGTATGGGTGCGAAAGTTCAAGTGTGGGGGTGTTTGGATTCGTGGTATGGCTATGATTGGTGAAGTGGAGTATATTTTTCATACTTAATTCGTGAGTATGTTGCTTCTGAGAAAAAAAAGAAAAAGAAAAGAAAAGAAAAGAAAAGAAAAAAAGAAAGTGAAGGAGGAAATTGTTTTTCATGTTACAAAATGTGTTTATGAATCCTCCTAACACTCCAAAAAAAAAGGGGTATGGTTATGTATGATCTCTACAAAGGTGGAAGTTTTTGCAAAAGATTGTTCACTATTTCAGTTAAAAATTATTCTTTGAACAATCTCTTTGCCAATGTGGTAATATTACATTGTTTGAGTATATTAAAGCCAAATTGAAGAAGTTGCTGAACGGAGTGATTGGTTGTACATGTCTTATTGATGCATTTTTGCTCCATTAGTTCCATTGGCTTTTGAGCTACATTCCCAAATATTTCTCACCTTAATCCTGGACCCCATTACAACCTTTTGAAGTCCTTATGATTTATGTGATGCATGTCATTCTAGTGGTGGAGAATGAGAAGATATGCAAGCTTATGGTAGATCATTTTCATTGGAATGAATTTGAGTGAAATACATACCCTTCAAACACATGAGAGTTGAGTGTTTATTTCCGTGAGGTCTACTTATTTATTTTGCTCCATATTCAAGTGAAAATGCTTATTTATTGATTTTTAAGTTGTTTAAAAATGTTTGTTCATGATATGTTATGAGTTGTGAAGAGCTTGATTGTTCTTTGTTGATGGTGTTGCAACTTTGATATCTTGAGTAGAGTGAATTTTAGTTTTGCCCGAGGACGAGCAAAAGCTAAGTGTGGGGGAATTTGATGAGAATGCATAATGTTATATTTTTATCCCTTAATACTTAGTCTCCTATGCTTATTTAGTTTCTAAATACACTCATTATTCTTATATTTTGATTTAGGATGCAAATGAAGTCCTTAAGTCGAAAAGAAGCTGAAAAGAGTGCATGGATCAACTTTAAAGATTATTCTGTACTTGCTCATGAAGAACCAGATGATGTACCATATATGGTTGGAAAGCTCTTGAAGTCTAGATTCTGGAGAATTTTACGGTTCGTAATTCCGAGTTTCCTAGATTAAGTTACGGCAATTTTAGTACCGATGGCGCAGTCTGGATGGCAGACCAGTGAATAAGCTGAACAGTCCGATCGATCCGACACCCATGGTCCGATCGATCGGACCATGCAGAAACGTGACAAAACATGTATTTTTTGGCAGAGTATGGTCCGATCGATCGAACCATCACTCCTACTGAGCCAGATCGATCGATCGGACTAGGAAAATGTCAGAAATTGCAGATTTTTATGAGCCAAATCGATCGGACACCTAAAGTTGGATCGATCGGACTCAAAAATAGCCAGAGAAGGTGGATTTTTACGCATCCGATCGATCCAACGCCCATAGTTCGATCGATCGGACTCGGGCGTAAATAGAAGTTGAAGATTTTAATGAGACCGATCGATCCAACATCCCGAGGAGGATCGATCGGACGTTCCCAGTGAATTAAATCAACGGTTTAGATCAAATCCGTTGATGGAGAGACTTTGGGGCTATAAATAGGACTCTTTCTAGGGTTTGAGGGGGGATTCTTGGACACTTTTGGCTGCTCTTTCTCCTCCTTTATATTTTTTCTAGGTTTTATCTTGTTTATTGGAATCTTTTGAGGATTGTTCTCGATGGCTCTGCGTGGCTAAATCTTGATCCTTGGTCGAGGAGACTGAAACCTCGGAATCAATGAAACTGTGAGATCTAATTTATTTTTATTGTTCAATTTATAGATGTGTATTGAATGTTCTTCAGTTATTAAATATTCATGATTGTCTTGTCTAATTGCTAGGAGCGCTACTAGTTTATTATTCATTGCGATCTACTGCTAGGTTTGATATCAAATCCGGAATTGTTTGATCCCTCTAATCTGCGAAGCAACTAGGATCTAATAATTTACTGCTGATCAGATCTTGTTAGATCTTAGGAAGAATATTCAACTAGATTAAATGCAACCGCTTGTGCTTGTGTTGTTTAGCTTCATCGATCTCCCTATTCTTAACGCTGCTACTAGATTAAATCTACAGCGCTTGTCTTAGGTTGTTTAGTAGTTAGGGTTGATTAGATCGCTTGTTTCTAATTAACTATGATTGAGGAGAGATTCGGATTTCATTCGAACGGTGAATATTCATGATATGAATTGATTGATACTTGCATCTATGATCAGTTGTTGGATTCTGATGGTGGATGTTGACTCAGACCAAGGTTTGTTCTCTTGATTCAACTTGTTTCTTCGTTTTAGATTATTTCTTTACTGTTTTCCTCACGTTTAAAACCCCCCTATCTTTGTTTACTTAGCACAAAACTAGGCTAAACACTCTTTGTGGGATCGACTCGTACTCGCACTACTACATTTGTTTTGAAGAGTATTGGATTTATTTTTGAGATCATACCTACCCTAGTTGGCAGTTTCATGGTTTCCCAAACCCGGCCTATGATTCATGTCCATATTCTTATAATTCGGAACCTACAAAATGCGGAAAAAGAACGGCGAGGGTTCCCTCTAACCTTTTGGTCTCCCTAACAATTCACCAAAAGCACCCTCAATTAAATCAACATTAATTTAACAACATCGAACCACAGATTTAAAACTCAAAATGTTTAATATACATATCCTCGGAGAGGGGAAGATTCGAATACAACATTACTCCCGTAGGAGACTAACTAACCAAAGGTAAAAGCAGTAAATATCGTCACCTCTCAAAGTCCATCAGGCGCCGCCGCACCGCCAACCAACTGCCCAGTAAGGGCCACAGAGGAAGAACTGACGCATGCACCTGTCCCGCCTGGTGCACGCTCTTCGCAAGAGGCAGTCTCTCCGGTAATGCCCCAGCTGCCGACACTCAAAGCACGCCACAGGTCTCTTCTCTGCCTGCTGGATCTGACCAAACCCTGCGAACGCCTCCTGCTGAGGCTCCTCCTCCGGTAACCGCTTGTCCGGATCATCCTCCGCGAACTCCTCCTCTGCCTCCGAGAGGGGCTGGTCCTCGTCGTACTCCCCGACTGACTGTTCCAGCTGCTCATCCTCTGAGAACTGCTGATCGGGATCATCCTCGTCATTCGCCCCCTCCTCTGCCTCTGGACTGTCTCCACCGACGTCCTCTGGCTGGTGCTGATAGGGCTGATGGCGTCGTGAACGAGCCTCCCCCCGCCACGATCCTATTCCACCTTGAGCCTGCTGCAGCTGGCCGGCGCGCCCTAACCTCGAGGGGAACACTGGCTGAACTGCCCTAGGCCCTGCCTCCAGCAGTACGGCCTCCACTGACAAGGCACAGTTCCCCACCTCCATGAGAGCACTAGCGAACCGCGCCGCCATCAGAAGCCTGATCTCGGGCCGTAGCCCCCACTGAAACTGCCGCGCTCTGGCGAGAGGATCGCTCGCCACTGGACCGGCGAACTTGACGAGCCTGGTGAACCTAGCTGCATACTGTGCCACTGACTGCGTATCCTGGGAGATGCAGAGGTACTCCCAAACCAAGGCCTGACGCGCACTCTGAGGGAAGTACGCGTCGAGAAAGGACGAACGGAACATGTCCCACGAGGGGTCACTTCCGCTCCTAACAGTCAAGACAACACTCCACCAGTCCAAAGCGTCCCCGTCGAGCTGGAACGCCGCTAGTCTGACCCGAACCCGGTCATCCTGGATGAACAAAGCGTCGAGGACACGACTGACTCCACTCAGCCAGTCGTCTGCTACTGCCGGATCACCCTCAGCACCACTGAACCTCGGTGGGTTCAGCTCCTGGAAGGTGATCACCGCTGCCGTCACAGTACGTTCGCTAAGTGGCGGAAGAACCCTCTCGGCGAAAAGAGAGACGTTTTCCCCCACCGCGAACTCAACACTCGTCTCTGGTGCTGGTGCAGAGTCTCGGGGGAAAGGTTGGTTTTTCGCTGTAGGATTATTGCTCTTTCGGTGTAGAAATGCATGTTAGAATGGTTTGTAACTCTTTGTATGTGTGGGGTAGCTCATTT
Organism: Narthecium ossifragum; assembly: GCA_963920575.1. Lineage (NCBI taxonomy): Eukaryota > Viridiplantae > Streptophyta > Magnoliopsida > Dioscoreales > Nartheciaceae > Narthecium > Narthecium ossifragum. Next base: position 11,366,040 of record OY986974.1, on the reverse strand, counting down.
CCTGTATTCCTACGTTGAGATTTCAGTATTTGAAAGGTTGGTTTTCGTATTATCGCCGTTTTGTCGGTTTTTGTCCATTTGGACCTAGATAGGAGATTTAAACGTCGAAAACTGGATTTCTTCACTCCATTACCTTCCCCTTTGCTAAATATACTTGGTTGCAAGATTTCATCTTATTCCAACGTGATTTGATACTTCAAATCCAAAGAAATGGATTTCCGGCACTGTTCTGATGAACTGTGCCAAGGCTCGACGGTCGATCGGTGCATCGACCGTCACGTGTTGTTTTACCCTTTCTGGGCCCGACGGTCGACCGTCGGATCGACTGTCGCATCGACTGTCGGGCTCTGTCGGGATTTTGGACTCCCACGGTCGATGGATCGATCGACCGTGGGATCTTCTCCTTTTCGTCTTTTACCTGACGGTCGACCGTCGGATCGACCGTCGCATCGACCGTCAGGCGCTGTTTGGTTTTGGGCTTCTCAGGGTCGATGGGTGGATCGACCATCGCCCTTGGCTTTCTTCGCATGGGTCTCACGGTCGATCGCCGGATCGACCGTGGCATCGTCCGTGGCCTCACGGTCGATCCCCGGATCGACCGTGACATCGTCCGTGACCCTTTGAACTTGGTTTTCAGGTATTTCTTGGATGGTTTTGATGGGGGATTAGTATCTAAACATGTTGGGAAGCATGTAGGGGGATTTGATGAGGTTTTCAAAGGATTTCCATTTGGTTTGAGATTGATTCAAATGTTCTTTCTTTCTTTAGAAAACCTATGGTTCTACTTGCAATTAATACATGATTGATTGTAGTTAAGTGCAGTTATTTGCTTAGCCATTAGCTAGCTATGAGTGCTAGCTAATGAGGAATTGTGGAACCTTAGCCTCTTGCCGGCGAGTGCCGAGGGCTATTGTATATCTATGGAACTTATAACTGTTGATGTGGCATGTAGAGACATCTAGGATAGATGTTTGCCTAGGCCCATGCATTGTGTGCATTAGAGGCATTTGAGGTTAGGCGGGCGATGGTTTAGGTCGCCGATCCGAGGCTCTCGGGTAGCTCGGATCTATCCTTAGGACCGTGGATGGGTAGTCAGGAGTAGGTTGTGATTGTTGATCAAGTCTCTTGTCTTTTGAGGATTCACGCTAGTTGACTCTGATCGGTATTTGAGGTTTAGAGGTCGTGTCGTCTTCCAAGGCCAAGTGCTAAGGATGCAACCGATGTGTTCCCGACGTGGTCCCCAGGCAGTGGTATCCCTGCTGGGTAAGGGTGATCCTGCATGGTACTGTTCCCCTGTTAGTGCTTAGGGTGATCTTGGTAGAGTGACCAAAAGAGAGGTTCATGACAGGAGCCCTTGCGACATCGGTGGGTTATGGGACCCGTGGCATCCGTTAGACTTAGGCTAGGAGACAACACTGTTGTTGTTTTCCTCCTTTCAGTGTGCCGTAGAGTAGAACCCTACTGAGCTTATCGCTCACTCCTACCTGGGCTACGTTTGCAGGTGCAGGCGACAGTTCTTCTTCGGTGGAGCCGGCTGGGTCGGCTTTTGGCTGCGCGAGTACATCCAGAGGCGCTTGAGGTTGCTGGAGGATGATTCACCGTACATTTTGATATATGTTGTAACCATTTTGGAGAACTTTTGGGATTTTGTATAATTCTGTATATTGGAACTCAGACAGTGTACGACTTGATGTTATATTATGATTAAATCTGTTTAGCCTGTGGAATACAATTGTTTAAATTATTTATCTTTTCCGCTTTGTATCGCGCCGTTTGATGATGAATAGTGTTAGGACCCTCACGCCCCGTCCTGGATGGGTTTTCTGGGTCGGGGTGGGATAGTTCTAGGAGTAGAGCATCCCTGTGTGCTTGACTGTGCTCTTGTGTGTTATGCTTTTATTTTATTGATTGCTGCTGTGTTTTGTTTTCTTACGGGTGGACACTTGTCGTCTCTGTTGAACGTGCAGATGCCAGGGAGCAGGGCTAGCTGTCCAGTGTTGGGTCAGGGTACCGCGCGCGACCAGCGCGCTACCCGACGGGCCTTAGGGGCCAACACAGCCGTGCCCCGTGTACCTGCACGAGAGCCAGAGCCGAGGATTGAGGTCGTGCTGGAGGAGGATGCTTCATTCATCGCCGAGGAGGTCTCTCCTCCACTCGACCAGCGTGCTGTTGCGACAGCGGTGGTCGACTTCCAGAGGCTGAACCCTCCTAGGTTCAGCGGTACTAGAGGCGACCCAGCAGTGGCGGACGACTGGCTGGAGGGAGTCAGTCGCGTCCTTGACACTCTTTTCGTCCAGGATGACCGAGTTAGGGTCAGAGTTGCCGCGTTCCAGCTCGACGGGGACGCTTTGGACTGGTGGCGCTCTTTTCAGGCCGCCAGGGACGGGAGTGACCCATCGTGGGCCGTGTTCCGTTCTTCGTTTCTCGGCGCGTACTTTCCCCGTAGTACGCGCTCGGCCCTTGTCCGTGAGTACCAGACCCTTTCTCAGGGTACTCAGTCGGTAGTGCAGTACGCGGCTAGGTTCACGAGACTTGCCAGATTTGCCGGGGAGGTGTCGGCGGATCCTCTTGCCAGAGCTGAGCAGTTCCAGTGGGGGCTCAGGCCCAAGCTCAGGCATCTGATCGTGGCTCAGCGATCTAGCACGTACGCAGAGGTGTTGGACTGTGCCTTGGCAGTTGAGGCTCAGTTGCAGGAGCCAGGGCCTAGGGCAGTCCAGCCTGCGTCGTCTGCGAGCACTAGTGGTGGAGTGCAGCCACAGAGAGCAGCTCAGGGCAGGAGGGGTTCGTGGAGGAGGCCGAGGGGCTCACGACACCAGCAGCCATACCAGCGTTACCCACCCCAGCACCAGCAGCAGCCCAGGCAGGGAGGCCAGCCACTTCTTCCGGCTGGGCCTCAGGGGCAGACGTCCAGAGGAGGCCAGAGCCAGCAGCTAGTGCTTGGTCCTCCTGTGTGCTTTGAGTGCCGGCAGACGGGGCACTTTCGCAGAGACTATCCGACGTTGAGGGCACAGTTCGCCCGTGGCGGAGCAGGCGGAGGTTGGCGGACACCAGGAGCCGGGAGAGGCAGAGGTCGTGGCGGAGGTCGAGGCGGACCTAGAGGGGGAGTGTACGCACTTCCAGACCGCGAGTACCCAGACTTTGTTCAGCCACCCTTTCAGCCTTACCAGTACCAGCCACCCCAGCAGGCTCTAGCACTTCCACCAGCTCCAGTTGACCCTCCTGTTCTCAGAGGTACCTTCCAGCTTTTCAGTTCATTTGTAGATGTTCTGATAGATTCTGGGGCATCTCATTCCTTTGTAGCTAGCGACTGTGTGGCATCGCTAGGGCTAGAGACTGAGCCACTGGGGGGTCACACTACACTTAGACACACCCGTCGGCGAAGGAGCTCGTGTTGAGCTGATCTGCCGTTCTTGCGAGTTGGAGGTTGGGGGCCTACGTGTCTTTCTAGACCTTCGGGTGCTAGACATGGTCGGGTTCGACGTGATTCTCGGTATGGATTGGCTGACTTCATACCGAGCCGTCATCGACTGTGGCCGTCGTAGGGTGACTGCTTGGACACCTGACGGCGCTCGTTTCGTTCTGTTGGGGGATCGCCAGTCGGTCGATTCCCTCTTGTGTGCTTGTCTTCCCAGGCGCGAGGGCCAGCTGTCAGCTGCAGAGGGCAGTCGAGAGGGCAGTTTGCCTACAGTTGTTTGTGAGTTTGCTGACGTCTTCCCAGACGAGCTACCGGGCCTTCCTCCTTCCTGAGCAGTAGACTTTCAGATAGATCTTGTACCGGGTACCGGGCCGATCTCTCTGCCAGCTTTCAGGATGGCACCAGCAGAGCAGAGGGAGCTAAGGGTCCAGCTGGACGGGTTGATCTGCAGAGGTTTCATCCGTCCCAGCACGTCACCTTGGGCAGCTCCTGTATTGTTCGTAAAGAAGAAGGACGGTACGCTTCGTCTTTGCATTGATTACAGGAAGCTGAACAGGGTCACGGTGAAGAACAAGTATCCGATGCCGAGGATCGATGACTTGTTCGACCAGCTCCGAGGCTCTTCGGTCTTTTCGAATATCGATCTCCGTACCGGCTATCACCAGTTGCGGATTCGGGATTGCGACATCCCGAAGACGGATTTCTGTACGAGGTACGGGTTGTACGAGTTCACGGTGATGCCGTTCGGCTTGACGAATGCACCGGCGGTGTTCATGGATCTGATGCAGAGGGTCTTCCGACCGTACTTAGATCAGTTTGTGGTGATCTTCGTCGACGACATCCTAGTTTACTCACGTACCGCGGAGGAGCACGGGCAGCATCTGAGGACAGTGTTGCAGTTGTTGAGGGGGCATAAGCTGTATGCCAAAGCCTCCAAATGTGAGTTTTGGCTTCCTGAGGTGCAGTTTCTGGGGCACGTGGTGTCAGCGGCAGGTATTTCAGTTGATCCAGCCAAGATCGAGGCAGTGCTACAGTGGCAGAGACCGGCGACAGTGTTCGAGGTCCGCAGCTTCCTTGGCTTGGCGGGTTACTACCGGAGGTTCGTGCGGGACTTCTCCAGGGTTGCAGGGCCGCTGACCAGGTTGACACAGAAGGCGGTCCCATTTGTTTGGGACGAGGCTTGTGAGCAGGCGTTCATCCAGTTGAGGACCAGGCTGACGAGTGCACCGATCCTTATAGTTCTAGAGCGGGGCGTCGGCTACAGTGTCTACTGCGACGCCAGTGGGGAGGGTCTAGGCTGTGTGCTTATGCAGGAGGGCCATGTGGTGGCCTATAGTTCCAGGCAGCTGAAGGCCCATGAGAGGAACTATCCAGTCCACGATCTCGAGCTTGCGGCGGTTGTCTTCGCCTTGAAGACGTGGCGACACTACCTCTACGGTGAGCGGTTCTCGGTGTACTCTGATCATAAGAGCTTGAGGCACGTGTTTACCCAGCGTGACCTCAACCTCAGGCAGCGGCGGTGGATGGAGCTTCTAGAGGACTACGACTTCGAGTTGCATTACCACCCTGGTAAGGCAAACGTCGTGGCAGACGCTCTCAGCAGGCAGACCAGAGACAGTAGACTGACCTTGGCAGCAGTATCAGCTCGGCAGTGGCAGATGCTGGAGACAGTCAGTCAGTTTGGGCTTGACTTCGAGGACCAGGCGACAGGTGGTTTCCTGTATGCTGTTCGCAGCATTCCAGTTCTTTTGGCCAGGGTGATCGAGGCACAGGCTGGAGATCCAGAGCTCGTGGAGACCCGTGCGGCGGTCGGCACCGAGCACGCGGTTGAGGGCTGGACAGTGTCGACAGACAGTGGGCTACTCTTCAGAGGCAGAGCTGCAGTTCCAGCTGACCCGGCGTTGCGAGAGGAGATCCTTCACGAGTTCCACCACTCCTGCTTCGCCGTTCACCCAGGGAGCACCAAGATGTACCACGACCTTCGCCGACAGTTCTGGTGGTGCGGGATGAAGAGATCAATAGCTGAGTTCGTCTCCAGATGCCTCACCTGTCAGAGGGTGAAGGCAGAGCACAGGCGGACCCCAGGTTTGTTGCAGCCACTTCCCGTGCCAGAGTGGAAGTGGGAGCATATAGCTATGGACTTCATCACCGGGCTACCCAGGTCACCGAGGGGGAATGATGCGATTTGGGTCATCGTCGATCAACTGACCAAATCGGCTCATTTCCTCCCCATGAGGACTACAGATCCAGTTGCCAGACTGAGTCAGAGGTACATTGGCGAGGTAGTACGACTGCACGGCATCCCAGTGTCGATAGTGTCAGACAGAGATCCTAGATTCACTGGCCGGTTTTGGAGCAGCTTCCAGGACTCCTTGGGGACAACACTGACGTTCAGCACAGCTTTTCACCCTCAGACAGACGGGCAGTCAGAGCGGACAATCCAGATCTTGGAGGACATGCTCAGAGCATGTGTGCTAGACGCTGGAGGTACTTGGGAGCAGCACGTGACTTTGGTGGAGTTTGCCTACAACAACAGTTTCCAGGCCAGTTTGGGTTTTGCACCCTTTGAGGCGTTGTATGGCAGACCGTGTCGCTCACCGGTGTGTTGGACTGAGGTTGGGGAGGCGTTCCTTACCGGTCCGGACATCATCAGACAGTCGTCAGAGAGGTTGGCTCAGATCAGGTAGAGGCTTCTGACTGCACAGAGCAGGCAGAAGAGCTACGCAGACCGGAGGCGACGACCCCTGGAGTTCGCAGTTGGCGACAGAGTGCTACTGAAGGTGTCCCAGCGCAGAGGGTCGATCAGGTTCGGTAGCAGGGGTAAGCTAGCTCCGAGGTTTACGGGTCCTTTTAAGATCGTCAGGCGCGTCGGAGCAGTCGCCTACCAGTTGGCTCTACCTCCGCACATGTCAGCAGTTCACCCCACCTTCCACGTGTCTATGATGAGGAAGTATATTCCAGATCCTTCTCACGTGATCAGACACGACGACCTCGAGGTTGAGGAGGATGCCACCTACATAGAGCAGCCAGTACAGATCATGGATAGACGGGATCAGGTGCTCAGAGGCAGATCGTTACCGTTGGTCATGGTCAGGTGGAGACACGGCAGTGCAGAGAGTCTGACTTGGGAGCGAGAGGATCGCATGCGTCGGGAGTTTCCCCAACTGTTCGCCTCTTCAGGTAGTTTCCTTGTTGTGGGCGTTGGCGCCCCTAGCTGTAGCCTTGTTTATGCAGGTAGGCTTAGTTGTTTCTCTTTTCCCCGGCTTCAACCTTGAATTTTGGGACGAAATTCTTTTTAAGGTGTTTAGGTTGTGAGGGCCCGTCCCTCAGACCTGACTCGACCACGTGGGTCGAGAGCCGGTTTCCTGTTGGTTTGGTTCCGCGTCGGGCACGATCGGGCGATCGTGTGGCGGTTTTGGACCCGGGGGCATTTTGGTAAATATGTCCTCTGGTGGTCGGTTTCACACCCGCGTTCCACACACTGACTTTGATTGGTGTATGTGTTTGATTAGAATCCCTAGGGTGCGTCCGATCGGAGGATCGGAGCTCGATCGGGAAAGATCGATTTGGCCGGCTGAGATAGATTTGGAATTTCTATATAAGGCCTGTCTCTTTCTTCTCTTTCCTTCTCTTCTTCTCCTGTCATTTTCTCCTTCCCTCTCTCATTCGGCTGAGCTAGGGTTTGGAGTCTTGGACTTCAGATCGCGGATCTTGTCGTCTTGACCAGCGGGACACGTGGAGGAGCTACCCTACTTGATCAAGTAGGTGTTTCTACCTCGATCCTTGGATCGGGTTCTCCTAGGATAGTATTATTGCTCTTTTGCTGTAGGAATGCATGTTAGAATGGTTTGTAACTCTTTGTATGTGTGGGGTAGCTCATTTCCTGTATTCCTACGTTGAGATTTCAGTATTTGAACGGTTGGTTTCCGTATTATCGCCGTTTTGTTGGTTTTTATCCATTTGGACCTAGATAAGAGATTTAACCGTCGAAAACTAGATTTCTTCACTCCATTAGCTTCCCCTTTGCTAAATATACTTGCTTGCAAGATTTCATCTTATTCCAACGTGATTTGATACTTGAAATCTAAAGAAATGGATTTCTGGCACTGTTCTGATGAACTGTGCCAAGGCTCGACGGTCGATCGGTGCATCGACCGTCAAGTGTTGTTTTACCCTTTCTAGGCCCGACGGTCGACCGTCGGATCGACCGTCGCATCGATCGTCGGGCTCTGTCGGGATTTTGGACTCCCACGGTCGATGGATCGATCGACCGTGGGATCTTCTCCTATTCGCCTTTTACCTGACGGTCGACCGTCGCATCGACCGTCAGCCGCTGTTTGGTTTTGGGCTTCTCAGGGTCGATGGGTGGATCGACCGTCGCCCTTGGCTTTCTTCGCATGGGTCTCACGGTCGATCGCCGGATCGTCCGTGGCATCGTCCGTGGCCTCACGGTCGATCCCTGGATCGACCGTGACATCGTCCGTGACCCTTTGAACTTGGTTTTCAGGTATTTCTTGGATGGTTTTGATGGGGGATTAGTATCTAAACATGTTGGGAAGCATGTAGGGGGATTTGATGAGGTTTTCAAAGGATTTCCATTTGGTTTGAGATTGATTCAAATGTTCTTTCTTTCTTTAGAAAACCTATGGTTCTACTTGCAATTAATACATGATTGATTGTAGTTAAGTGCAGTTATTTGCTTAGCCATTAGCTAGCTATGAGTGCTAGCTAATGAGGAATTGTGGAACCTTAGCCTCTTGCCGGCGAGTGCCGAGGGCTATTGTATATCTGTGGAACTTATAACTGTTGATGTGGCATGTAGAGACATCTAGGATAGATGTTTGCCTAGGCCCATGCATTGTGTGCATTAGAGGCATTTGAGGTTAGGCGGGCGATGGTTTAGGTCGCCGATCCGAGGCTCTCGGGTAGCTCGGATCTAGCCTTAGGACCGTGGATGGGTAGTCAGGAGTAGGTTGTGATTGTTGATGAAGTCTCTTGTCTTTTGAGGATTCACGCTAGTTGACTCTGATCGGTATTTGAGGTTTAGAGGTCATGTCGTCTTCCAAGGCCAAGTGTTAAGGATGCAACCGATGTGTTCCCGACGTGGTCCCCAGGCAGTGGTATCCCTGCTAGGTAAGGGTGATCCTGTATGGTACTGTTCCCCTGTCAGTGCTTAGGGTGATCTTGGTAGAGTGACCAAGAGAGAGGTTCATGACAGGAGCCCTTGGGACATCGGTGGGTTATGGGACCCGTGGCATCCGTTAGACTTAGGCTAGGAGACAACACTGTTGTTGTTTTCCTCCTTTCAGTGTGCCGTAGAATAGAACCCTACTGAGCTTATCGCTCACTCCTACTCGGGCTGGGTTTGCAGGTGCAAGCGGCAGTTCTTCTTCGGTAGAGCCGGCTGGGTCGGCTTTTGGCGGCGCGAGTACATCCAGAGGCGCTTGAGGTTGCTGGAGGATGATTCGTCGTACATTTTGATATATGTTGTAACCATTTTGGAGAACTTTTGGGATTTTGTATAAATCTGTATATTGGAACTCAGACAGTGTACGACTTGATGTTATATTATGATTAAATCTGTTTAGCCTCTGGAATACAATTGTTAAAATTATTTATCTTTTCCGCTTTGTATCGCGCCGGTTGTTGATGAATAGTGTTAGGACCCTCACGCCCCGTCCTGGATGGTTTTTCTGGGTCGGGGTGTGACACGGATGTTCTAGACATAGAACTAACCCATTCCACGCTCAATCTAAACCGAATCCTGATCCTAAACCCTAGGATCTACAACCTATGCTCTGATACCAAGCTGTCGCGCCCCGACCCGCGAAAGCCCAACCGGGCTGGGCGACGCGAACCGGAACCTACAAAACGAGGAAAATGACTGCAAGGGTCCCCTCTAACCTATTGGTCTCCCTAACAATTCACCAAAAGCACCCTCAATTAAAAGACATTTATTTAACAACATCGAACCACATATTTAAAACCCAAAGTGTTTCATATACATATCCTTGGAGAGGGGAAGATCCAAATACAACATTACTCCCGTTGGAGACTAACTAACCAAAGGTAAAAGCAGTAAGCGATCACCACCTCTCAAATTCCACCAGGCGCCGCCGCACCGCCGACCAACTGCTCGGTAGGGGCCACAGAGGAAGAACTGACGCCTGCACCTGCAAAACGCAGCCCGGGTAGGTGAGAGCACTAAGCTCAGTAGGGATCTACACTACGACACACAGAAGGAAGAGGGAAACGCAACAGTGCCGCCCTCAAGCAAAACTTGGGTGTGCAGCAAGGGTCCCATAACCCTTCGCCGGTGTCCCTGAAGGGAGGCCTTAGTCATGGTCTTCCAGCCGAATTGGTCACATACTGGGTTGCCCTCAGCGACGCAGGAAACCACACTGCCGTCTCACTAGCAGGCACCAAACACTGCTAGGCGGGCAACCACACCGCTGGGTAGGCACCTCTTCCCCCCAAGAGACAATGATCCGGACACCAGTTTGCACCCACAACGTCTGGCTTGAGGCTGACACGACCTCTACAATCATCAAGCAACAAGTGCACCAGTCATTTAAGCTTATCATCAAGTTTGACTAGACACCACAATTCGAACCGGGTCCAAACTACCCAACCCCGGTCCTAGGACTAAGTCCGAGCTTCCAGCCTCGGGACGGCAACCCAAAGATCACCCACGCCCTAACTAATGCAACTAATGCACAAAATAACAATCCATGCTATGACATACACAAATAAGAAGTAAAACATGCAACAGTATGACAAACATCATATAAGTCAACCGGATCGCTGCAGCAGTACTACCGACCGCTGCCAGCCGATCCGCAGCGGGTCCCGGCATTACGACGGTACCGCGACCGTCAGCCGCGGACTGCTGCAACGGGAAGCAACCCCGAAAACGATGATGAACAGTAAACAATATAATATTATATTCCAAAATATAATATTATATTCAAAACACCCAAAACCTCTACTTATGGGCTAATTGATCCCGTCGATCCAACTTAGCCATCAGTAGGTGTACATACCAGATCAACATATCCAAAATCCATAAACATCCAACGGTTGGATTAACAGGTAAACACTAATCAAAACCGTTAATCAACTAACTTACGAAAATATAGTCCGATCGATCCTACCCCAACTTACCAAGCACTTGCTGCAACGCAGCCCTTCAGTAAACAATTCATAACAAATCGTAGGAAAATCAGAAAATTATGCAATGAGATGGGTTAGAGAGTAGATTCGAAGATCTACAACTCTTATGCTCATCACAACCCAAAATTATGTATGTACTGGCCGGAAAACACGCCGCAAGCCGACTGTTCTTCAAGAACAGTAGAAACCGGAAAATTCGAGATTAATCATGCATAAAACCTACTCAGATCTCAACCAAAGATCATGAAAATCTACTAAGTAAGAGGAAACCAACAAGACAAAGATCAACAAGATCCAACGGCTAGATCTAGAGAAAACCCGAAAACAACACAGTAGGTAGAAGAACCTACCCGAAACGCACTCCTCGGCTGATTCCCTGCGAACTGGTCACCAACACAGCTCCAAACCACTTCAAGGATCTTCCTCTCGTTGCCACGGTTCCAACAAGCCTTGGAACACCCAAAACGGTGGCTGGAGGAGGGAGAACGGTGAAGAAGAAGGAGCTCTCGGAGAAGCAGGGGAAGAAAACAGAGCCGCGGGAGAAGAAGAAAGAAGGAAGAAGAAAGGGAGAAGAAGGAGGAGGAGAAGAGGAAGAAAAGAAGGGAAAAGGGGAAGGGGAAAGCCGGGGTAAGGGGGGAAAAGGTGAAGTAGGGGAGGGAAAGTCCTCCCCATCTGACAGAAGAGAGCGACGGCCAACGGCAGCCGTCCTCGCGAAGCAAAAAAAGCCACCGACGCGAGTCCGATCGATCGCTCCAAGGCGCGATCGATCGCTCGCGCCCTGGATCGATACAAACACCAAGTCGGATCGATTCGACACAGGCTGGATCGATCCAACACCAAGTCGGATCGATCCGAGCGGGTCAAAACCCACCGACTCGCTCACGAGTCCGATCGATCGCTCCAAGGAGGGATCGATCGCTCAAGGGTCGTCAGCTGCCCAAAGGCAAGCCTCCGCGCGCCCGAGCTGGGATCTTCCGATCCCGGGTCCACCTAACCATTCTAAACAAGAACTATCACATACAAGGTTAGAGGGAACCCTCGCCAGCTTCTTTCCGCGTTTTGTTAGGTTTCGGTTCGCGTCGCCCGGCCCGGTTGGGATTTCGCGGGTCGGGGCGCGACAGCTGGGCAGGACAAGTCTCTGCCGGGCAGGCACACTCTCTGCCCAAGGATGAAACAACGACACTGGTTGCTACCCGCCACGGTCCTAGAGCTAAATCCGAGGTACCTGAAAGCCTCGGATCGACGATCAACCCATCGCCCACGCCCTATCCTTATGCACCTAATACACAACAGAATGCATGCTATGATCATACGTAGGTACAAGGTAAGCATGCAATAGTATGATCAAATAACACACAAGTCCAGCTGGATCGCTGCAGCAATACTACCGACTGCTGCCAGCCAATCCGCAGCGGGTCCCAACATTACGACGGTACCGTAACCGTCAACCACGGACCCCTGCAATGGGAAGAAACCCCGAAAACTCAGATGAACATATAATATAATATTATATGTTTTGAACATATAATATTATTTAAATCATGAAGATCCTCTAATTAGAGGCTAAGCGACCTCATCGATCCGACGTCCAAACGACGTCGGATTTGAGATCCAACTTAGAAAACGGTAGATAAACATGCTGGGATCAACATATCCAAAATCGAGAAACATCTGACGGCTCGATTACCGGGAAAACACTAATCAAAATAATTAATGACACTAATTATCTCTAATTGCTGCAATGCAGCCCATCCGTAGGAAATCCATAAAAATTCATACACCAATCAGAACATTATGAAACCAGTTGGTTCTGAGAGTAGACTCAAAGATCTAGAACTCTCATGTTCATCATAAATCACGATCATGCATGTTCAGACCACGCCGTAAGCCAGTTGTTCTTCAAGAACAGAGAAATCAGAAAATTCGAGTTTAAACATGATACAATCCTACTAAAACTCAATCAAATCATATGAAACTTAAAAAAGTAATTAAGCTAAGCAAGATGCACACAACAACACCAAGAACACCTAGATCTACCGGCTAGATTAAGAGAAAACCCAACTTAAACCTATGTAGGTAGAAACCTAGCGGAAACGCAAACCTCGGCTGAATCCCCACTGTAGGAGCACGAAACTGGCTTCAAACCAAGCCAAGGATCTTCCTCTCACTGCTAAGAATCCAACGAGCCCTCAAGCACTCAAAATGATGCCCGGAGGAGGGAGAATGGAGGGGAAGAAGGTGGCTGCCGGAAACAGGGGAAACAGGGCCGCGGGTGTGAGGACCCGTCCCTCTACTCCTGTGGCTCGTCGTGGACCGCAAGGGCAATTTGGTAAATTGTGCTTTGTCGGCTTGTTTCACACTCGCGTGTGCACACACTGACCATGTCTGTGGTAATGTTTGGCTAGAATGGTTAGTGGGACCCGGATCGAAAGATCCGGGCTTGGGGTTAAGTTTTAGCCCAAGTCCAGCTTCCTGCGAAAGACGGATCGATCCTTCCTTGCTAGAGGCATCGATCGGTCTTTGATAGGAACATGGATTGTTGCGAGGGATCGATCGCTCTCCAGGCTGGATCGATCGGTCTCCTTGGACGGATCGATCCTGCTAAGTCGGTTCGTTTGCCTATAAAACAAACAGAACCTTCTTCCTTGAATCTCTTTGGAAAACTGGATTCTTGGGGCTGAGAATTCCTGGATTTCGAAGAGTTCGTGGACGATCCAAGGCCTAGCAGCTGGGATTGAAGCTGCTCTTGCTCCGGTAGAGATTCCTACCTACGTTCTTCGGGTTTTTGGAAGCTTTTTCCGGCTGTCGATGTTCTTATGCTTAGAACTTATTGTATACATGTTAGATTGTAGTATTTCCGCCGGTTTTGGATTTGTGATGCTTCGTACTACTAGATCCCAGGTTTTGGTAGGATTTGGTGGAGTTTTCCGGCGGTATTTCTCGCCGTCGGCTTATCGGAGAACCCAACCGATCGATCCGTCTGTGAGATGGATCGATCCCTCCTTGTTGGGCATGCTAAACCCAAGCAGGATCGATCAGCCCTGGGTGAGGGCGATCGATCCCGGTGCCTCGGATAGTATGGGGTGTTCCCTATCGCGAGTCGGATCGATCGTCCTGGGAGGACGGATCGATCGGACTCGGCGCGAAAGGGAGAGTTGCTCTCTGCCATTAGAGGGATCGATCCTTCCCTTGGGAAGGGATCCATCCGACTATGGCAGAGAGAGGAATTTACCTGGTTTTGCTCGCGGGGCTTTGTATGACGGTTTTTCTTTACTGTCTTAATACCTTGTACATATGTTTAAGCATGTTAGCCCTATAATAGGGCAGTGGTGAACCGGGGGAGTGATGACCCCCGGGATGTTTAGAATAAACGGGCGGGTAGCCCTGCAGCTTTTCCTAGCCTTGCATGCCGGCGTGCACCGAGGGGCTTTATCTGTGTTATCTGTGAGCTGTTGTTCGCGGGGCTGTTTCCCGGTGCAGGTGTTGTGGTGGACTGCTGACAGTTGGTTGGTTATCACTGTAGCAGTCCCTAGGCCTTATTTTCATGTTCACCACCCCGGGCCGGCTGGGTGCCATGCCCAGACCTTGCTTGATATACTATCACATACTGTTGCATGCTAATCTGTATTATCCTGCGCATGTCCATAACATGCATTGTGTTGCGCATTAGTTGCATTTGTGTAGAACGCTAGCGGTGGGTTGACCGCCGATCCGGGGCTTTCGGGTAGCCCGGATCTAGCTCTAGGACCGTTGCGGGTAGCTTGATCCAGGACTCGATTTGTAGTATTCAGTCGTTTCGATGATAGGGTTAGTTTGACCTGAATACATGTTGTTTGATGTTTCGAGCTCGTGTCGGCCTCGAGCCAGACGTTGTGGGTGCAAACCGGTGTCCGGGTCATTGTCTCATGGGTAGAGGAGGTGCCTACTCAGCGGTGTGGTTGCCCGCCTAGCAGAGTCGGGTGCCTGCTAGTGAGACGGCAGTGTGGTTTCCTGCCTCGCTAAGGGCAACCCAGCAAGTGACCAGTTCAGCTGGAAGACCATGACAGAGGCCTCCCTTCAGGGACACCGGCGAAGGGTTATGGAACCCTTGCTGCACATCCAAGTCTTGCTTAAGGCGACACTGTTGTGTTCCCTCCCTTGTGAGTGTCGTAATGTAGTGTCCCTGCTGAGCTTAGTGCTCACTCCTACCCGGGCTGCGTTTTGCAGGTGCTGGCGCTAACTCTTCTTTGGTCGCCCCTACCGGGCCAGTGTTTGGTGACGTGGCGGCGTCTGGCGGTGCTTGAGAGGTGGCGATCTTTACAGCTTTACACCTTTTGTTATAGATAGTCTCCTATGGGAGTGAGAAATGTATAATTTCCCTGTTTTGAGGTTTTGTAATATATCCAGTTTCAGTCTTTGGGTTTGTAATATTTGTATAATACAGGATGGTTGTGATTTACTAGGGTAACCACTACGGTTAGAGGGAAACCTCGCCAAAATTTCCACAGTAGGTTAGGTTCCGCTACGCGTCGCCTGGCCCGGTTGGGCCTACGCGGGTCGGGGCGCGACAGCGGGAAGAAGAAGGAAGAAGGAGAAGGAAGAAGAAGGAGAAGAGGAAGAAGGAGAAGGAAAAACCAGGGAAGGGGAAGAAGAAGAGGATAAGGGAGAGGAGAAAAGAAAAAGTCTTCTCTCCCTCTGATAGTGGAGAGCGAGGGCCAACGGCGGCCGTCCACTCAGAAATCCACCGCCATGACTTTCTAGCGCAGGAAGATCGATCTCCTTCACCCAGAAACTCAAACTTGGGCTAAAACACAAGCCCAAGCTCGGATCTTCCGATTTCAGATCCACCTAACCATTCTAATCAAACACTAACACAAACACAGTCAGTGTGTGCACCCGTGGGTGTGAAACAAACCGACAAAGCAAAATTTACCAAATTGCCCTTGCGGTTTACAATGAGCCATGGTCCTGACCTAAGCGGTCGACCCAGGGGTAGAGGGACAGGTCCTCACATGCTATCACCCCCCCCCCCCAATCTTCTTGAACTCCTCTCCCCGCACCAATTGTTTCTCATCCCCACCAGTCTCCACACCCCTTGAGCCCCTGTTTTTCCCTCTTTGTTCCACCATATAAACTTTCTCCATCATCTCCCACTCCACTTCCTTCTCAGCCCATGCATATTTTTTGGCCTAACTATCACTCCCCCTCCCCTATTGTGTCTCGACCAAGTCCTCTTTACTCCCCTTACCTGCCCATGCAAACACTTTTGTTTCAGTAGTTATTGGGTCCCCTGGCCGTCTCCCTCGACATTCCTGCCTTGGTGGGGAATGGGGTGGGTCCTCCGGAGGAAACTGTTGGTGGACCTGGCGACAGTGGCTTTACTCCTCGAGAACCACCGGCTCCCCCTTGTCTTGATGTCACATGCCTAGCAAATCTTTTGGAGCTTGACGAGGAGGAGGTTGAGCGCAGTAGAAGATGCTGGGCACATGCAGCTTTTGTTAACATTGAGGGGGTGATGCGGCTGGATGAGATGCGACGCCCGCTCGATTGGCTCTCGTCTGCGTTCAGGCCATCCCTCATGGCAGATTGTGGTGATGGGTTGTTTGTGTTTAGGTTCAAGTGCGAAGAGGATTGGAAGAGAGCTGTCTCTGGTGGTCCTTGGTTTGTAGGAGGGGACTTCTCTCTCTGTTCTGTTCGCAATAAGATTTCCGGCCTAAGGTGGATGTCCTGAGGTCCTGTAAGGTATGGATTCGCTTCTGTCGCACCCCGACACGTGAACGCCCAACCAGGCTGAGGGACGCGAAACGGAACCTAACTAACTATGGAAATTTTAGCGATGGTTCCCTCTAGTCTACTGGTTTCCCTAAGCATTCATCAAACATCCTCAATTAACAATTCTAAATCAACATAAACCTCAAGATTAAATATTACAAATCCAAAGTGATACAGGTCTACAAAACCTCGAAGAGGGGAAATCAAGTACAAACATTTATACACTCCCTTAGGAGGCTAAATATACATGGGTTTCGAAGACAGAAAGATCACCGCTCCTCAAACTACGCCAGGCGCCACCGCAGCATCAACCAACTACCCGATAGAGGCCACCAAAGAGGAGCTAACGCCTGCACATGCAAAACATAGCCCGGGCAGAAATGAGCAACTAAGCTCAGCAGGGAAACAACACTACGACTCACAAAAGGAACAGGGAAACACAACAGTGTCGCCCTCTAGCAAGGTCTGGGTGTACATAGGGGCCCCATAACCCCATCGCGTGTCCCTGAGAGGCCTTAGCCATGGTCTTCCAGCCAAACTAATCACATACTAGGTCACCCTTAGCGAGGCAGGAAACCAACACTGTCATCTCACAAGTAGGAAACCAGCACTACTAGGTGGGAATACAACACAGCTAAGTAGGCACACCCTCTACTCAAGAGACAAGAAAATCGGGCACCATCTACACCTCAGATTCTGGCTCTCAAGGCTGACACGACCTCTAAATCATCGATCAACAAGTGTTCAAGTCATCTACGCCTATCATCGAATCGACTGAACACAACTATTCAAACCTGGACCAAGCTACCCAGCCACGGTCCTAAGGCTAATCCAAGCTTCCAAGCCCTTGGGAAGACGATACCGCAAATCGCCCATGCCCTAACCTTATGCAGCTAATGTACAATCAGATGCATACTATGAACATATGCAGGAAAGCAGATAAGCATGCAACACATGTGACGATAAAGAACATGGTCCAGGCTCGGCACCTTGCCGGTCCGGGGTGGTGAACAGGTAAAAAAGCCAAGGAACTGTTGCAGTGGTAACCAAACCAACTGCAGCCAGTCCACCAAAAGAACAACATGTCATGGGAAGCAACCCCGACAAACACCGCTAACAATACAACATGCTATCTACACATCCCGGAAGTCGTCACTCTCCTGGTTCACCACTACCCCCCATTATGGGGCTAACATGCTCAAAGGTATGTACAAGTTAAAAAGCGGTAAAGAAAACCAGTACATACGAAGCCCCGCGGGCAAAAACCATTGAAAACACCTCCCTGTAAAACAAAGGATGCATCATTTTGATGTGTTGTGAATGCGTCGTTAAAACATTACAAACTCAATCAAATATTAAATTTATAATCCTTATTCAATCACTACACGACTAGGTAGAATAGCGGTGAAGTCAGGAGTCGAACCACAGGGAATTTATCAGGAAAGATTGAAATCAATTCTCAAAACTCTAAACCTAAGCAAAAGAAGCAATGATAAGTTTGAATTAACCTAAAACTATCTAAGGAAAGCAATTAAAGATGATCAATTCAAATCAATGGATATGTGACTTAGGAATTACTCAATCCGCCCTAGTTTCGCCTTCAATCTTTTCTAGTTATCCTCTTGTTCTATTCTCTAAACATTATGGATCCACAGCTTCTTAAGCTTACATGTATCCCTAAAATAAGGTAAGTGTTTTCCAAAGACATACTTTATCTTCGATTAGCATAGCTTGTCTTCGGGGTAAACTTTGCACAACCTATCGTACTAAGCATAAAGTATCTCATCTCTAATCCATAAGATCATGTCTTGAGAATATTATAAGAGTCAAACCAAAAAAGATAGAAAACTACTCTATGATTTCATGTCTTGAGAATAATTCTAAGTACAATAATTAGCAACTCATCTTTTGGATGAACGCCATTGGCTTGGAATAGGAAGCTGTCACCATCCGCATCCTCACCGCCTTCTTCTTCCTTCTCCAAAGATTGTCAAAAATATGATTATTTTTGGATCAATAACCTTATTTATAGGAGAACTCCCGAAATTAGAGTTTGAGTTGAGTTGGACTTCAATTACAACTCGGATTTCCTGATTTAATTCTGGCGGTCTTATTCCGAGCGCAACTCGGTCCAATTTGTTCGGAATCTGAAACCTTGTCCAACACAAACGTTGTAGATTAAGCAGTTCTCTTTCATATACCTAATATTTAATAATATTTGGACTTATCGGAAATAGTTTATGACTATTCTTCTAAACGTTGACGGACCAGTTTTCCTACACATGTATATCTTTATCTTGTTCACAACTGGTACAATCCATCAGAAGTCTCGTAAATTGTCCAACATGAAAGTTGTAGGTTTTGAAGTCTTCTATCATATAATAAATTTCCAGAATATTTTGACTCATACAGAATTTCTAGAGAATATTCTCCTGACATGCGACGAAGCAGTCTTTATCACATAAATTCATCTTTTAGGCCAAATTTCTTGTATTTTTTCTCAAATCATGATTAAACCTGAAAGTCTACTAACAAACTATTAAATACAACTAATCTAAGCTTAACAAAGGTAGTTTAAGGGGTTTAATTATGAAAATTTAGTGACTCATCACAGCCCCCAACTTACACTTTACTAGTCCTCGAACAAAGAAAAGATAAAAAGAAAAAACAATAAATCCAACTAGCCACTTTTGTAGGTCTCACAATTGCCTTTAAACCTCTGGGTTACCCCAGTAAAGGGGTTATATCTCCTGAAGGTTTTCAGGGATGACACCCACAAATATCTATATGTCCCCTTAAATATGGCATTAGAAATCAATCATAATATTCATCAATTCTAATGTATGAAATAGAAATAATATCCATAAATAAACCCTTCAACTCATAATCACATAAAAATATAGTAAATTAAAACATGTCACAACATATTTTCAATATTTCAACATTTTTAATTATGAGTAAAAATAACTTTAACACTCTTGTGTATGAATAAGGTTCCACATGCTTCAGAGTATCAATCATATCTAAACATTTCAACTATTCAAGATCACAATCCTATTCAACACATATTTTCCACTTATCACATAGCAATCTTTGTTTTTTTATTTTTCTTTTCCTTTTTTTCTACAAGAATTTCAACTGTTTTACGCGAACAACACACCTTGTTAGACACCTTGCCCGGTTACTAAGTATGAAAATCCATTAATTTGTTTTGCATGAATTTCAACAGTTTTACGCGAACACCACGCTGGTTAGGCACACTGCCTGGTTACTAAGTTGAAAATGAATTTTTTTTTCATTCAGATAATTGCATGTGTTTATGTATTTTCTGTGACATGATATAAAACTGT
Organism: Narthecium ossifragum; assembly: GCA_963920575.1. Classification (NCBI taxonomy): domain Eukaryota; kingdom Viridiplantae; phylum Streptophyta; class Magnoliopsida; order Dioscoreales; family Nartheciaceae; genus Narthecium; species Narthecium ossifragum. Next base: position 11,346,351 of record OY986974.1, on the reverse strand, counting down.
AAATCTATCATAGTATCATGCTTAGAATCCAATCTCAACTCTTTAACATGTGAAAATGAACATGTGCATTAGGATAAGTTAAGTCATCCTTAATTCATGATAAAAGTGTTAAAGTATAGAAATAATGTCATGCATAGCAAAAATTTACTATCCCTTATGTGACATTCAAGTCTCAGAATAATTCATAAGATAAATTTCTAAAACAAGCATTTTTATCGATAAATATCATAATTTTATTCTTTTGACATATTTAAATGGATGTATAATATCGATTATCAAAAAAAAAAACATATGAGAATGGAATTTATGAATGCTACCCCCAACTTAAATGTAATTGTCCCCAATTATACTAACTCATAAAAATAAATTAATGAATAAAGGGTAGAGATAACCATAATGAACACCTCAAAAATTGATTTCGCCACCAAAAATATCTTGCATGTCCCTATCAAAAATATGTGAACCCCTAGCACCTATATCTCAAACCACAAGACGAAACAAGTGAAGCGTCATAAAAAATTCGAAGAAGTCAATCATAGAAAACAAGAGGTAGGGAGGATAGAGGGAACCAAAAGTTAGCAATTAAGCATAGCCTCCAAATTGATCGCAGCACCATATCCTGCCAAAGAAATAAATACCTTTCCAAAACATCAAGTATATAATATAGAATATAGCAATTCAATCCAAAAAGGCTCAAAAATCACAGAAACTTTCGACAGAGTATCCTTTGTATTTTCATGATATAGCAATCCTGTACAAACAGTCGTCCCACAAAGAAAATAGAAAATGCACAGGCAGAAGTAAAGGAGATACCATCATCTTCATCATCTCATATCAGCACATCATCAAGTCAACTAACATCCAAAACATCCAAAAAGGTCCCATATCAATAGCTAATCTTCATTAGAATCCCTAAAATTAAGCAGTCGAGTGGAAATAGAGGGGTCAGCTTGAAAAGACTGCGCAATCCTAGCAAAGCCATAGCGAACCTCTGCCATCAAGTCATCCATCGCAGAGTCAACTACTACTGTAAGTGCAAAAATCAACCTAGAGAGAGGTCCGGACTGACTCGGTCGTGGAACTCTACATTGCAAACGACTCGCAACCTCCAACCATGTGTCCTTCCTAATAATTACTTGTCCTAAGGTTTAATGAAAATAGCAAACAATAAGTTGGGGTGCCACATGTGTGATCTGGATAGTTCGAGGAAAGTTGATCAGGCCCCGATTGAAAATCTAGACTGTCCGAATAAAAATCAGAGTTGTAGAGCACCTGGATCGCGATTTGTAAACAATTGGACGGTTGTAGGCATGCCAGCAGCGGATCAACAGTGTAACCTCGTCGCCGGACGACGGTAAGGGTACAGGAAGAATCTCTGAAGGCCAGAGAGTCCATCAATGGTGTTTGATTAAAGGATTGAGGTCTGTAAGTGGTGGAATGGCGGTGGTCGGCGATGTGGAGATCATCGGAGTTGGGTTTTGACCATCCAGGCAACAAGTGGGCTTTCTGATGGTGGCGGAATAATCGTGGTAGCCTAAGGCAGCTTTTGGAGGTGGTTCAGGGTTGCGGGAGGTCGTGGAATGGAGGAATGGTGTTGGCCGGTGGAGTGGAAGATAGCCGGAGTTGGGGTCCGGCGATCCATGCAGCAAGGTTGAGTTTTGATCGTGGCGGAAGGTTCGTGGTGGTCTAGAGTACGTTCTGGAGTTGGTTAAGGGCGGTGGGAGGCGGTGGAAGAGGGGATCGACAATGGCCAGCAGAAGCGGAGGGGCTCACCGGCATCGGAGGAGGCGTGCTTGAGGCCGATGGATGGGTCGGTTGGAGAGGGGGATCGATGGTGGAGGTGTTGGCAATGGTTTCGAGGGACGGGAGTGGCCGGAGGGGTGGCGATGGGTGGTGGGTGGTAACGGCTCGGGGACGAGCCGATCGAGCTGGGATGAAGAATAGTGCGGGAGGAGAGAAACAATCAGGCGGAAAATAAGGAAGAAAAGGAAAAAGGTGGAGAAACATTCCAGGAAAATATTGGAAAAATCCTTAAAATCCAGAAAAAATCCTAAAAACTAAAGCAAATTCTAACAAGCTAAGAACAAATCCTAAAAACTGGGTTGACTCCCAGGAAGCACGTAAGTTTACGTCTTTCACTAGACGCTCCCGAAACCTGATTTAGGAGGTTGATGTGCTGTCGCAGGCACACAAAAATAAATCTAGTACCCTTCAAAACAAATGTAGTAGTGCGAGTACGAGTCGATCCCACGAAGAGTGTTCTGCCTAGTTTTGTGCTTAGTGAACAAAGAGGGGGGTTTTAAACGTGAGGAAAACAACCAAGAAATAATCTAAAGCGAAGAAACAGGTTGAATCAAGAGAACAAACCTTGGTCTGAGTCAACATCCACCATCGGAATCCAACAACTGATCATAGATGCAAGTATCAATCAATTCATATCATGAATATTCACCGTTCGAATGAAATTCGAATCTCTCCTCAATCATAGTTAATTAGAAACAAGTGATCCAATTAACCCTAACTACTAGACAACCTAAGACAAGTGCTGTAGATTTAATCTAGTAGCAGCGTTAAGAATAGGGAGATCGATGAAGCTAAACAACACAAGCACAAGCGGTTGCATTTAATCTAGTCGAATATTCTTCCTAAGACCTAACAATCTCTAAAACGCAGTAGATTATTAAACCCTAGTTGCTTCGCAGATTAGAGGGATCAAACAATTTCGGATTTGATATCCAACATAGCAGTAGATCACCATGAATAATAAACTAGTAGGCCTCCTAGCAATTAGACAAGGTAATCATGAAGATTTAATCTCAGAAGAACATTCAATACTCATGTATAAACTGAACAATAAAAATAAATTAGATCTCACAGTTTCATTGATTCCGAGGTTTCAGTCTCCTCGACCAAGGATCAAGATTTAGCCACGCAGGGCCATCGAGAACAATCCTCCAAAAGATTTCATAAAGCAAGAGAAAACCTAGGAAAATATAAAAGAGGAGAAAGAGCCGCCAAAAGTGTCCAAGAATCCCCCTATAATCTCCGAAAGAAGTCTATTTATAAGCTTCCATCAAACCCTAACTCGGATTAGATCTCAGCCCTTGATTTTTCCCGCAGAACCAAAAGGGATCGATCCCCTTTGGAAGGAGGATCGATCTTCTTCGTCCGTGAGCTTAGGATCTGGAATTTGCCCAACAAGGATCGATCCCTCTTCCAAAGAGGATCGATCCCTTTTCTCCGGATTTCAATTTTTCCCTCACGGTCGATCTTTGCATCGTCCGTGAGAGCATATATTTTTGACAGAGGCTGACGGTCGATGTGACGGTCGATCTGGCGGTCGACCGTGGGCCATTTTCAATAAGGGATCGATCCTCTTTCTTCTGCTTGTTTCTTCTGTTGTTCTGTCCTGCGCTTGTTGTACTAAAAGCACTGTAACTTTCTCTAGGAAGCTCCACCTCGTGAACTGTAAAATTCTCTAGAAACTAGACTCCAAGAACTTTCCATCCATATATAGAATATCATCTGGTTCTTCATGAGCAGGTACAGTTTAATATTTTAAAGTTGATCCATGTACTTGATGCGGGAATTATTTCCACACATCTTCTTAAGATTGATTGTCAGATTCAAGTGTTTTACATCATTCCTTGCTCTTTTATCAATAATTTTAGGTGACTTCTGCATTTACTTAATTCTTGGGAATTTTTGGATAATTGCAGGTATTTAGATATTGAATCATTTGAACTTTGGCTGATGGGAAGAAGCAGAATTCGGGCTAGGCCTGGATGCAATTGAAGACCTAAAGTGCAAAACGAAGCTAATTGAGCAATTCTGGACATTCTGCACATCAGTTAGTAATTTGAACATAACTTCTTCATACAAACTCTGATTGGGACGATCCAGGATGCGTTCGAAAGCTCAGGAAGAGCGCTACAACTTTAATGTTTGGAGTTTTTGCTGATTCAGGCTGAATAAAGACAGAAAAATTGATGAAGCCATCAGACTCGGAATTGCTGCACCTGCACTTGGGTTGGACGAGATTCATTTTTTGGAGTCCAGATTTGATTCATGAAGATCCCAGCTGGGAGCACCACATTTCCTAGTTATATTAGGAGTTTATTTGATCTTTCCTTGATTAGTGAGATTGGCATGTGGTTAATGGAAGAAAGGGTGGACACTTTAGGAAAAATGGCTGGGAGTAATAAAGAAGAGAAAGAGGAGGACGGCCAGGGAAAAAAATGAGGAGAAAAGAAGCAGAGAAAGCAGAGAACGGCCAGAAAAAGGAGCAGAGAACGACCAGAAAGAGAAAGAAGAGGACGGCCAGGGAGAAAGAAGCAGGACGAGCAGAGAAAGAGGAGGACGACCAGAAGAAGAGGATCAGAGTTTTCATTCTATTCTCTTCATCCTAGTTCTGATTGACGATGTGTATTCATGAAACATTGGTTTTCTTTCTTTCAACCATGAATACCTAGTTTTCTTATTCTAAGGTTTGGATGAAGTCATTGAGTTTCTGATTTGAATTGAGTTGGGTTGTTTAGAATATTCTTGTTAGTTGCAATTTGATGAAATCGTTTCTTTTTCTTGCAAGTTACTGGCCATGACTTGTATGTTTCAGATGTTGAACGAAGTAATGAAAGTTGAAGTTTAACATTAGTTCGTGGTTTCATCAAACCTTGGTAGTATAGGTTAGAAATAAACATATGACAAGGTGATTTTTGTTCAAGGATTCCTAAGAGCCCAATGAATCTAAATTAATTCCTGTGATCACGAAAGTAGACATAGAATTAATTTAGGTATTTGAGTTATACCTTGAAAGAGGATTTCACATAAAAAAAAAGTGGAATTCAGTCATGATAATTAACAAAGTTCTATTTTCAGCAACCAGATTAAAATTCATTAAAGAGATTCAATCGATGAAATCCAAATCCTAGAAACCTTTCATACTCTTCTATTTAATATTTATTTGCTTTCAGTTCAGATTTGTCAGTGTTATATCTCGTTTGGATTGCTTAGATAATATAAGAAATTGGATACATTGTCACGACCCATGCACTTGTGGTAGAGTCTAGGGGACATCAAGTTTTTGGCGCCGTTGCCGGGGAGGATTGTTTTCAATATTGATGCAAGTTGCTCTTGTATTAATCTAGGCTATTTTTGTGTTTTGGTTTAATTTATTTTTATATATATTTCTCTTTATTGATTGTATGCAACACACTGGTCGACTAATTCAACTTTTTGATCCAGAAATCGAGAGAACCTTACGTGCATTAAGGAGAAAACGAAGGTTGGAGTTGGAGCAAGAATCAGTGGAATATATGGCAGAGGAAGAGAATCAAAGGGTGTTGCGTGACTATGCTATGCCAAATATCAATGGTGCTCAATCTAGCATTGCGAGACCTGCGGTAAATGCTAATAACTTTGAGATTAAGCCTGGTTTAATCAAGATGGTGCAGCAAGACCAATTTGGTGGAGGAGCTGTTGAAGACCCACATGCACACATTGCTCATTTCCTGGAAATATGTGACACAATTAAGATGAATGGGGTAAGTGATGATGCTATTCGGCTTAGACTTTTTCCATTCTCTCTAAAAGATAAGGCCAAGGCCTGGTTAAATTCCAAGGCACCTAGCTTTTTCACCACTTGGAATACTTTGTCTCAAGGTTTTCTAACCAAGTATTTTCCCCCAGGTAAAACTGCTAAACTTAGAACTGATATTACTAGTTTTGCTCAGTTTGAGAGTGAGTCTTTATATGAAGCTTGGGAAAGGTTTAAGGAGTTGCAGAGGAAGTGTCCACATCATAGTATTCCTGAATGGCTGATTATACAAACTTTTTATAACGGACTAACACCTTCACTTAGGATTACCTTAGATGCAGGTGCAGGAGGTGCCTTAATGGGTAAGTCGTTTGATGACGCATGTGACTTGTTGGATGAAATGGCTTCTAATGATTATCAGTGGTCTAATGAAAGAGCTATGTCTAAGAAAGCTCCAGGTATGTATGATTTAGATGGCATAAACATGTTGAATGCCAAGGTTGATTCTTTGGTAAAAATCTGTGGTAAGTTAGGTAATATGAATGCTATTTCTAGCCCTATAATGACTTGTGAATTTTGTGGAGGAGCTCATATAAGTTCCGATTGTATGCAGGTAGAGCAGGCTCAATTTGTGTCTAATTTCAGCAGGCAACAATACCAAAATAATCCTTATTCTAGTACATACAACCAAGGTTGGAGGAATCATCCGAACTTTTCATGGAAAGATCAAGGTAATACAGGGAGCAGTAATCCGAGACCTTTCATTCCTCCTGGTTTCCAGCCAAGACCTCCTCAACAAGAGGGTAAGCAACCATGGGAGATAGCTATTGAGAAGTTAGCCAATGCTAGTTCAGAGAGGTTTGAGAGGATGGAAGCAAAAGTTGAGCAATTGGCGAGTTCCAACAGAAATGTAGAGTTACAATTGGGGCAATTGGCCAATTCCATCAACTCTCGTGGACAAGGTAATTGCCTAGTAAAACAGAGGTTAACCCAAAGGAGTATTGCAAGGCAATTATCTTGAGAAGTGGTAAGTAGCTTGGTCAGGTAAGTGGTGAGCCTATACATGGTGATGAAGAAGATCAGTATGAAGTGAGCAAGAATGTCAGAGAAGAAGTCGATGACTTAGTAAATGCACCAGCTACATTACCACCGGTTGAACCATATATCCCTCCCATTCCTTTTCCTCAAAGACTTAAGCAGAATAAAATGGATCAACAGTTTGAGAAATTTTTAAAATTGTTTAGGCAACTTCACATTAATATTCCTTTTGCAGATGCCTTAGCACAGATTCCTGCTTATACAAAGTTTCTAAAGGAGATCATGTCAAAAAAGAGGAAATTGGAGGACTTCGGGACCATTGCCTTGACAGAGGAATGCAGTGCCATCATCCAAAATAAGCTTCCACCAAAGCTGAGAGATCCAGGGAGTAAGCTTCCACCAAAGCTGAGAGATCCAGGGAGTTTTTCTATTCCCTGTACTATCGGTGATGTTAATTTTTCTAAAGCTTTGTGTGATTTAGGTGCTAGTGTCTCGCTAATGCCTTTATCTGTTCCTAGGAGGCTTGGATTAAAGGAGTTGCAACCTACTACCATTTCATTACAGCTAGCTGACCGATCAGTGAAGTATCCGGTTGGTATTCTTGAGAATGTTCTGATTAAGGTAAAAAAGTTCATCATACCGGGTGACTTTATTGTGTTAGAAATGGAAGAAGACACCGAGATCCCTATAATTTTAGGCCGACCTTTTCTAGCCACGGCTGGAGCTGTCATAGATGTTAAGAATGGTAGGCTGACTTTGAAGGTTGGTGAAGAAGAGGTAGAGTTCAATTTGTTTCAAGCTACTAAATATCCTTCTTTTACTGACCATATTTGTCGAGTTGATGTAATAGATGAGGCAACCAAGGAGGTTCTTATATATGGAATAACAAAGGAACCTCTTGAGACTTGTTTAGTGAATGCCGGGACAACTAATGATGATAAAATGGAGGTTGCAGAAGTGGCGTGTGCATTGGATGCTACAGGTCCAAAGTTGAAGCAAAGAGGTAATCATTTTGAGGATCTTGGTAAAGGTAAGCCACTCCCTCTTCCTTCTAATGTGCAAGCACCAATTTTGGAGTTGAAACCATTACCGTCACATCTCAGGTATGCATTTTTAAGTGAGAATAATACTTTACCTGTGATTGTGAGCTCTTCTTTGTCTGATGTTGAAATTGACAAGTTGATGCGTCTTTTGAGATTGAGAAGAAAAGCCATAAGATGGACTATATCAGATCTTAGAGGAATTAGCCCTTCACTGTGTATGCACAGAATTCTCATGGAGGATGACCATAAACCTATTGTTGAAAATCAAAGAAGGTTAAATCCTAACATGAAAGAAGTGGTGAGGGGTGAAGTTCTTAAATGGTTAGATGCCGGAATTATCTATCCTATATCTGATAGTTCATGGATTAGTCCAGTACAGGTGGTACCTAAGAAGGGTGGGATGACTGTAGTGCATAATGAAAATAATGAAATAATTCCCACTAGGACAGTAACTGGGTGGCGAGTATGTATAGATTATAGGAAACTTAATAGTGTTACCCCTAAGGATCATTTTCCTTTACCTTTTCTAGATCAGGTGCTAGAGAGACTTGCTGGGTATAACTATTATTATTTTCTAGATGGTTACTCAGGGTACAATCAAATTCCTATATCCCCTGAAGACGAAGAAAAGACAACCTTTACTTGTCCTTATGGTACATTCGCATTTCGTAGAATGCCTTTCCGATTGTGTAATGCACCTGCTACATTCCAAAGATGCATGATGGCTATTTTTTCTGACTTTGTTGAAAGAATAATGGAGGTTTTCATGGATGATTTTTCGGTTTTTGGATCTTCTTTTGATAGCTGCTTGGACAATTTGTCTCAGATTTTGCTGCGTTGTGAGGAAACAAATTTGGTTTTGAATTGGGAGAAATGTCACTTTATGGTGCAGGAAGGTATTGTGCTAGGCCACAAAATTTCAGGTAGAGTTATTGAGATGGACCGAGCAAAAATAGAGGTTATTGAAAAATTGCCACCACCTATCAACGTGAAGGGTGTTCGAAGCTTCCTTGGTCATGCAGGATTTTACCGGCGGTTCATTAAAGATTTTTCTAAAATCTCTAAACCTCTTTGTAATTTGTTAAATAAGGATGTGGTGTTTGACTTTAATATGGATTGTTTAAATGTTTTCAGCAGGTTGAAACAAGAACTAATGTTAGGACCAATTATGGCAGCCCCAGATTGGAGTTTACCATTCGAATTAATGTGTGATGCAAGTGATTTTGCTTTGGGTACTGTTCTTGGCCAGAGGAAAAACAGGAAGTTGCATGTTATATATTATGCTAGTAGAGTTTTAAATGATGCACAGCAGAATTATGCAACTACTGAGAAAGAATTTCTGGCTGTTGTATTTGCTTTTGACAAGTTTCAATCTTATCTTGTAGGTTCCAAGGTGATTGTATTCACGGACCATTCAGCGATCAAGTATTTGCTACAAAAGAAAGATGCCAAACCACGCCTAATTAGATGGATGTTGCTCCTTCAAGAATTTGATATTGAAATTCGAGACAAGAGAGGCATGGACAATGTTGTGGCAGATCATTTATCTAGATTAGAAGGGCGGTCAAGAGAAGATGAGGTTCCCATTAATGAAAGTTTTCCAGATGAGCAGTTATTGGTGGTTTCAGCCATTCCTTGGTATGCAGATTTGGTAAACTATTTAGTAAGTGACATTGTTCCCCCTAATTTGAGCTATCAGCAAAAGAAAAGGTTTTTTTTTTATGTGAAGCATTACTTTTGGGAGGAACCACTTCTTTATAAACATTGTGCAGATGGGATGATTAGAAGATGCGTTCCTGAGGATGAGATGAAGGATATCCTTGATCATTGCCATTCCTTGGAGTGTGGTGGACATTTTAGCACCTCCAAGACAGTTGCAAAAATATGGCAATCTGGTTTTTATTGGCCAACCATGTATCATGATGCTAGGAAATATGTGAGTATGTGTGATAGATGTCAGAGGGTTGGCAGTATTTCGAAAAGGAATGAAATGCCCTTGACGAGTATCCTGGAAGTTGAATTGTTTGATTTATGGGGAATTGATTTCATGGGCCCATTTCCTTCATCCTTCAACAGTCAGTATATTTTGGTAGCAGTGGATTATGTTTCTAAGTGGGTTGAAGCTATTACAACCCAGACAAATGATTCTCGGGTGGTGATGAGATTTGTGAAGAAGAATATATTTTCAAGATTTGGTGTGCCGAGAGCCATTATTAGTGATGAAGGCTCCCATTTTTGTAACCGGTCATTTGAGAACTTGTTGAAGAAATATGGGGTTACTCATAAGGTGGCGCTTGCTTATCATCCCCAGGCAAATGGGCAAGTGGAACTGGCTAATAGGGAACTGAAGCAAATCTTAGAGAAAACAGTGAGTAGTTCAAGGAAGGATTGGGCAAACAAGTTGGATGATGCTCTTTGGGCATATAGGACAGCTTTCAAGACACCCTTGGGTATGTCTCCTTACAAACTTGTCTTTGGAAAGTCTTGTCACTTACCAGTTGAATTGGAGCATAGGGCTTATTGGGCAGTTAAGGAGCTAAACATGGACTTGCAAGCTGTATGAGAAAAAAGGTTTTTACAGTTGAGTGAGTTGGAGGAATTCAGGTTGGATTCCTATGAAAATGCTAGGATTTATAAGGAAAAGACCAAGCATTGGCATGATAAGCACATTCAGATTAAAAACTTTGAATTTGGACAGCAAGTGTTACTGTTCAACTCAAGACTTAAGCTATTCCCGGGCAAGCTTCGATCTAGGTGGTCCGGTCCATTCACGGTAACAAAAGTATATCCTTATGGTGCTATTGAGGTGCAGAGTGTATCCACTGGGACATTCAAGGTTAATGGGCAGCGTTTGAAGGCTTATTTTGGTAGCAATGCAGTTCCTAAAGGAGTTACTTACCCCTTGGAGAATCCTACCTATGGTTGATGATGTGGTTGTCAAGCTAATGACATTAAACAAGCGCTTCATGGGTAATTTGAACATAACTTCTTCATACAAACTCTGATTGGGATGATCCAGGATGCGTTGGAAAGCTAAGGAAGAGCGCTACAACTTTCATGTTTGGAGTTTTTGCTGATTCAGGCTGAATAAAGACAGAAAAATTGATGAAGCCATCAGACTCGGAATTGCTGCACCTGCACTTGGGTTGGACGAGATTCATTTTTTGGAGTCCAGATTTGATTCATAAAGATCCCAGCTGGGAGCACCACATTTCCTAGTTATATTAGGAGTTTATTTGATCTTTCCTTGATTAGTGGGATTGGCATGTGGTTAATGGAAGAAAGGGTGGACACTTTAGGAAAAATGGCTGGGAGGAATAAAGAAGAGAAAGAGGAGGACGGCCAGGGAAATAAAGGAGGAGAAAAGGAGCAGAGAAAGCAGAGAACGGCCAGAAAAAGGAACAGAGAACGGCCAGAAAGAGAAAGAAGAGGACGGCCAGGGAGAAAGAAGCAGGACGAGCAGAGAAAGAGGAGGACGACCAGTAGAAGAGGATCAGAGTTTTCATTCTATTCTCTTCATCCTAGTTCTGATTGACGATGTGTATTCATGAAACATTGGTTTTCTTTCTTTCAACCATGAATACCTAGTTTTCTTATTCTAGGGTTTGGATGAAGTCATTGAGTTTCTGATTTGAATTGAGTTGGGTTGTTTAGAATATTCTTGTTAGTTGCAATTTGATGAAATCGTTTCTTTTTCTTGCAAGTTACTGGCCATGACTTGTATGTTTCAGATGTTGAACGAAGTAACGAAAGTTGAAGTTTAACATTAGTTCGTGGTTTCATCAAACCTTGGTAGTATATGTTAGAAATAAACATATGACAAGGTGATTTTTGTTCAAGGATTCCTAAGAGCCCAATGAATCTAAATTAATTCCTGTGATCACGAAAGTAGACATAGAATTAATTTAGGTATTTGAGTTATACCTTGAAAGAGGATTTCACATAAAAAATAAGTGGAATTCAGTCATAATAATTAACAAAGTTCTATTTTCAGCAACCAGATTAAAATTCATTAAAGAGATTCAATCGATGAAATCCAAATCCTAGAAACCTTTCATACTCTTCTATTTAATATTTATTTGCTTTCAGTTCAGATTTGTCAGTGTTATATCTCGTTTGGATTGCTTAGATAATATAAGAAATTGGATACATTGGTACTTGAATCATCCTCCTTGTGGAAACGATACTCTTTTTGGCCTATTCTATTTGTCACGACCCATGCACTTGTGGTAGAGTCTAGGGGACATCAGTACTCTTTTCAGCTTCTTTTCAACTTAAGGACTTCAATTGCATCCTAAATCAAAATATAAGAATAATGAGTGTATTTAGGAACTAAATAAGCACATGAGACTAAGTATTAAGGGATAAAAATATAACATTATGCATCATCATCAGAGGTCGATGATTTCATGTGAAGAAATACATAGCCAGGATCATGATGAAGATATACAGACATGCTTCATCAAAGAAGAAAAAGAAGTCCTTAGCAAATAAAGTGTATATAGGATGAGAATGTTTAAAACGATTTTTGATGAAAGGACGATAAAAGTTGGCATGGTCTTCACTCGTATCAGGGTTCTTCTCCTCACAACGTTCAACTAATATGGTTAGTGCATAATGTAGAGGCTCAAACTGAGGTTTCAAACAGGGAATCTCACTAACATGCTCAACCTTATTATGATCAATGCAAGTGGGCACCACATCATCATTCAACACATCATGTAAAACATCCAATTCAACACAACAATCCTCATCATCACTATCAAATAATTGGGCTTCTATAGCATGATCCAAATACATACAAGGCCCAGTTTCATTAGGTATGCATTCATTAATATCGCATTCAGGAATATTATTTTCAAGGGCCGACAAAATATCATGAATAGTTGCATAATTCAGCAAAGCATTAGAACACATCTCAAGATGACATGCATTATTCTCATTAGAAATATAAGCATCGCGAGCATTGTCATCACAAACAAGAGGAATAGAATCATTATCATAATTCTCCACTACATCATCATATGAATCTACCATGCAAGCTAGTTGTTCAATTTGTATCTCTAAATTCTTAATTGATTGAGAATTAGAATTAACGTTGTTTGCTATCAAAGCAATTTTTCTATTATGCTCAGTCATGCATTCAGTTATGTTAGCCTTAATGTTTGCATTCATGTTTGCAAGTGCACTCATGATTGTGTCCAACGTCGGTTCAGAGGATGCTTGTGGAGGAGGATATTCCTGTTCAAAACAAGGTTTAGAATTTTGAGCCGGTGTTTCTATGTTCCATGGTTGAACATTAGGAAGTCATCACTCTCCCGGTTCACCACTACCCCTCATTATGTGGCTAACATGCTCAAAGGTATGTATAAGTTATAAAGCGGTAAAGAAAACCAGTACATACGAAGCCCCACGGGCAAAAACCAATGAAAACACCTCCCTGTCACACAAAGGGTCGATCATTTCCAATAAATACCGTCGAAAAACTCTACCAAATCCTACAAAACCTTGAGATCTAGTAGTACGAAGGACTACGAGTCCAAAACTTGTACTTGCCTTGAAAACAAACATGCATATAAGAAGATCTAAGCAAAAAGATCATGAGACAAACCCAAACTTCCAAAAACCGGAAACCCAAGTAGGTAGGATCCCTATCTAGACTAGAGCAGCTTCAATCCCAGCTGTTGAGCCTCGGATCATCCTCAATCCCTTCCAAAATTTGACCAGATCTGAGCTCAAAAATGACGGATTTTAAAAGGGGAAAAGAGAAGGGGATTGCGTCCATTTTATAGATGGACGAACCGACCTATGAATGATCGATCTTTCCTCAAGGAAAAGATCAATCCTTCACGACGATGCACTTGACTTTATGGCACCAAATGATCGATCTTCTTAGCAAGGGAAGATCGATCTTCTTAGTGCAGAAAGCTAGACTTGCGTTAGAACCCAAGCCAAAGCCCAGATCTTTCGATTTTGGGTCCAACTAACCATTCTAAGCAATCATTAACACAAACACGGTCAGTGTGTGCACACGCGAGTGTGAAACAAACCGAAAATGCGTGATTTACCAAATTGCCTTACGGCCCAAGAAACAATATGATCCATCGGATCGCGCGCTCGACGCGAAACAAGCAAGCGAGTCACGGGCCCGACCCAGACGGTCAACCCAGGAGTAGAGGGACAGGTCCTCACAGCTTCCCTGGCTTGCTGGTCAACCACTACAGTGAGGATCACCTCTTGAAGATTACGAAGAAAATTGGAAACCCTTTGGTGGTTGATGCATCATCGGCCTTCACGTCCCGCTGCCATTTCACTAGGGTCTGCTGTAACGAACCTCATCGTCCGGGGCCGCCCAAGGCCTGCGGGCTCCATCCAGGATCCACCCGACCCGAGGGCCCCATTTGACACAATATTGTCCGCTTTTGGCTCACCGCAGAAATCTTGGAAAACTTCCCAGAAGGTCACCCATCTCGGGACCGCTCTATGGAAAACTTCCCAGTGGTCCACCCATCCCGGGACCGTTACAAGGCAAGCAGGCTTAACCTTGGAGTTTTCTGGCGAATCACTGCCATCACGGCTTTAAAATGCATTGTGTCTGCTAAGGATTATTAATATACTTATTATCTATGTGGAGTTTCTTACTCGGTTACCTGGTTCAGCCGCATGCCCTCCAGGCGAACAACGGCACCCAAAGTACCCCGGGTCTCACGTCTTCGTCCAGGTTCTTTTGTACGACAATAAAAACTCAGGTCTCGCAGAAACGAGATTTCACATTTCATTGTGACAAAAGTTTGAATTACATCGGTGGGTGATTGTGGGAACAACACTCCTGGGTTTCAATTTCATCACACATATGTATTTGTGATTGAAATTTTCCAATCATTTACATCCTCGAAGGGAAGACCCTTGATTTCAGATCCGGAACTTAAAGCCCCGTTACATTAATATTAAAGTAAAAAAATGACAAAGGAAAAAAAGAAAGAAGTAGGAAGGATAATGGGTGGAGGCAAAGCCTCCGACCCTCACCTTTGTTACCAGTACGGATCTACTTCTGTCTTCCTCCTTGGATTCTTTGGAATTGTAGGATCTCCAAGTTGGTGAAGCTTTAACTTTTGTATCTCCGACGCCTTTGCTTCTGGCTTCTTTATCTGGGCTCTTCAAGCTTTGGATTTCAGGATCTTTCTCTCTTTGTGTGCCTTCGGGACTCCAGCAACGTGTCTGCTTCTCTAGATCTCCAAGAGCTGATCTCCGCCAACCTCTCTTCACCTCTTCAAACCTCAGCCAATCTCTCTTTTCTTTTTTCCAACCTCCTGTGTTGTTTTCCCCTCCTCTCTTTTTATATGCGAGGGATGGGAAGTGTGAGGATCTGTACCTCCAACCCGGTCCGACCGCGTTAGGTCGAGTGTCCGGTTTTATGGTTTGGCTCGGTTGGCCTTGGGATGCGATCGGTTGATCGCATCGTTGTTTTTGACCCAGGGGCATTGTCGTAAATATGATCCCTGATGGTCAGTTTCACACCCGCGTTGCACACACTGCCTTTGATTGATGTATGTGTTTGATTAGAACCTTAAGGGCGCTTCCGATCGGAAGATCGGAGCTCGATCGGGAGCGATCAAATCGGATGGATGTGATCGATTCAAACTTTCTATTTAAGCTCTTCTCTTTTCTCTCTCTTCTCCTTCTTTTCTCTTTCTCTCTTCCTCTCTCCTCCCTTGGGCTGCCGGCTGATGCTTGGAGCTTGGGTCTGCGGATTTTCGGCGTGGATCCGCGGCAATCAGAGTTGAGGATCTCGTAGATCGCCTGCTTGTTGCTACATGTAGGTATTTCTACCCAATTCCTATGAGTTGGTAACCCTAGGATCGTCTTTTTATGATTCGTGGTTGTTGTGTGTATAGGAATGCTTTGATTTTCTGTATTCTAGTTCATTGCCATGTTTAGAAGCTAGCTATGGTTTCAGTTCTGTATTCTTTCGGATGAATTCCATATTTTTGTTGGTTTTTCGACGGGGTTGGACTTAGATCTGATATTTCACGATATGAGTTTGGTTTTTATTGCATGAATGAATTCCCCACCATCAAATAGACCTTCCTGCAAAGTTTGAATGGATTTCATCGCCGTTTGATAGATCAAATCCAACAAATTCAGTTTTTCGTCGGTTTCGTCGGCTTACGGACAATTTGATTTAATTCGAAAGATTTGATCATCCAAAGTTGGATTTTTTAGTGTCATTAGATTTCCCACATCCAACTGCACATGCCTACCAAATTGGTTTGATTTCAATACGTTTTGATAGATCGAATCCAAGAAATTGGATCTCAGACACTATTTGACTCTATTCACTCTTCTCTGCCGAGTATGAAGGATTGATCTTCTTTGGGAAGAAGATCAATCTTTTGTTTGTTAGTAACTGCTCCGTCTGAAGAAGATCGATCTTCTTGGGACAAGAAGATCGATCCTCTTCTTGACAAAGGGTGTGTTTGAGAAAGATCGATCTTCTGGTGCCAGAAGATCGATCCTTCTTTCCCAGACAGAACACCATCTTAAGGAAGATCTGCTGCACCCTGACCCGCGTAGGCCCAACTGGGCCGGGCAACGCGAAGCGGAACCTAACCTATTGCGGAAAATTTTGGCGAGGTTTCCCTCTATTCGTAGTGGTTACCCTAACAAATCATAATCATCCTGTATTCACACATATTACAAACTCAAAGACTGAACCGATATAATATTACAAACCTCAAAACAGGGAAATTATACATTTATCGCTCCCGTAGGAGACTATCTATAACAAAAAGGGTACAAAACTGTAAGATCGCCACCTCTCAAGCACCGCCAGACGCCGCCACGTCACCGAACACCGGCCCGGTAGGGGCGACCGAAGAAGAGCTAGCGCCAGCACCTACAAAACGCAGCCTGGGTAGGAGTGAGCACTAAGCTCAGTAGGGACACTACACTACGACACTCACAAGCGAGGGAACACAACAGTGTCGCCATCGAGCAAGACTTGGGTGTGCAGAAATGGTCCCATAACCCTTTGCCGGTGTCCCTAGGAATATCCAACCATGGTCACCCTAAAGGACTGGGCCCATCTTGGATACACCTAGTGCTGCAGGGTTCCAGCTGTGGTTACCCTAACGAACCGGGCCCACACTGGTTGCCACTGCGGGCAGGAGCAGACACTGCCTGAGTTGGACCCCTCCGAAGGCCCCCCAAGGATAAGAACTGACACCGGTTGCACCCACAACATCTGGCTCGAGGCCGACACGACCTCTAAACATCAATCAACAAGTATTCAGGTCAAACCAACCCTATCATCGAAAACGACTGAATACTACAAATCAGATCCTGGACCAAGCTACCCGCAACGGTCCTAGAGCTAGATCCGGGCTACCCGAAAACCCTGGATCGGCAACGCCCTACACAGATGCAACTAGTGCACAACACAATGCATGTATGAACATGCGTAGGATAAATACAAGATAGACATGCAACAGTATGTGATGATATACAAAAGCAAGGTCTGGGCACGGCACCCTGCCGGCCCGGGGTGGTGAACAGATAAAATAAGGCCTAGGGACTGCTGCAGTGGTACCACCACCAACTGCTAGCAGTCCACCACAAACCTACACCGGGAAGCAGCCCCGCAAACAACAGCTCACATAGATAACAGGTAATGCCCTCGGCGCACGCCGGCATGCGAGGCTAAGGAAAGCTGTAAGGCTACCCGCCCGTTTATTCTAAACATCCCGGGAGTCATCACTCCTCCGGTTCACCACTACCCCTATTATGGGGCTAACATGCTTCATCATATATACAAGGTATAAAGTGATAAAGAAAACCAGCATACCAAGCCCCGCGGGCAAAACCCATGAAAAACCCTCTCTGCTACTAAGGGATCGATCCTTTCCGAAGGAAGGATCGATCTCTTAAGTAACAGTGAGCTTCCCTCACTGTCGAGACAAAGAGGATCGATCGTTCCTCCCAGGAAGATCGATCTTTCTCGAGACAGAGGGTACCCTTCGCTTCGCACCAAGCGAGATCGATCCTTCCTCCCAGGAAGATCGATCTTCTTCGTGACGAAGGGGTAACCATGCTACCCAAGAACCGGGATCAATCTTCTCCAAGCAGGAGATCGATCCTTCATCGGGCGTAGCATGATCAATCCAGAGAGATCGATCCTCCCTCAAGAAGGATCGATCCCGATGGGTTCTCCGGCGTCCTTCCGACGAGAAATACCACTGGAAGAGACACCCAAACATCACGAAACTCTGGGATCTGATGGATCATGATCCCACGAGTCCAAAACCGGTTAAAACACGAGAAACCAACAAGTATATTAACAGATCTAAGCTTAAAACACAAATCAAACCGGAAAAACTCAAAACCCCGAAAAGATGTCGGTAGGAATCCCTACCGGAGAGAAAGCAACTTAAATCCAAGCAGCTAGGCCTTGGATTGTCCTCAGATGCCTTCAAAAATCGCGAGATCTGAGCTCAAATCGCTGGATTTCAAAAGGGATTCAAGGAAGAAGATCTCGTCTGCTTTATAGGCAAACAAACCGACTTATGAATGATCGATGCTTCCCTAGGCAAGGATCGATCCCTTCATGACGATCGCGCTTGACTTTCTGGCACGAAGAGGATCGATCTCTTAGCTAGAGAGGATCGATCCTTTTTGTGCTGAAAGCTAAACTTGGGCAAGAACTCAAGCCCAAGTCCAGATCCTTCGATCCCGGGTCCCACTAACCGTTCTAACCAAACATTACCACAAACACGGTCAGTGTGTGCACACGCGGGTGTGAAACAAGCCGACAAGGTGCAATTTCGGATGGCGAGTATGTATTGACTACCGGAAGTTGAATTCATTCACTAGAAAGGACCATTTTCCACTTCCTTTCATCGACCAAATTTTGGAGAGACTTGCCGGGCAAAGTTTCTATTGTTTCCTTGATGGCTACTCCGGATATAACCAAGTGGCAATTGATCCTAAGGACCGAGAGAAAACGACATTTACTTGTCCTTTTGGTACTTTCGTCTACCGGCGTATGCCCTTTGGTCTTTGTAATGCACCGGCAACGTTTCAACGTTGCATGTTAGCCATCTTTGGAGACATGATCGAACACTTTTTAGAGATCTTCATGGATGACTTTTCAGTCTTTGGCCAATCTTTTGACTCTTGCCTTGAGAATCTTACCAAAGTCTTAGCTAGGTGTGAGGAAACAAACCTAGTCTTGAGTTGGGAGAAGAGTCATTTTATGGTAAATGAGGGGATTGTGTTGGGCCATGTTGTTTTAAATAGGTGGATCGAAGTTGATAAGGCCAAACTTGAGCTCATCTCTAAACTTCCTCCTCCATCATCGGTTCGACAAATCCGATCTTTTCTTGGGCATGCGGGTTTCTATCATCGCTTCATCAAGGATTTTAGCAAAATTTCTCGTCCCCTTTGTACCTTACTTGCTAAAGATGTTCCTTTCAACTTTGATGATCCTTGCATGCATGCCTATACTACTCTTCGTGAGGCCTTGTCTACCGCACCCATTGTGCACGCACCCGACTATTCACTCCCATTCGAGATCATGTGTGATGCCTCGGATTATGCCGTAGGCGCTGTTTTGGGTCAACGGATTGACAAACTCCCTCACGTCATATGCTACGCTAGCAAAACCTTGAATGATGCTCAAGTCAATTACACGACTACCGAGAAATAGTTGCTAGCGGTAGTCTTTTCCTTGGAGAAATTTCGATCCTACCTCCTTGGTTCCAAAATCATTATCTTTACCGATCATGCCGCTTTGCGGTATATGTTATCCAAGAAGGATACCAAGCCACGCTTACTCCGATGGATCTTGCTTCTCTAAGAGTTCAATCTTGAATTTAAGGATAAGAAAGGCTCCTCTAATGTTGTAGCGGATCATCTCTCTAGGCTATCGTCCGAGCACATCTTAGACTCCATTCCGATCAATGAGTTGTTCCCGGATGAGCATCTTTTGGCCATCGATCAATTTCCCAAGCCGTGGTTTGCTCATATTGTCAATTATCTCACCACCGGGCAAATTCCACTCTTTTGATCCAAAAATGATCGAAACAAATTCTTCTCACATATCAAGAACTATTTTTGGCATGATCCATATTTGCTAAAACGATGCTGGGACCAATTGTTGAGAAGATGTGTTCCCGAGTCGGAAGTTACGTCCATCCTCACTCATTGTCATTCTCATCCTTGTGGTGGACATTTCTCCGGTAGGAAGACCGCCGCAAAGATCTTTGAATGCGGTTTCTATTGGCCCACCATTTTCCGTGATTCGCATAATTTTGCTAAAGCTTGCCTCCGGTGTCAACAAGTTGGCACAATTTCTAGACGAAATGAAATGCCCCAAACTCCCATTCTTGTTTGTGAAGTTTTCGATCTGTGGGGTATTGATTTTATGGGGCCATTCCCTCAATCAAATGGCTACTTATACATTTTGGTAGGGGTGGATTATGTTTCCAAATGGGTGGAGGCAATCGCCACAAAAACCAATGATCATAAGGTCGTGTTGAAATTCTTGCATGCCAATATTTTCACTCGCTTTGGTTTCCCGAGGACCATCATAAGCGATGGTGGCCCTCACTTCACCAATCGGCATTTTAAATCTCTATGTGAAAAATATGGAATTACACATAAGGTCGCCACCCCTTACCACCCTCAAACTAGTGGCCAAGTTGAGGTGTCCAATCGCGAGATCAAGCGGATCTTAGAAAAAGTTGTGAGAATTGACCGGAGGGATTGGGCATTTAAGTTCAATGATGCCTTGTGGGCCTATCGAACGGCCTACAAGACGCCAATCGGGATGTCGCCATTCCGATTGGTCTTCGGAAAACCTTGCCATCTCCCGGTAGAGATTCAACATAAAGCGTTTTGGGCAATTCAAGCTCTCAATTGGGACGCTAATGATATTTCAAGCAATAGGAAACTCCAACTTCATGAGCTTGAAGAAATTCGAAATGAGGCTTACGAGAATACCAAAATCTACAAGGCCCGGACTAAAGTTTTTCATGATAAACTCATAGTTCGGAAAACCTTTGATGTTGGGGATAAGGTTTGGCTCTACAATTCACGTCTTCGGCTTTTCCCGGGGAAACTTAAGACTAGGTGGGATGGTCCATTTGATGTCACTAAGGTTTTCACCCATGGGGCCGTTGAGGTGCAAAATCCTTTCTCGGGGGCTACATTCACTGTCAATGGCCAACGTTTGAAACCTTATATTCATAGTTTCCCTCTTGACATCACTCTTGAGCCAACCGTGATGTTGGCGGAACCATACGATACTTGAGCTTTGTTGCGTCTAGCTATAGACGGTAAATTTAGCGCTTGGTGGGAGGCAACCCATCCTTTTTCCGTATTTTTATGAATTTGTTTGTTATTTCTTCTTTGCATGATTGAATGTTTTTCTCATTATTTGCATGTTTGATTTTGGTGTGTTTTTGAATTGATCTTTGTTTGAATAAGTGTGATGTCGAGATGATATGTTGAATGTGTGGGATAATTGATGAGTTGTCTGAGTTGGAGGGTTTGTATTGTGGTATTTTAACGCCTAAGGAGCATAGTATTCATGCTTGAGTTGTGTGGGGCAAATTCCCAAGTTTTCAGCCCAGTTTTGCAGTTTGGTACATAAAAGATCGATCCTCCAAGCGGAGAGGATCGATCCTTTATGTCCGATTGAATATAAGCTGGAACCTGGGGACGAAGGATCAATCCTTCTCTACCTAAAGATCGATCTCTTTTGCGAATTTATTCGTGACAGGGCATTGGCTTTGAGGTGATCGATCCTTCTCTACCTCAAGATCGATCTCTTTTGCGAATTTATTCGTGACAGGGGATTGGTTTTGAGGTGATCGATCCTTCTCTACCTCAAGATCGATCTCTTTTGCGAATTTATTCGTGACAGGGGATTGGTTTTGAGGTGATCGATCCTTCTCTACCTAAAGATCGATCTCTTTTGCGAATTTATTCGTGACAGGGGGATAGTTTTGAGGAGATCGATCCTTCTATACCTAAGGATCGATCTTACTCACTTGGACACGTCAGCACGACTTAAGTCAGATCCGTTATGATGCTGCCATGTGGCAAAAGATCGATCTTCCTCTTGAGGAAGATCGATCCTTTGCGGGGTTTTGAAAAAAAATATAACCCCAGCGGGATCGACTTAGGGCTCACAAGCCCTAAGATCGATCCCCTTTCCCCCTTTCTTCCCTCACGATAGCCGCCGCGCCTCTCTTCGTCTCTGACTCTGACGCAAATCGCCACCGCCGACCAGCGAGTCACCGCCCCCCATCTCTTAGTGCCTCCACGACACCTCCCCTTCACTCCTCTTCCCTTAATCGACCCCGGCGCCGTCCACATTTCTTCCTCACCTCCCCTCGAGCCACCGGTGCCGCCGCATCCTCCAAGCTCCTTGTCGCCGGCCACCTTCGTTGTTCCACTTCACCCCAAGGCGACCTCATCCTCTCCACTTACCTCCGATAGTTCGCAACCACACCGCCGCCACCAAGAAGGCCGCCGGGAAGGGGAAGGCCGCCGCTTCGTCTTCCACACCACCGGCACGACCTCCCTCCGCACCCTCGGCTAGACTTCCGGCACCTCCACAGCAAGCTTCCACCCCTCCGGCTTCACCATCTCCCCCACGAGCTTCCGTCCCTCCATCCTCGTCGTCCCGGCCAGCAAGGACTCCGAGAGTGCCGGCCAGATTGGCAGTCCAAGAAGAAGACGACATCTTCTTCCAACCCTCGCCAGTCCAAGAAGATCAAGAAGCAATCTCGGTCGTCCACTGCACCCACACTCGTCCGAGGTCTCCGTCCAGATTGGCAACGGGAGGTAAACCTCGAATTTACATTCGATGTTGAGTTCTTTCGTACTGTCGAGCGTGCCCAGGAGTCCATTGAGATGTTGGACGCCCGTGGTCTTCTTCCTATTTGTACACCTGAGACCACGGTGTACCCTAGGCTTGCCTGCATGTTCTACCAGAACATGACCGCCATCACCTACGGGGATGAGCGGGACGACGCTGTCGATGGTTACTTCCCCTGCCTTGGCTTCACATCCATAATTGACGGGGTCGAAGTTACCTTGACGGCCAAGGCCATCTGCGAGGTTTTGGCAGTTCCGGCGCTCTTCCCCGGTCTTCATAAGCTCCAGCGTGAGGAGTTATACCGTCATCCCAGCGAGGCTCATCTTGTCCTTAACCCAGATCGCATAGGCAGGGGAAAATTTACACGGGCAGAGCTGTCGCCTCCATTTTGGCTATTCGACGACATTTTGCGTCGCAATGTCTTCCAGAATGGCCATGACCAGTATCGAACTGGTAATTGGCTATTGGCTATGCATATTGTGGTTGTTGGCCAAGAATTGGGCGGTCAACATACCTCAGCAGATTCTAGAGGACATGCCGCAGTTTTACTGCGGTGCAGTCAGGGACATGACAACGAGCTATGCCAAGAAAGCTGTCCCGCACCCGTGCCTCATTTCAGCTTTTCTAGCGAGCCAGGACCAAGTCCCTGAGGGCGAGCCGACTGTCTCAGAGGAGGCACTCAGGTTTGCACGCTTCGGTGGCCCCACCTGGGGCAAGGTCCTCGGCCATATGAGGAAGGCCGGTGCGCCAGTCCGGCAGCCGCATCCTCTGCACCCCCCGCCAGAGTTCGGACTCGTGGAGCACCCTACCATGGGTGAGATCTATCGGGAGCACCGGGCGTTTCAGGACGCGGTACTGCAGCGGTTGGACGAGGTAGACGCGCGCGACGCCGCCCTTCGCCAGGATATCACCGCACTTCACCAGGTCGCCTCGAGTATCCTCGCGCGTCTCGATGCCATCCACCCACCACCTCCGCCGGTCACTGCTATCGTTCCTTTCCGACCTCTTACCTTTCCGGACCCGAGACCCCAGGGATGATAGACTGTATCTAGGGGTATCTCTTTTTTGTGATTGGAGGGTGGGTAACTTTTTGTATTCCATTGCTCTACTTTTGTATATGGTTGACATTGGTGATAGTGGTTATATATATATATATATATATATATATATATATATATACATGATTTTTGGTATGGGGGTGTACCCCGGGTGTGGATGTCTGTCTGTTGATGTATGTTTGTGGGTGTATGTCTGTGGATGTGGAGGTATGCTTGTAAATGACGATTGAGATGGATGTATTTCTGTATTTCAATTTGAATGAATGTAACAATTGTTGGATGCAAATGGCATCTTTGTACAACCCTTGGGCTTATGGAATAAATAGAGGGAATGCTGCCCAATTTTTCTCAAAAATTTTCATCTCTATTCTTTGCTTTCCATAATGCTATGATGGGTATTTCCTCTATGTTTTTACAGGGCATACGAGCTATGGATAACAACGCAAAATACGACATTTTGACATCACAACATTACTATTTTTCACGACTAACCTTGACCCTAACTCCTTTCATACCTTTCGTCAAGGTTACATTTTCGTCCATTTCATCACAAGGTTATCTCTACACTTTACCCTTCTTCCGTGCTTGAGGACAAACCCGCTTAAGTTAGGGGGTGTGATTGCATCATGTTTATAGATAACCTGTGATCAATCTACAGTTAGTCACACGTTTATTTGATTGGTAAATATGCGAAAAAATTTCAATTCTTATGCTAGCATGGATGACTATTGCATAATTCATCTTGATTCTCATGCTTTGTAAAATTTGGCAAATCATTTCATGAGTAGTGTTATTCTTCTACTTTAATTCTACTTGCCATGCATTAAGAACATTTAAGTGATCCAATCCACTTGTGCACTTACACTTGTATGAGGGGGCAAGTAGTGTTTGATTGGGGGACCTTGATAGATTGGGGGTCCAAGGCTATTTACACTCGATTGAGATGACTTGTAGTAGGGTTCGAAGCCAAGTTAGAGGCCGAGAGCCAGGTTAATAAAAATGACTAGTCTTGATTCGTAGCCTTCTAGGCTCGAGTAGTTAGATCTGAGGGGTGCTTCAACACCTAATGCCCCAAAGCCATCTGGCTTGGGAGCCATTGATCTAACACTCGTTAAATCGGCCTAGTAGAAAGCTTAAGGGATCAAGGCATTGCACGGTCATGCTAGTATCAAATAAAAGCTTGTTGGTCAGTTGTGATTCGTGGCATGCTAGGTTCGGGAAATTAAGCCCGAGGGTGCCTCAACACCTAGTGCCTTTAGGTCATCTGACCAAGGAGCCACTGGCCCAAATCTCGCTACATGGGCCTAGTAGAAAGCCTAAGGGATCATGGCATTGCACGACCACTAGTTTTAGTCAAAAAAAAAAAGAAAAGGAAAGAAAAAAAAGAAAAGAAAAAAAAAAGAACAAAGATTTTATTTTAAATAAAACTTGTCATTTGTTCAACCGGTGTAAAACGCTAAGGATGTTTAGTTTTGATTGGAACACTACTTGAATGTCTATGAGACCCCGAATACTTGAGTAGTAACTTTCACTACACGGATGGCTTAGATGAGCTTTGATCTTGGTCAAGTGCTTTGAAGTGTTTGAATGATGCTATTGATGGAATTATTCACTTGCATTTTACTTGTACTATGGGTTGATGGATGGAGCTATGCATTCGAATCTATGTGTGTATGAATGAATCTTGATTGCATAGGAACCAAAGCTATTTGAGAAATGACTAATTGTTGATCGGGTGATTGCACTTTAATAGTTTCTTATTTCTTCTCTTTCCCTTCAAGTTATTTTTCTTTTGCTTTGCTCGAGAACTAATAAAGTTCAAGTTAGGGGGTGTGATAAGACGTGAAAAATGCATAAATCACCCTTTCAACTTGGCCTTGTTAGTCTCCGAGCAAAGCCTTACTGATAGTTATTACCCCATGACAGGTACAAGAGCCCTCAATGAGGATTGGATCAAGTTCCAAGCTTAAACGAAGTCATTTGGGCCAGTTTTTATGAAGAAGATCGATCCTTTATTGAAGAAGGATCGATCCTTTGAAGTACATTAAGAGAAATCTAGTTGGGACAACAAGGATCGATCCTCCATAAAGAGAAAATCGATCCCTTATGCGCATTTTTCAGTGACAGAGCGCAAGTTCTGAAGGATCGATCTTCACCATGGGAAGGATCGATCTTTTATATGCATTTTTCAGTGACAGAACACAACATTCTCTAGGATCGATCTCCATCCACTATAGGATCGATGTTCATCGGGGCGCAACCAGAACTCAAGAACAAAGATCGATCCTTTCCTATAGGAGGATCGATCCTCCACGGGACCAGCGATCACACGGAAGAGGAAGATCGATCCTCTACCTTACAAGGATCGATCCTTTTGTGCCAGCCGAGCAAAATCAATGGTTTAGATCTAATCCGAGTGGAGGAGGCTTGTTTACTATAAATAGACCCCTTATGGGGGATTTTAGAGGGCTTCTCTTAGACCTTTCTAGGGCCTTTCTATCTTTCTTACCCAATTGAGAGGACTTCTTGGAGGAAATCCATGGGAGGAGAGCTTCATCAACCTCCATCCATGGATCTATCCAAGATGAGTAGCTAACTTCCTTTCTCTTGGGATTTCCATGTAGTTGTAGGATTCTTTTGTAGTTTTCTTAGGGTTTTTGATGTGTAATCTTTGGGGATGATCTATTGTATGGATTTGAGCATGATTTCTTTATCTTTGTACATGGATCTTATATGTTGAATGGATGAATGCCCTTCTTTGGTATGAGCTAGAACTTGTGCATGATGGGTGTTTGTTGTTATGCCCCAATGAGTTGGATGTGCTAGAACCACATCCAATTCCATTGGGAGGATGAATAGCCCTAGATTAGAGAATTAGGGATGCTAGAACCATCCCTATCTCTCTAATTAGAGGATCCATTCTATCTTTCTCTTGCATTAGATTCGAGGTGCTAGAACCATCTCGATCCAATGCCCGACTCCATACAATACCTTTTTCTTGCGACGAATCGATCTTAATCGAAGGTTCGTTAGCGACGATAGAAGCTAATCACTCATTCGTCGACTTTGTGAATGTGATTCTTTCCGGCAGATGATTCTAACCCGACTTCCGTTGAGCGATAAGTGAGGCTAATCACCCGCTTATCGAATTCTAGATTTCGATCGTCCCAATTGAATTACACACCTCAATTCCTTAGGAGGCTACACTAGAACCTACAATGAAATGGAAGTCCCAAGGCTTCTCCATATTGGTTTTATTTCTCTATACTTAGTTAATTACTTTAATCATCATTAATCCAAACCCCAAATTATCTTAGCTATTGTTGGGAGTTATCTATCGAGTATGTTAGTCAATTCTCATTTCCCTGTGGATCGACCCGGACTCCCGCTAACTACGTAGTAGTTAGTTAGGATTCGGTATAAATTGTAATCTCGACGCCCTAGTCACTTTTACGACGAGTGGTTTGGGTGCGTCAGGCATCTCATTCCTTTTGCTTATGTTACCTGACCGTTGACATCTGTCACACTTAGCAACAAAATTAAATGCATCTTTGAATAATGTAGGCCAAAAGAAACCGGATTGAAGAACTTTAAAAGCAGTTTTCTTACCTCCAAAGTGTCCTCCACAAGTTAATTCATCACTAAATTTCAATATATCATCATGCTCATATTCTGGAACACAACGCCTTATTATTTGATCAGGACAATGCTTAAATAAATAAGGATCATCCCAAAAATAATATCGAACAGTGACAAATCTTTTCTTTTTCTGTGAACTTAAATCAGTACGCAAAACATTACTAGCTAAATAGTTAACAATAACCGCATACCAGGGCTCTTTACCATTCACAGAAAAGAGTTGTTCATCGGGAAAGCATTCTTGGATGGGTTGTACATCCTTAGGGCAAGCCATGTGCTCCAATCGTGACAAGTGATCTGCCACTACATTGTCGCTCCCTTTCTTGTCCCTTATTTCCAAATCAAACTCTTGCAGCAGCAGGATCCACCTGATTAACCTTGGCCTGGTATCCTTTTTGATTAGTAGATATTTCAATGTTGCATGATTTGAATAAATAACAACTTTAGATCCAATCAAATAAGAGCGAAATTTCTCCAATGCAAACACAACAGCAAGTAATTCTTTCTCAGTGGTTGAATAATTGATTTGAGCATCATTGAGGGTACGACTTGCATAATAAATAGCATGAGAAACCTTATTCACCCTTTGTCCTAACACAGCCCCTATAGCATAATCAGACGCATCACACATTATCTCAAAGGGCAACGACCAATCAGGAGGCATAATAATAGGTGCAGTAATCAATTTCTCTTTTAAAACATTAAAAGCATCAAGACATGCTTTACTAAACTTAAAATCAGCATCCTTGGCCAATAAATCACACAGAGGTCGTGCAATCTTAGAAAAATCTCTAATGAATCTGCGATAAAATCCTACATAGCCCAAAAACTTCTCACACCCTTAACAGAAGTCGAGGGCGGTAATTTCTCAATCAAATCTATTTTTGCCCTGTCAACTTCAATACCTTTAATGGATATAGCATGTCCTAAAACAATACCTTGCCTTACCATGAAGTGACTCTTCTCCCAGCTCAATGTCAAATTAGTCTCCTCACATCTCTTAAGCACCAATGTTAGATGTTCAAGACAATTATCAAAACAATTCCCAAAGACAGAAAAATCATCCATAAATACCTCGACAAACCTTTCTATCATGTCAGAAAAAATTGATATCATGCATCTTTGAAAAGTTGCTGGTGCGTTACATAATCCAAATGGCATTCGTCTATACGCAAATGTTCCAAAGGGACATGTGAATGTAGTCTTCTCTTGGTCCTCCGGGGCGATGGCTATTTGATTATAACCTGAAAATCCATCAAGAAAACAATAAAATGCATGGCCAGCTAAACGTTCAAGTATTTGATCGATAAAAGGTAAGGGAAAGTGGTCCTTTTTAGTCGCTGCATTAAGCTTGCGGTAATCGATGCAGAACCGCCATCCAGTTGTCATCCTCATAGGTATAAGCTCATTATTCTCATTCTTCACAACTATTATTCCAGATTTCTTAGGGACTACCTGAACTGGACTTACCCAATTGCTGTCAGAAATAGGATATATAACACCAACATCAAGTAATTTAAGAACCTCTGCCCGAACAACTTCTTTCATTGGATTAAGGCGACGCTGGGCATCCCTTATAGACTTGGCGTCCTCTTCCAACATAATGCGATGCATACACAGAGTAGGACTCACTCCTTTAATATCTGCAATTGTCCAGCCTATTGTAGTTTTATGCTCTCTAAGAACTCTCAATAATTTTTTCTCTTCCAACGAAGTAATATCAGAAGCAATAATAACAGGAAGGGTTTCATTATCACCAAGATATGCATACTTCAGATTACTAGGAAGAGGTTTTAACTCAAGCTTTGGTGGAGATACTATTGATGCAATCAGTTTAGAATGAGAGGTGTCAAGCATGTCTAACCGAAATCCACCAGGGGGGTATGGCGGCACTGCCTCAAGGGCTGCTGTGACTTCCTCTACTCCATCATAGCTGTGCGCATCATCCTCTTCCATCATCAATGTCGCTTCCAATGCAGTTTTAACTTGTTCCTGTCTGAAATTAGAAAACACCATTGAATCTAATACATCTATTGAGAAACAATCAAGAGAATTTGAAGGATATGACATAGATTCGAATACTTTACATTCAACAGTTTCACCTAAGACTGTCATGCTTAGCTTGCCATCCTGCACATTAATCATAGTCTTTGTTGTAGCCATAAATGGACGTCCAAGCAAAATTGGTAAACATTTATCATGCAAGGGTGCATCATCCATTTCCAATATCACAAAATCAGCAGGGATAATTAGCTTATCAACTTGTACTAAAATGACTTCAACAATGCCTAACGGATATTTAATTGAACGATCTGCAAGTTGTAAAGGCATCGTAGTAGGTTTTAATTCACCAACACCTAACTGACGGAACACAGAGTAAGGCATCAAATTAACACTGGCTCCTAAGTCAAGCATTGCCTCCCCTATTTTTGTATCACCAACAGTAATACTAATGTTAAAACTCCCTGGATCCTTCAGCTTGGGTGGAAGCTTCCTCTGAAGCACTGCACTTACTGTCTCTGAAACCATTATCTTTTCATGCGGCTCATACTTACGCTTATACGTACTTAATTCCTTGAAGAACTTTGGGAAGGCTGGCATGTTCCTAATCACATCAAGCAGTGGCAAGTTCACATTAACTTTAGATAAAATATCATAAATTTCAGAATAAGACTTATCCATTTTGGCTTTCTTCAGGCGGCCTGGAAACGGAATCGGTGGTACATATGGTGCAGGGATGTTGTGATGCACCTCCGGGACTGCATCCACTTTCTTTTCATACTCAGAAGTAGATGTGGCTAGTGATGGCCTTTTCGAGGGTTCCTCCTTTTCAACTTTCTCACTTTCATCATCATGACACTCATCAATAACTTCAGCATTAATCTTATTATCAATTATCTTACCTGAACGAAGAACTGTGACCGCTTTTGCTTGCTCAGGTTGGCTCGAAAATTTGCCTGGAACATGGGCTCTTATAGCATCAGCAAGTTGTCCCACTTGAACTTCCAACTTCCCAACGGATGCTGCAACATTCTTCAGAACCGCATCATGTTGAGCAATGGCCGATTCTTGTTTTTCCATCTTTGACTCTATTTTCTGCATAAAAGCCAACATAGTCGCTTCCAAAGACGACTTAACAGGTGGGTTAGACTGGTTAGTAGTAGGCATACTAGCATTAGCAGTATTTTTTCATGAAAAATTCTAATGCTCCCTCCAACCAGGATTGTAAGTATTTGCATAAGGATCAAATCTAGGTCTCGGATTATAAGCATTCATCAAATTAGCTTGTTCTTGCACATATTCAGGAAATTCACTACCAGAAGGACATGAATCAAACCTACGACCAACACTATTGCAAATTGAACAAACCTCAATCGGTTTTGCTTGTGTGGACATCATCGCATCCATCTTCTTGTTGAGGGATGCAATTTGCCTTGCCATGTCGTCAGTCTGGTTAAGTTCATAAATGCCTCTCACCTTATTCCTTGTGTCTCTCTGCTGCGAGTTTGATCCTAGCATCTCATAAATTTCATATGCCTCTGATGGTGTCCTTTTGAACATCGCTCCACCTGCAGCATTATCTGCCATAGTCTGACAAGAAAGATTTAGTCCATCATAGAAATATTGGATCTGATTTTCTAAAGAATAATTATGATGTGGACATTGCATCAAAAGCATCTTAAATCTATCCCATGCTTCTTGGAATGGTTCTCCATCAGATTGCTGAAAATTTGGAATTTGCCTTCTCAAGTTAGTAGTCATAGCATGAGAATAAATTGCATCCTCAGTTGTTATAAATTACATCCCAAGTAGTTAGTGATCCAGGAAGCAACGACATTAACCATCTCTTTGATTTATCTTTCATGGTGTAAGGAAAACATCGCATCCTCAGTTGATCTTCAGTAATGCCATCTAGAGGAAAAGTCTGGATAGTAGCATAATAATCTTTCACAAACGTTAGTGCATTTTCAGAATGTAAACCGTGAAATTTAGGAAGTATAGAAAAATGTAGATTTTTAAGTTCATAATTCCTAGCTTCTGCAGGTAAAGCAATGCACGAAGGTGAGGTAGAAATAGTAGGCCTCACGTACTCCTCCAAAGGACGTAAATTGTTATTAAGCTCCATCTCCTCTTGTTCCTCCTCTTGAACTCCTAGATCTGATGTGAACAGATTATCTTTGTTAGATCTCTTTTTCCAACCAATTTGATCTACTTGATCATCCAAGGGCAACAACTTTTCTTTCCGTGATCGGCGACCTTGCATTCACTACTAATAAACTCTAATCAAATCCCCGGCAACGGCGCCAAAAACTTGATGAATAAATTTTATATCTCGCAAGTATACGAATGAGTGCAATCAGTATAGTGGCAAGACGAGTATCGTACCCACAGAGATATGTAGAGATTATTAGAGTAAAACGCTAAAGAACAGAAAAGAAATAAAATAAGGAAGGGAAAATAAGAAATATGAAGTCTCGAAAATAAATGATCTAATAACGAAATAAGAAAACGATGGAAATATGATGGATGAATACTAAGGTTCCGATTTCACCATAACATCCTCATTCTATGCATTGAATCAATCAAGATTTCAGTTTAATTCCAAGGGCTCGTTCTTCCGGTATGATGATCCGTTCGATCTCGGTCTTCACCAAGTACCCCCAATTAACCCTAGCTAATGAACCCATAACTAAGTGTTAACCAAGAATCCATTAAGCTCTGAAGAACAAATATGAACCAAGTGTCTTAGCTTAAACCCGGCTTCGACTAAATCTCATTCATTCATGGATCCTGCAAGATTAGGGAATGAACCCTCGCCCAATCTCACACAACACAATCTATAATACTTCTATTAGCCAGATAAAGGTATTTAAAATCTCAGTTACAATAATGAATAAAACAAGAAATATAAACTGATTAAATAACTATGATCTAATAACAGAGAATGATTCAGTTAGGCTACATCGGTTCCTTAGCAAAGGTATTAGCCACTCATGTTCATAAAAACAATCAAGATATTCATAAGAAAGATAAGAAAGAAAAACCCTAGATCTTCGTGCGGTCTTCTACCCTCTTTCCGGCCTTCAAAACTCCTCCAATAGTGCTGGCTGCCCCCCCCCCATAAGTCTTAGATGACTTCCTTAAATAGGGGTAAGAAAACCCTAACTTTACTTCAACCTTTGGATTAAATCTGGTCCGTTCGGTTTCAGGTCGTCCGACAAGAGATCGATCTTCTTTAGGATAAAGATCGATCTTCTTTCTTTTCTCAATTTTCGTAACCTGGTTCGCCCCGACTAAGATCGATCTCTTTAAGGCAAGGATCGATCTTCTTTTTCCGTAGCCTAGGTTCCTTCCAACACGCCCATGTT
>OY986974.1:11284380-11313584 GCA_963920575.1 Narthecium ossifragum | reverse complement strand
GCATGGTTTACAAAGGTCTTGACTGGGCCGAGTATCGGCACCCGTCCTATAGACTCCATACCTGGGTACAACGAATGGAGTGTTGAAGTTCTAAATAAGGACGAAGAGCTCTTTGAGGGGCTAAGGCTTTATGGGGCCATCTATTGCTCCCTTGGTTACTATACCATAGACGAGCAACTCTTTCGTGGCTTGATGGAGCAGTGGAATCCAGATACTAACACTTTTCTATTCCATCATGGGGAGATGACTGTGACGCTTCACGATGTCTTTGCCATCAGCGGTCTTCCTATCATGGGCATGATATATGATGAGCAGCTTCCTGGTGAGAGAGACCTCCATCCCACTGGGGGGATTCGCAAGGATATCCCTCCTTACCCTCCAAATGCTCATCGCCTCATGGCTATATGGAAAGAACTTGCCGGCAAGAAGGGAAAGATATCCTTTGAACATTGGACCCGGTACTTCTATCATGGTCTTCTTAAATATAGCTGTTCATGGATAAAACGTCGATCTCGTTGGGACGAGATCTCTATTTTATTTCCGAGCAAATCATAGTTTAATTTCATTTCAGGAAATTGTAGGCACCACACCCCTGGATCTGCCGAGTCGGCAGATCCATCATTTACATCCCCATAGGGAACACCTCCGATTCTAGATCCAATAAAAAAATAAACATTTTATAATAAAAGAAAAGATCAAAAGAAATGCATCACGTGAGGCTTTAGACCACCTTCATCGCCATGCACTCCGTTCTTGCCGCAGGGGCTTCAAATCCGCTGGACTTGGGAGCGTTGCCGTGCAAATGTTTGAGAACAAGATCCGACCTCTTTTGTCGTTGATGAAGTTGGTTTGAAACTGGGGAACACACCAGCTTGAACAGGGGATTTCACCGGCTGGAGCTTGAGAACGTCGGCTTAAAGGCTTGAGAGCGCCTGGGTTTGGACTTCGCCGCCTGCGGGGATGTAGCCGGAGCGGAGGAAGTCAGCGACTGGAGTGCAAAGACGTCGGCTAGGAGCTTAGGGAAGTTGGCTGGAAGCTTGGAGATGTTCGCTAGAAACAGAGATCAAAACAGGGGAGGTTGTCTTCAAAGCCGCCGGGAGAGAGAGAGACTTGGCTCGATCTCCGTCGCCAGCGAGGAATCAAACTAGAGCAACCTTGCTGGAAGCCTAAGCCGCTGGTAACGAGCAAGGGAGTGAAGCTTGAACCGCCGGATCGACGAGCCTCCTACAGCGTCGACCCAGAGACGCGAGTGTCTCGATGGGTTCCGACTGTGTTGGCTGGATCTACGTCGTCCGGTCGTGTGCAGCTTGGGAACGTCACCAGAACCTCTTCGTCTTCAACCCTCTTCTTCAGCTTCTTCTTTCACCTCTTCTTCAATTCCTTCAACCGGCTTCTTCCTCAGCTTCCTTGACAGTCTTCAGCCCGTTCTCTTCACCAGCCTTCAGACCGTTCGGAACCCAGCTCAGACCCAACTCCGACCTCTTCAGCCTCTTCAACAGCCTTGAGCCAAGCTTCGACGTGATCTTCCACCCAGCTTCGACCAAGCTTCAACGCCTTCGGCCAAGACCAGCCTTCAGCTCGTTCTTCCACCCAGCTTCGACCAACCCTTTCTCAAGACCATACTCCTCTATTTATAGGCACGAGAGGCGTATGTCCTCACATGAAATGGGATCATGGATCCCTTAATCAAAGGGTATTAATCACGTTAAGATGCTGATCAAGGTCCCTAATCAAAGGGATGTTGATTGCCTTGATGCTGATCCTTTTTATATAAGGATAGCTACCGTACAGCCCAGCTCTGTTTTGCCATTGCTTTTATTATTTATTTATTTATTTATTTATTTATTTATTTATTTATTATTTATTTATTTTTATATGGTATGGGATGAGTGAGGCTGGTTTATATATATACTAGTGGATGTCCGTGCCCCCGGCACGATTTTTATTTTTCTTTTTGTTAAATGATTACTGTTAGTGTGAAATTTTAACAATAAAAAATATTATAACTAAAATTATTGATGATATTAGGACATCTAAAAACAATGACAATAGAAACGTAGACACCATTTTGGATTGATTTAGAACATATGAATTAACTTTTATATGGTCACATTTACAAAATCAAGATAAAATGATCAATTTAGAAAAGAAAGAAAAAAACGGCATCCATCAATGAAGTACCTCATAAGAACATTTACATGTCTAAATGAATCTCTGCAAACCAGCTGAGAAATCTACATTATACGACCTAGATCTTCATCAGATAGAGAGAGAATCAAATAACAACGGCTAACTCCCATAGAGCTCTTGAAATAATATTCAATACACACAAATGTCAAACAATTATGAAATATAGATGGCTTTTGTAGCATTTTACATAATCAACCAAAACAATCAACGGTAATAATTGCTATAAACTTACTAAAAAAAAAAAAAGAGAAAGAACAGGCTTTGAAAGCCTTCAAACAACATCAAATTAAAAAAGCCAATGAGTCCATCCCATTCAATTTGTTGCCAAAGATATCAGCCCACCATGTCCTTGTTCTTTTCTGAACTTGATACTGCCTTGCATCACATTTGCATCCCATTGTCATTTAGAGAAAGAGAAAGAGAGTTTTCCTATTGAAGTATAGGGATGCAAGTTAAAGACATAAATGCCAAAATTAAACACGGAACTCCAAAAACCACCAAATGCTACAGATAAGAAAAACAAAACAAAAAAAAGACATAAAGACCTTACAAAAGCCAAAACAAAACAAAAAATTAGTCTGAATATGCGAAGCTACGCAACACAGATCATAAAGTAATAAAATGCAAGCCTACTCTTTGGCAAAGCAACACAAATCATTAAACAATTGCTCTGCATATGCAAATCAAAATATGAGAACCGGAAACAATAACCAAAGTTTATATGTCCATCAAATTAAATCACATAGTATAATTTCATTAAGATCACCCTATCATAGCATAAAAGCAAAGCATAAAAACACAGCATTGAAACAATTCAAACACTCCAAGATAGTTAAACAATAATTTTCTAGATAGTGCAATCAGCTAATAAACCAAGCTATTGCACCCATTCCTAGTAGTATGTATGAATTTGTAGAATTTGCTATTATTATTGCCGAAAGGGTCAGATAGTAATAGTGATGATGTACCTAAAGGAAAATGATTGGTTTGCTCATTGAACAAAAAATGGTCCTTTTATAAAAGGTCATGCTGCAAACTAAACTATCTTAAGATTGTACAAAATTTGGCTATTATAAGCACCACATAAATAAATTTAATATCTTAAATGGCCAAAAGAGAAATTAAAGTCACCACGACAAAAATAAATTATAAGCACTTAATAGGGATTTATGAGTATGCAAGCCAAGTTTAGAAGCTCAACTAATCCAAATATTAACCCTACTAATCACCAAATTGACTTTAATCTTGCAAGATATTCAAATTACGGGAGTTGGAACATGCATATGCTTAGCTAGCTTCGTAGAGTACTTGTGTACTATTTCTCAGCAATATTGTCGAAAGAAAACAGGCAAGGGACCTCACAGGTTATATATAAAAAAAAATCTGAGGCTATTTATGTAACCGAAATAATAATGTTTCCAAATTCTCAACTGGCTAGAGAAGTTGATTTGTTCAAAGCTAAGGAAAGATAGCATTTCATCATAAGATACTAAATAAGGAAGTCTACGGTAGAGGAGAGGGACTAATAGAGAGGAAAACCTTGAGCATTCAGATTTAATTTCATCACCACTGAAGTAGCAATAAATGCAGATCCTAACAACAAAATAAAGATTTTCCACGTATGAAAGCGCAATGACTGATATTTATCACTACATCCTGGTCACATAATATCACTGCACTCAAGCAAAGTTGACAAATCCTCAATAGTTGTCAAGTCAATCAGCTAACTATAGATGAGTTTGGCTAGGCATATCAACAGCCCAACATAACAAACTACTCTAGCTATCATACCTAGAAACATTGCAGGTTTAAAGTAGGCTCAAAAGGGCCACATGGTAGTTTAATGATTAAAGTGCCAAATTTTGTAACATCTCTAATGCATATTAGAAGCTTCAGAATGACCACAGATACTACACTTGCTAATAACACACCTACCATGCACCCTCATAAGGAAAGAAAATTTATACACGGAAGCCAATTGAGAAATCTATACAACGAAAAGGTGTTTAAATACTTTTTTGCAAGATGAAAACAAAGTCAAGCTGAAACCTCACATCTGCTGACAAATATAAAAAACAGAGCATTCACGCATCTGATTTCCCAGAAATTGTCATTTTAGTATGTGAATTTTCAAAAATTAATGCTTATTGCCAGCACATTTCAAGTTCGAGATTTCCAAAATCACAATTTTCTTTCTCAAACACATAGACCTCCTACAAAAGGGTAAAAATATGTTCACCACAAAGTACAAATTGAAAAGAATATCAAATCATTTACAAAAGGGTAAGAATAGTCCCATCCAATTTGAAATTATAGTTGCCAACATCACAAAATCTCTATTAATATATGAAAGGATGAAGCTTACATTATTATAAAAGGAGACAATCTCTAGTTGTTCCTTGCAATGGAGATGAAGCTTCTCTTCATGCCGGTAGAGAGAGTGAGAGAGAGAGAGAGCAGCCAGAGGGGAGAGGACGTACTGGCGCAGATCATGGAATAGTCTTGAAGCAGAGTAGGAGAAGAGGATCGGGGAATCGTAACCGATTGCCTTTGCAATGTGCTTCGGGGTCACGGGCGAGGAAGGAGGAGGCTACCACGATATCTCGTGCATTCGAAATCGGGTATATGGAGCGTCATCTGGAGCGCCTAATATACCCAGACAACTTAAATCAGTGCATCCTAACCTCAATTTAAATACATTAATAATAGTGATGCATTTAACAACCTTGATTAAGTAATTAAAGGTAGAAATCTATGATTTTCACATGACCACAAAAAATCCAGTCATCCTCAGACCAAAGAAAGTGTAAGTAGATGATAAGATCTATCTTGTCATGGAAAGATATAAATTACATAAAAAAGAAATCTTACCTACATTCAGGTGGCAGCTTAGCTGGAACTTACAGATTTCGACTCTAAACCTGAGAGCCAAAAAAAGAAAAAGAAAAAGAAAAACAGAACTCTGATGAAATTTATCCAAGTTCGATCAAAGACCGAAGCATTCTAGTTTGTAGAAATAAGCATTCTCATATGGAAAAATCCATACTCCAACATCACTTGTGTTCTCTGTGCACCTAAAAATGTGAAGAATTATAGATGGAAGGCAGATGCCAAAAAATTACAAAGATATTTTATGAAGCACTCCATAGATGGAAGACAGAAAACAGCATGAAATCAGTGCTACATGTATCTAGTCCAGGTAACACTGCTTGGAGTAGATGAAAAGCAACGTAATCAATCTAGCCTTCTCATGACTCTTATCTTCTAAACCTACAATCCTATTGCACTTGGCATTTGAAGCAAGTTATGTACATTTGTTGTATCATTGAATTAGGAGCTTAAATAGTAAAAACTGCAAAAAGTGTCATAAGAATACAGATATTAAAAATTGAAAAAAATATGAATACCCAGCGAAAGGAAGAATATTGGGGTCAGTTATACAGCTAATTGCTTGAAGTTAGAAAGAAGATATACTTCTAAGAACAGAAGCAGCTATCACTATTACCTTGCATAAGGATTGATAATCACAGAATAGTACTAATGAATGAACAACAAATGCAGCTTGATAAAGTTGAAGGCAAGAACGAAGAAAGGAACTATAC
Source organism: Narthecium ossifragum (assembly GCA_963920575.1). Lineage (NCBI taxonomy): Eukaryota > Viridiplantae > Streptophyta > Magnoliopsida > Dioscoreales > Nartheciaceae > Narthecium > Narthecium ossifragum. The sequence goes on along the minus strand of OY986974.1, from coordinate 11,307,792 downwards.
CGCATGTTGATCTTTATGTCAAAAAAGCATTTGCTTTCACGTCTTCTATATTAATGTCTGAGTGAAATCTACAAAAAAACAACCCTGCAATTGAACCCAGAAAAATAAAAATGGGCTAATGATCTAATAACTCTGACAACAAAGAGATACATGTTCTAGCAACTTTGACCTATTAAGAAGAGGAGAGGCCAGAACAGAGAGAGGAGAGAAGCAGGAAAAAGCATAGTGGCTTAGCATAATCAGGTGTTGTACCATGAGTATAAATAAATTCAAAGAGCATAGAAATGAAAACAGTAAAATGTACATGTCTCGGAAGATAAAGGAGATCTAATTTACTACTATTGGTTCAAGAGGAAGAGAATTAAGAATCAGACAGGAAGAATTAAACTACACATGCAAAAAATAGTAAGAAAGGAAGAATGAAAGAAACAGGTGTTGTACCATGAGTATAAATTAGTTCAAAGAGCATGGAAATGGAAACAATAAAATGACATTATCCTAGGTCAAGAGGAAGAGAATCAAGAGCCAGAAAGGAAGAATTAAACTACATATGCAAAAAAGAGTAAGAAAGGAGGAACGAAAGAAACAGTCCAGTACTAAGATTGCAAACAATACCATAAAAACAGGAGAAGACCTAACCTGCTTAATCGCAACCATCCCCCATCTCCAATCCAAACCCTTCGACGGAGGCATATAGCACCCACTGGTCCCTCCCAGACTCCTCCCGCACCCTACCGACCTAGGATTACAAATCCAAGCCATACTTTCGTGGATCGTGTGGCCGACGGTGGGTTGGGCGAGGTCGACGGCGGCGTGGGGCGATGATCACGACGGCGTAGGACCTGGGGCGATGATCGTGGATCGCGTGACTGACGGCGGGTTGGGCGAGATCGACGGCGGCGTGGGGGGATAATCACACCCTCTGTGCAAAAAAACATGGAATAATGTTCAATCTCTGTTTTTCCTCTATGAGGGCATGGTGCAAAATAGAGTGCAAAAAAACAGAGATCGAGTTGAGAAGGAGAAAAGAGAACCAGCCGGAGTTTAGAGGCAAATGAAGAAGAGCCAAGAAGAAAGAAGCAAGAAGCAGATGAAGGAAAACAGAGCAGAGAAAAAAGAAGCGGAGAAAAAAAAAAGAAGAAAAAGGAAGAGGAGAAGAGGGAGACGCCGCGATGCTTACCTTCACTGCCACTAAGCCCGAGAGTCCTTGCTGTCGACTCGCCGGCCTTTCTCCTCCCTCCATCGGCTTTCTTCCCTCGCTCGATGGTTTTTCCCTTCTCTTCACCGACCAGGACTCATGGAGAAAGGTCTCGAAAGAAACAGAGAAAAAGAAAAGAAAGAAGCGAGCAGAGGAAAGAGGAACGATGTTGGTCCTTACCTGAGCTTGCCTCGTCGTCTCCGCACCAAACTTCATCGCCGTCGCCCAAAGCTGCTCACGGATCCCTGTTGCTTCCCTCCTCCATCGCCCCCGCATGGGGCGATGATGTGCTTCGCGTAGCCACCGATGGGTTGGGCGTGGCCGATGGTGGGTTGTGCGAGGCCGATGGGGTTCGGCGAGCGGCTCCTCTCCTCTCTGGTTCGGCGAGGCCGATGGGGTTGGGTGAGCGGCTCGGATGGGATGGCGAGGTCGACGGCGTAGGGCAAAGAGAAGGGAGAGTGAGAGTGAGAGTGAGAGTGAGGGAGGGAGATGGGAGATGAGTGGAGGGGTGGGATGGCAGGCTTTCTTCAGTCACATCCCGTCCCCCCCGGCTCTCTCTCTCTCTTCATTCAAAAATTGGTGGGAGTTTAGAGGAAATGTTGGGCGGGAATCCAAATTTTAGTGCGGGAATCTTAATGTTGTTAGTGGAATCTGGACCGTTGGATATGTTTGGAGATAAATCTGAACCGCTTTTATGTCTTATAGTTGAGACATTTCAAAAACCACTCTTCCTTATATAATAGATATTTCATATATATATGGTATGGACGTGTATAAGGACGACCAACCATGCAGCCCATGGAGATTTGCTGATTTTTTGTTTTGGCGGATTTTTCTTTTGAAGTTCGTAAATGATGTTCGAATTTCAAATTTACCATAATTTGAATATTTTTCTCATGTCCATTACTGTTTGAATATTTGTCCAACTTTAATAAATAATCTGTGAATATTTATTCCCGTACAGAATATTTATCTGAATTCTGAATATTTATAGGAATTTTACCAAAACATCCTCAGCGGTCCTATATGTTGGACCAAAATATTTTGGAGGGTGGAATGATCGGACTTCGGACAATTGCACCCTGAGGGTGTTAATTGCCCAAGATACCCCTGGGGGCTAGCTGTTACAGTAAAATTACCAGAAGACCCCTGCGTTCATATGGCTTATTTAGGGTGCCGTCAAAGCCATGCAGGGTTGATGTAGAATGTAATAGAAAGTCCAGGCCTGTATTTTGGCTTAAATTCCTAATACGCCCTTGGGCGGGTGAAATTACCCAAATGCCCCTGGATGCCATCAAAATTAGGACAAGCATTTATCGGGCATTTTAAATATGTTTTGAGCTTACTTGAGTCTATTTGATTTTGTTTTGGCTCAAACAAAACGTGGGTACTGCGATCTTTTGGTCTAGCCAAAATTGATGTCAACAGATGCCCCCTCGAGGCCTGCGCGCGAAATTTGTAACTTGAACGCGTAGGACTCGAAAATACCCATGCCATGTATACATGCATGAGCAGAGCATATTTGCGTGTCGTTCTTCTTTTTTTTTATTTGAGACCTTGAGGCCTGCGCGCGAGATTTGTAACTTGAACGCACAGGACTCGAAAATACTCATGCCATGTATACCTGCATGAGCAGAGCGTTTTTTTGCATGTTGTTCTTCCCTTTTTTTTTTTTTACTTGAGAAGACAAGCAGACACGTCCCCCTTTTTTTTTTTAATTGGCTATGCGTGTATATACATGGCCAAGCATTCCCAGAAAGGAAGGATTTCTTCCCTCCATCTATGTGTCCCCATGTATAGAGCCCTAGGGTTTAGGCATATATGTTATTTGTTTATCATTTTTTCCTCTTTTTTTTTCAAGGGCTTTTGCAGTAGAGAAACCTCGGCTTTTGACGGAGGAATACTGGATCCCATCCTTTCCTCGCGATTTTGCAGCGGAAGGATCTTGCCGTATGTAGAGGGGATCTAAAACTTTGTCAGGTTCCTTTCCTCTTCTCCAATCTTTATTCTCTGCAACTTTTCTTCTCTTCTTCGCATGTATGCCACTGTATTCTTTGCTTCTCTTTTTTTTTGTTTGGCTCTTGTCCATGCTCAACGCCAAGTATGGGTTTCACCTTCTTTGTTTCCTTGTTCGGCCTTTGTTGGCCGGAAACAAGCAGTAGTCTTTGAAGCATGGCCGGGCATGGCGGCTCCATCATTAGCATGTTCTTTCCTCTGCTTTTTTTTTTTTTTTTTTTTTGAAAATCCAGCGTCAAGGGCACGGGTTCTTCGTCGTGGCAGCCATTGGCGTTGAGCCGGAGTGGCATGGTGCCCTTCATTTGCAACGCCATGGGTGCTGAAGTGGTGCAGGGCCATGGGTGTTGAAGCGGTGCAGGGTAGAAGTAGGTCTGGCACAGCGGGAGCAGCAAGTCCGGCGTAATGGGTTCATGGAGAACTGCTGACGGCGTGCTTGCGGGAGTCGCGGGTTGAAGGAAGGGAAGCTGGCGCCGGCGTGCCAAAGGTCTCCAACCAAGATATGGTGGAGGGAGCTAGGAGCAGAGTGGGCGGCTTGATGTTGAGCTCGCGGAGGAGTCTCGGAGCGGAAAAGAAAAAAAGTGAAACAGAGTTATGTTGGCCTTCGTCGGGGGAGGAAATAGATGTCCGACGGAGGCTCGGACTTGGTCGGAGATGAGGGACAGGTTGTATCGAAGGCGTCCATCCCTGGCGCATGCTCTGTTTTTGGCGGATCAATGGGTGGCGGTGTGGGCACCCTGTCGAGCCATGCTCTGTTTTTTACTCTAATTCATCTCTTTTCTCTGCTTCTTTGTGCTTTGTTTGCTTGTTCTCTGCTTTTTTTTTTTGTGCTGATACATGCTGATGGTTTTCCTTCCTCTCTTCCTTTTCAGCAAGATGTCAAGTTCAACTTCAAAAGACGTTGAAGCATATACCACTTTGAGGCAGCTGGCTCGATCAAAAATATTCGTCGTCAAGAATGAAAGCGAGGAGTCGTATACCAAACCTTGTGACGTCGCTAAAGGAAGGATTGAGCAGCGGGATGTTTTTCAAGACACTAAATGGCCCCATTTTGCTGCCGTGTTGCTTTCACCAATAGCGACCGGTCCGACGCCAATGCCGCTTTCATGTCTCGCCAATCGACTTATCTCTGAAGGACTGGATTGGGCAAACTACAAGCACCGACTTTATGAACCTTCTGCTGGATACATTGGATGGGGTCGGGATGTTATGAAGACAGAGTCTACCAATTTCCACAAGTCGGGGATCTATGGTGCGGTTTTTTGTTCTTTGGGTCGGTACTCCATTGACGAACAACTCTTTCGCAGCTTGGCGGAAAGGTTGAACCCAGAGACGAATACATTCGTGTTTCAGCATGGAGAGATGACGGTGTCTCTCTCATACATGTTTCATCTTGGCGGCTTTTCTATTATAGGAGACATGTATGACGAGTACCTTCCTGATGGGAAGAGCGTGCCGACCAGTGAAAAAGGCAATGCAGATGTGCCCCTTTATCCTTCTGCGGCATACCATCTCCTGAAGATATGGGAAGAACTGGCTGAAGGTCGAGACAAGGTCTCTTTTAGAGAATGGGTGCAACACTTTTGTAAGGGTGAGGGCTTCAGTCCACGCACAGCTTTTGATGACAAAGTGTACACGGCGGGTTTTCTCTCTATTTGGATATGTTACTTTGCTGTTCCAAATTCAGAACCTTCCATTCGCCCGGGGGTCTTTGTTCCAGCTAGTTTGATGGCCATGGGACTAGCGTACTCATTGGCCCCAGCGGCATTGTGTTCCCTGAACAGGGGTTTGAGAGTAATGAGTTTACATCCTGCAGGACCTGGCTTTGCGAGCACGAGTTGGGCTATTCATCTACTGATGGGTTGGGCATACCGATATCTCCGAGGGGTCTACCTGGGCAGCATAAGTCCATAATGGGAGCTTCCAGATATTGAATGCGGGAAGGCCAGCATGCCGGATTTGAAACACCTGATGTTTTGCATTCCCAGGAGTTTCTCCGCTTCAGATGCCAGAAGCCGACTCGACATCAAGGGGAATTTCTTTCTTAGGCCGTTTCTGTGGGGAGTACAGGACGCAGAGTGGCATGTTGTTAAGGGTTTTAATTCTCGCAAGGCCGAGCGTTTTGCCATCTCTATACGTCGAGGCATGCTCCCCTTGAGGCTAGTTTCTGCAACTTCGGTGATGTCTTCTGAGCCTTACAACCCCCACCGCTCCGCACGATAGTTTGGACTTGACCAGGGTGTCCCCAAAGTGGGCCTGCGACATCCTTTGGAGGAGCGTCGCTATGGGGTCATGCTTGCGCATTGGGATCATCTGATGCGGGTAGATGCAGGAAAGAAGTTCCTGATTCCCCCCGATGACCGTGTTGGGAGACATTCCCATTCTTGGACGATGTGGTGGGTGGAGCGAACACGTGGATTTTTTATTGAAACGGTGCCGATGTTATGCCGTGGGGATCTTCATAGCCTGTTGTCACTTGAGTAGAGGCATGCCATTTCCTATCGTAGTGTTATTATTTCTGACTACTGGGAATCCATATGTGGTGCAAATGCCGAGGAAACATCTAACAGGATCGACGCTCTCGACAAATCTCAGCGGACCTTCTGGGCTGTTTTTGGGAAAGATTTGAGGCAAAGTTGGAACATTTTTTCTAACTCGAAGAAAACAGCAACCATCCGAGAGGTACCATTTCTTTTTTTCTTTTTCTTTTTTTAATTCTTCTCTTCCTTCTGCTTTTTTTGTTCTTGCTCGACCTACGTCTCTTTTTTTTTTGACACTGCTGCAAGCCTATGCTCTCTTTGATGGAGCCGCCCCCACATCTTCCATTGGTAAATCTTGCTACAAATCTGCTGCGCATGCTCTTTTTTTTTTTTTTTTGATATGCCTCGTATGTAGCCATCCTCTTCTTTCTCTGTCTCTTTTTTTTCTTAACAAACAAATGGCTGGGTATGTTCTGTTTATGGGTTCACCGAGCAACCCATGGTGTTGACTGAATTTTTTTTTTATTTGCCAAACATTGGGATGTTGCTGTCTTCACTTATTCGTTTGCACACTCTTCTTCTCCTTTGCTGTGCTGAGCATGCACTCTCTCTGGATTCCTTTTTTCTTTATATGCTCTGTTCATGGGTTCATCGAGCAACCCATGGTGCTTGCAAAAAAAATTTTTCTGCTAGGCAATGGTGGTGTTGTCAATCTTGCTTTGCCCAAATAACTGTAATATTGTTGGCTTTATATACCTGCTTGCATGCCCTTCTTCTCCTTCATCATGCTCTGCTTACACCCTTTTGATTCTCCCTTTTTTTTTCTCTGTTCATGGGTTCACCAAGCAACCCATGGTGCTTGCACTTTTTTGCCAAGCAACAGTGGTTTTGTTCGATCTTGATCTGCCAAATGACTGTAATGTTGCTGACTTTACACACTTAACTGCATGCACGCTCTTCTTCTCCTTCATCATGCTCTGCTTATGGGTTCGCTGATAGGTATGTACGAACAGTGGAGAGGAACAACAGGAGACGGCAGCGGGAAGAAAGACAAGAGGGAGGAAAGAAACAAAGGTAGGGAAGTCACTCGTTGCACTCCATTTCCTTCTCAACTTAATTCCTTTCTCTTTTTTCTTTTTTCTTCTTGCATCCCGTTTGGGTTTCCTTGATCTCGTATCTTTGCTTTCCATTGATCTCAGGGTGTTGCCAGCAAGCTTCCTTCCCAAGAGAAAACTGCCCACTCTCGTCGAGCAGTCAGGAAACGGAAGACCTCCCATCCCAACGATGATTCTTCTCCAGGCCAGCCGGCGCGAAGGGTCTTGAATCCGAGCAATGGTTCTTCCTTGGACCAGCCAGCTTCTTTGAAGGAGCAAGTGATCATTGCTCTTCCAGCCATAGGGCTTTCTAAAGGTGCCAAAAGAAAACGGCGCAACGTTGATCTCGCCCAGGGGGTTCACGCAGGTCCTCTAGTGGATCTTGCTTCGGCGGAGGTGATAGGTGCTCTCGAGGATATCCCCCCTGCTCCTATCAAGACTGCCGCAAGAACACTCCAATTTGAAGACGAAGTAGGAGATTTCGATGGAGAAATTGTTGCTGCCGATGATAAGATGGTGTATGATTCTCCTCAAGTGCTTGCTTCCAGGGAGACTACTGTTGAGGCTGAGGACGAGCTGGCGACCCCAACTGGTGACGCGCCTGGACACGAAGATGGTGTTGCTAAAGAGACAGCTTCTCGGGATATTGCCTTTGAAGAGGCGGTGCCTGATGATGTTGCTGTTGAAGAAACGGCAGTCCCCATGGGCTTCGAAGCATCCGGCGCGTGCTCCATGCCTGGTTTCATAGGTTCTGCTCTTGAATCTGAAGACGTTTGTATTGAGGAAGCGACGAATGAAGATATTGCTCCTTACAGTGACACAATACTTGGCGCATCCCATGCGGTGATCCCTGAGGAGACTGTGGCCACCCCTGTTCTTGATGAAGTAATGCCTGCTTTGGGCGGCGTGGGTGTTGATGCTTCTTCCATGCCAGCTGTTTCGCCCAAGCTTGCTACTTTGGATGAGCAGGTCATCAACTTCTACGCGAAGCTCGAAAAGCGACTGGTGTCACTTTATCTACCCGACCCGGCCGTGTCTCAAGACTTTAAGGGGCTAGAGCAACGTATCAATCGCCTACTTGCGGCATTGCCTAGTCAGGAGTTCGGCTCATCTTCTCTAAGAAATGTCTTGCAATTACTTCTGTCACAGATAAATTCATGCGATACGGAACTTCGCCAGGAAAAGGATTTATTACAAGCACATGACGCCAATGCATCCACATATCTTGCGAAAGTTGAGGCAGCCAAGTCCGAGAGAGTGGTCGTCACAGGAAATCTCCTACGTGCTCTTGAACGACAGCGACTTCAGGGGGAACTGGTGGGCGGTCTCAGAGTTCAATTGCAAGTGAAAGAGCATGCCCTGAAGCATATGACGGAGGAGAGTACCGCTCTTGAGGAGAAGAAAGCCATTTTGACATCTACCATTGAAGGGATGCAGCGGAAGCACCAGGAGGTGTTGACTTCTCGAGACATTATTCTGGCGATGAGCAAGGCGTACGAGCTTCAGGCCGAATTAGCTAGGATTTATGATGCTTTGAACCCATGGAGATCCCAGAATCCCTGATTGCATTTATTTGCTTCTTCTTTTATTAGTATCAATGTCGGATATGCCAAACTTGTACTTTCGAGCACAATTTGTGCATGGTTCATGCTTATGAGTTGGATTTGTGGTATATATCAGGAAATCCTTGAAACCCACAGTTTTTGGACTTCATTTTTTCGAAATGTGATTGCAAGAGGCAAGAATGTATCCTTGTCATTTTTTTTATCAACAGAGACGCACGTTCCTTTGTTTGCTTGCCTATATATGTGCAGGCACCTCCCTAAGCTGTCCGCATATAGGCAAAGATGCATGCATGTATAAATGGATCTCATGCTTTACGTGCAAAAAAGGAACCATAAGATATACTTAACTATCTACATGGGTATAGGCATCTCCCATGTTCATGCAAGCCACCCGTACCATGTATGTGTGATGCTCTCCATTTTTCTTTTTCTTTCTTCTCACTTTTTTTCTTTGAGAAGGAAAATTTGAGTATAAAATTTATTTATGCAAAGTCTATACTCATATATGGGTGGGAAACTCGCAAAGTGCGGAGTACTTTATTCAGGCTATCAGTTTAGGCTCTTGAAGCTCAGAGCGTACATGTTTAGGAATAATACCGCTTGAGAAACTTGCCATTCACCGGAGGTGGGGTATATTCACCATCCGGGGAAATAATTTTATAAGCTCCATTAGTAAAGACCTCTTGAACTATGAAAGGCCCTTCCCATTTAGGATCAAATTTCCCTTGGGTTCTTCTGGCGACGACCATGGGTCGGACCACGGCGAGGACCAGGTCTCCGACTTTGAACAAGCGGCGCTTCACTTTCTTGTCGAAGGCTCTGGAAACTCTGGCTTGGTACATTTCTAGATTTTGCTGGGCCTCCATGCGCCGTTCTTCTAGGCTATCGAGCTCGTCGAGCCTTAACTTTGCAGCCTGGTCTTCTGTCAAGCCTTCATGTAGAGCGACTCTGAGGGAAGGTACCTGGATTTCGAGAGGAAGGACTGCTTCCCCCCCAAAGACAAGCGAGTAAGGGGTTGCCCCCGTCGGAGTCTTCATTGTGGTACGGTATGCCCAGAGATTCTCCAGCAGCTTCTAGTGCCATTCCCTCTTGTCTTTATGAACTACTTTCTTCAGGAGTTTGCAGAGGACATTGTTAAATGCCTCCGCCTGTCCGTTGGCTGCGGCGTTATATGCCGATGAGAAACGGTGTTTAATTTTGTACTTGGCGCACAATCCCTCTACGTTTATGTTTTTGAAGGGTGTGTCATTGTCTGAGATAATTTTTGCAGGGATCCCAAATCGGTAGATAATGTGTGTCTTGATGAACTGTACTACCGTTTCTCCCCTCGTATTTTTTAAAGGAACAGCTTCCGCCCATTTGGAGAAGTAGTCGGCCGCTGCTAGGATATATGAGTGGCCTCTCGACGAAGATGGCTGGATGGGGCCCACGATGTCTAACCCCCATGCTTCAAAAGGCCAGGAGACGCTCGTAGGATAAATTGGCTCCGGGGGTTGGTGTATGAAGTCTGCGTGAATTTGGCAGACATGACATTTTCTAACATACTCGATGGAGTCGCGCACCATAGAAGGCCAGTAGTATCCCAAATGCTTTAGCTGGTGATACAATTTAGGACCTGACTGATGTGCTCCGCATATGCCCGAGTGAATTTGTTGGAGTGCTGACGCCACTTCGTCATTAGAAAGGCATCGGAGTAAGAGCCCGTCGTACGACCTCCGGTATAATGCGTCATTGACACAAGTGTATTTTGTCACCCTTCTTCTTAGCCTCAACCTCTCTTGGGGATTTGTAGGGAGTATCCCTGACCTGAGGTAATCAAGGAAAGGGTCTCTCCAGTCAGCTGTTTGTATTTCTGATGCGGAGACGACATTGACGAGAGTTGGCATATATATGTTTGGAACTTCTTCAAGTAGGAGAGTGAGGACTCGCCTCTCCTCAACCCTTACTTCTAACGTTCCTGAGGGCGAGAGGACCATAGCTGCGGCTAGACCGGCTAGAGCATCCGCCTTTTGGTTTTGGGATCGTGGGACGTGTTGAATCTTCAACTCCTTGAAGCAATCGATGAGTCCCTTGGCCCTGATAAAATAAGGAATTAATTCTTCTTTCTTGACTGCATACGTGCCGAGGATTTGATTTATGATGAGTTGAGAGTCTCCGTAAGCATTGAGCGGGTCCATCCCCATTTCCAGCGCTATCTCTAATCCGATAACGAGGGCTTCGTACTCTGCCATGTTGTTGGATGACGCCGAAGTTAGTGCTAAGGAATACGGGATCAGGGCTTGCGTCGGAGTGACAAAAATTATTCCTGCCCCCGCTCCTGAATGTCTGCATGCTCCGTCAAAGTACATTTCCCAAGGAGGTTGAATGTCGGTGACAAATACTTCTTCATCTGGTAAATCATCTTCTACAGTTGCATTGCTTGGCACCGGATGAGCGGCGAGAAAGTCCGCCAGGGCTTGCCCTTTGACAGCCTTTTGTGGGATGTATGTTATGTCGAACTGAGATAATAACATCGCCCATTTTGCGAGTCGTCCGAAAAGGACTAACTTTTTTAGAATATAACGCAAGGGATCAGTTTTGGAGATGAGCTGTATGGGATGCTCCAAGAGATAATGCCGAAGCTTCTGAGCGGCGAACACTAATGACAAGCATACTTTCTCCATCTCCGAATAATTATGCTCGGCTCCAACCAAGGTTCGGCTAAGATAGTAGAGGGCTCTCTCCTTGCCTTCGTCATCATGCTGCGCAAGCAAAGCTCCCAGCAATCCGGGCAGAGCTACCGTATACAGGATCAAGGGCTTTCCTTTGACAGGGGAGGCTAGAACCGGCGGGTTGATGAGATACTCCTTTATGCTTTGAAAAGCGTTTTGGCAAGATTTATCCCATTCGAACGGAGCTCCTTTCTTCATGAGATGAGAAAATGGTTTGCAACGACCAACCAAATTGGAGATGAACCTTCGTATGTAGGCAAGTCGTCCTTGTAGGCTCTTGAGCTCGTGAAGGTTGCGAGGCGGAGGCATCAACAAGATTGCTTTAACTTTAGCGGGGTCGACTTTGATTCCTTGTTTGCGAACCACGAACCCGAAAAGCTTGCCGGACGTGACACCGAACACGCATTTCATTGGGTTCATCTTCAGGTTGTACCGCCTTAGCCTTTCGAAAACTTTGGTGAGGTGCTTGAAGTGATCTTGCCTATGCTTCGTCTTCACCACTAAATCATCGACATAGCACTCCACGATGTCATGAAGGAGGTCGTTGAAGATGACTGTCATGGCTCTTTGATAGGTGGCCCCTGCGTTCTTCAACCCGAACGGCATCACTGTATAACAGAATATCCCCTTCGGTGTGCGAAAAGCGGTAAGCTCTTCGTCTTCGGGAGCCATTTTTATTTGGTTGTACCCCGAGTACCCGTCCATAAAGGACAGAACCTCATGACCGGTCGCAGCGTCGACCATGAGTTCCGTAATGGGTAGCGGAAAGTCATCTTTTGGGCAGGCTTTATTTAGATCCCTGAAATCTATGCAAATTCTCAGTTGACCATTCTTCTTCTTCACAGGAACGATGTTTGCGAGCCACTTGGGATACTGTACCTCCCCGGATGAAACCTGCGTTGATAAGTTTGTCGACCTCAGTGATGATTTTTGGGATCAACTCGGGTTGAAAGCGTCTCTGAGACTGCTTGATGGGGCGAACATCTTCTTCTGTGGCGAGACGATGGACAGCTACATTGACATCCAAACCTGGCATCTCCTTATAGCTCCAAGCGAACACGTCTCGATTTTGCCGAAGAAAGAGAATAAATTGATTCTTCTCATCCGGCGTCATATGAGAGCTGATGAATGTTGGACGAGGATCATCTTCTGCCCCCAGGTTGATTTCTTCTAAGTCGTCTACAGTTGCTTGACCACCGTCTTCGAGCTGTGGCGGCGCTCCTTGGAGATCGACGACATCTATGGAAGTGGTGCATACTTGAAACTCATATCCAAGCCCTGTTCTACCAAAGTAAAGTCTTCGCCGTAACGAATGGCCTCTCTTTGTGATTCCGTCAGGAGATCTTCAAAGGGTTGTTTCTTGCCTCGACCTTCGCACAAACCTTCTCCGGAATTGATGTCATATCCCATGCGATCCATCATATGCAGTGACTTTTGATCATAGAACAATATGGGCAACCTTGTATTTGTCACATGTGTATCCGCCGTGATCGGGGAAGCTTGTATAAACTTGACAGGTTGTCCGTACTTCATGTTCCCTTCATTGCCGCCTATTTCTTCATTCACCTGGGCTTTCCCTTTGTTTGGGGGCGGCTTGACGTAGGAAGGCAGGAGTCTTGGGAGAGGCACCGGGAAATCTTGAAGAAAGGATTTAGAAAGCTTCTCTTCAACGACTGTGAATATTGGATCTCCGAGCTTCCTTTGACTGCTTGGAACTTAGCGGTGTGTCTTCTTCCCTTGTGGAGGCTTCTTCCCTTGCTGAGCTTCCATGGTGAACCTTTCTGTGAAGCCCATATCCGCAACAGGCGTGGGGTCACGTTTCTTCAGTTTTAACGGCGGTTCTAGATAGAACTTGACATCGGCGAAGAATGCTTCCCCTGGTGTGAATGGCTTCATGTCGGCGAACACCCTCTTGACGTCACCTTCCGGCGCCTGATATTTGAAACACTGATGGAGTGTCGAAGGAACAACCTTATATTCATGGAGCCAAGGCCTTCCTAACAGCGCATTATAAGAGATTCGAGCGTCGATAACATGGAAAACGACGTTCGTAGCCATGTCTTGAAATCTTAGCGCTAGATGTATAGAACCCAGCACATGTTGCCCGGCTTGGTTGAAGCCTTGGACTATTATGTTACTTGATGTCATGTCATCGATATCATATCCTAAGTCACGAAGTGTTTTGAGTGGCAGAAGATTAATTGCCGACCCGCAGTCTAACATCACCCGTGACGTAGGAACGTTATCGATATCACCGGTCATTAATAACGGCCTATTATGAGGTTTTGCCCCGAGTAATAGGTCGTCATCGGAAAAATTTATGTTTAAGCTTTCGTCTACATGGGCGTTAGTTTGGGGGACTTCTGCCCGGTAGTCGTCAGGAAAGATAATGCAGTTATAAGAGACCTACGAAAATCATGTGAGAGACACAAGGCATCGTACACGCTAAGCAATGCAGGTATTTTCTTTAAATGGGAAACAACATTGTACTTGACAGACTCATTCGAGTTTACATCATGCATTGCTTGTTGCGGTTCTTGGTCTCTTCCTCTTGGACGAGGAGGTTGGGAATCTGGAAGTCGGAGCCCGGAGCGGGTGACGACCTCGTGGACCTCGGCCTTTTCTTCTTCTGGGAAGCAGAGGGACTCATCATCATCTTTCAAAACTCCTATGGTGAAGCAAGAGTAATCTTCGGTGTCCCAAGAGACATTGCTTTGCGGCACATGTGGCTTCCTAGCTCGGAAATCCGTGGAGACTTGATGAATGAACCCTTCTATCTCTTCACGATTCATCACCTTTGTCAAGATCTTGTACTTCGGAGATCTGTGCCGCTTCAGCCTTGGTTGCCAATCTCGGGGAAGCGGAGGTCTTGGAGGGTTATATATGGCGGCCTTAATCCTTTGACTGAAGGCTTGTTTCTTCTTCTGCCTTTTGCTGAAGTAGGTCTTCCCAAAGTGATCATAACTTGGCTCCATGTCGGACCAGGATTCTTCATCATCCGAGTCAGGGGGATACAACTCTCCCAAGGTAGACCCAGAGCTTCCCTCGACGGACATCTGGACAGGAGCCACGCATTTCTCCGGGGGAGAAATAGACATATATCTATTCTCAACGTCACTGGGAGGAAATGTTTGAGGGATGCACTCCATTTCCCTATGAGCAAATGTCGAGGGTGTGTACTCTTCATGTAAGGATCCAGATCCGGCCACAGTAGTGATCATGTGCGTCGACTCTGTCCTCTTCTCTTTTTGAAACTTCTTCAGGAGCCCGGCGTCCATGACTCCTTCGTCGATCAGCTTCTGGATCTTGTCCTTGAGGACGAAGCAATCTTGAAGGGTGTGACCCAGTATCCTATGGTAATGGCAGTACTTGGGCTCGTCCACCTTATTTGCTTCTTCAGGGCGTCGTGGTTCCGAGAGCTCTAGAAGTCCGATATCCAGCAAGCCCTTAAAGATGTCAGAGACCTCTTCCCGGGGAAAGGAGTACTCCTTTTCTATCCTCTCTTTAAGAGTCTTTATCCGCCGTTGTGTCGGTTCCGACGAGCTATCCCTGGACCGAAATTGTTCTCTGGGAACATAAGTCTCCTTTGGTTTAGGCGCATGTGTTGTGGAGGTTTGCAGCACTGCCTTCCCCTTTGGTGGAGCACTATCTTTCTTGGCGCGATCTAGGACCCCATCCGTTGTATGAGTTTTTCTGCCTATATGGTGCAGGTAATTTTCGATGTCCGTGGCTTTAGAGGCCAATTCCTCGAAGGAGAGCGGACGAACGCCCTGCAAGTATAGTGCCATCTCCGGACGCAGGTTGTTCAAACACATCCGTACAGCTTCTGCTTCTGAGATGGGCTACGGGCAGTGGATGCTTAAGTTCCTCCATCTGTTGATGAAATCTGCAGCTTTCTCGTGTGGACTCTGCTCAGTTTGGGTGAGCTCCGTAATCCCCACTCTCCGTTGGGTACTATAGAACCTTTGAAGAAATGCTTCCTGCATTTGTTCCCATGAGGTGATGGATCCCGGAGGCAGCTTGCTGTACCAAGTAAACGCCGGCCCAGAGAGGGTCTGGACGAACTGATGTAGTAACAACGCACCGTTATGAGATGTGTCCTGGCAGGCTGCTAGGAAATGAGCGATGTGCTCATGCGGAGATCCACTCCCGCTAAACTTGGCGAATTGAGGCTGCCGATAGTTTGCTGGATATGGGACCAAGTCTATATCGGCGGGGTATGGCTTCATGTATCCCGGCCTCATGGTATACTGGTTTTGCATGTGGAAGGCCCTCACGCTCTCGGTGACCAATTTTTGTACAGTGTCAAGAGGTACCATATTGGGCGACACATTCGCATGAGAATTATTTTCAGCATGTGAATTATTTTCAGGAGGCACTTGAGCTCGGAGGCTGGCTATCTCGGCATCCTTAAGTTGTAGCGCGTTCCTCAATTGCTCCAACTCTTCTTCGACCGTGGTAGCAAAGACTTGGTAGCGCTCAGGTGAAGGGGATCTGCTTGTGGGCGACTCGTTCACCGGGGATTCAGGGAGAGTAGGAAATTGGTGTTCATACGATCCCTCGGAAGCCACGTCTTTACTGCCAAGGGAGCGGGTGACGCTTCTAGTCCATGGACGGTTTGGCAAATTGACGATGACGCATTTTTGAGGTTCTTCGACGGCGGTTTTCTTCCTTCGTCTTTTTGGCGGAACACTTGAAGACGTATTGGAAGAAGTGGGCATCTCGTCGTCTTGAACTCCAATGGGCATTACTGCCATAATATCAAATTCGTTCTCTTGAAGGACCTCCTCTATGTCTTGACTTGTCTCTGATGAAACCTCGGATGAGGTGGTCTTGAGTGATGCCCCATAGTAAGGACGGCTTGAACCGCCGGCATGGAACGGAGGACGATGCGCAGCCGTCTTTGACTTCGTATTCTTTCCGACGGGCTTCTCTACCTTGACAGGAACATGGGTGAACCGTGGCTGATCGAAGCTTTCTTCAGGCTGGAGGTCATCGTCATTGAAATGAAGGGTGTTGGCGTCGCCTATATCAGAGCTCGCTTCACCTTGAAGACTCTGTAGCTCCTGGGTGATGTAGTATGTGTAAGCTACCCGCATATCCTCGACGTAATTCGAACGAGTCGGGTGTTTGGGCTTCGCATTCCTTCGTTGATGTTCATACTCCGCTCGGAGTAACTGAACATAGCAGTACCGAACGTGGATTGATGCTTCATCATTCCCTGTTGCGTGGAGGCCAATCCAGGGTTTGTCGGGGTACACCTCGTAATGGGCTTCGTAGTCAACCTTAGGGGCTACCTGCGTCTTCGCAACAGATGGATAGATCATTTTGCCCTTCGGACCTTCGGCACGTGGTGCGGAGATCGTCTGGATTGCAGAAGCTTCCTTGGCCACCACGGGTCTTCTCTTGGAAGTAACGAGGGTAAAGCCGTCGTCATCGGTCGAAACGGGTTCGACGCCAATGACTGTCCCCGGCTGCTTCTACGGAACAAACGTCTTTGAATGTCTGGCTGCCACTGTGAGCGGCTTGCTAGTTGGAACTTTGGCATTCTCGGCTTTGTGGGTGCAAGATCCGGCTGAGGAGCCCCCGACACCTGGGTGATTTTGGAGAGTCTTCATCTTTATTTGGTGGATCGAACCCTTTGACGGCGCCGACATCTTTGATTTGACGTCTTCAGTTGCTCCTGGGTAAACACGAGATCCATTTGCGACCATCTTGCTTTTGCCAGATCCAACTGAGGGAGCTTCATCATTATGTTTCCTTTCATGAGCCCGGAACCCGTCTTGGCGAGTTACCATCTTCTCATGAGATCCCACGATAGTCTTCGCTTGTGTGTCGAAAGTAGCTACTCCTGGGTAAACACGAGATCCATTTGCGACCGTCTTGCTTTTACCAGATCCAACTGAGGGAGCTTCATCATTATGCTTCCTTCAATGAACCTGGAGCCCGTCTTGGCGAGTCACCATCTTCTCATGAGATCCCACGATAGTCTTCGCTTGTGCATCGGAGATAGCTGCTCCTGGAGTGATGAAGGAAACTTTTGATGGCGTCGTCGGCATTGGAAGGTCGTCGCTTCCAATCGGGATGTTAAACGAGAGGTCGCCAAAGCGAATCGTGACAAACGCTTCCAAAGTTGCCTGCGCCATATCCTTCATTTAAGAAGTTAGACTTGTCAAGATGTAAGAGTATATATGTATATATTTTTATTTTTTTGATGATTTGTTTTTTCATCATCATTTTCTTTTCTTTTCTTCTTTTTTTTTTTTTTTGGATCTAGAGATGGGAGGTAAGGTGTGGTCCCACCGGGCGTGCCAGATTTTGTTCGTGGATAAAACGTCGATCTCGTTGGGACGAGATCTCTATTTTATTTCCGAGCAAATCATATTTTAATTTCATTTCAGGAAATTGTAGGCACCACACCCCTGGATCTGCCGAGTCGACAGATCCATCATTTACATCCCCGTAGGGAACACCTCCGATTCTAGATCCAATAAAAAAATAAACATTTTATAATAAAAGAAAAGATCAAAAGAAATGCATCACGTGAGGCTTTAGACCACCTTCATCGCCATGCACTCCGTTCTTGCCGCAGGGGCTTCAAATCCGCTAGACTTGGGAGCGTTGCCGTGCAAATGTTTGAGAACAAGATCCGACCTCTTTTGTCGTTGATGAAGTTGGTTTGAAATTGGGGAACACACCAGCTTGAACAGGGGATTACACCGGCTGGAGCTTGAGAACGTCGGCTTAAAGGATTGAGAGCGCCTGGGTTTGGACTTCGCCGCCTGCGGGGATGTAGCCGGAGCGGAGGAAGTCAGCGACTGGAGTGCAAAGATGTCGGCTGGGAGCTAAGGGACGTTGGCTGGAAGCTTGGAGATGTTCGCTGGAAACAGAGATCAAAACAGGGGAGGTTGTCTTCAAAGCCGCCGGGAGAGAGAGAGACTTGGCTCGATCTCCGTCGCCGGCGAGGAATCAAACTAGAGCAACCTTGCTGGAAGCCTAAGCCGCTGGTAACGAGCAAGAGAGTGAAGCTTGAACCGCTGGATCGACGAGCCTCCTACAGCGTCGACCAAGAGACGCGAGCGTCTCGATGGGTTCCGGCTGTGTTGGCTGGATCTACGTCGTCCGGTGGTGCGCAGCTTGGGAACGTCACCAAAACCCCTTCGTCTTCAACCCTCTTCTTCAGTTTCTTCTTTCACCTCTTCTTCAATTCCTTCAACCGGCTTCTTCCTCAGCTTCCTTGATAGTCTTCAGCCCGTTCTCTTCACCAGCCTTCAGACCGTTCAGAACCCAGCTCAGACCCAACTCCGACCTCTTCAGCCTCTTCAACAGCCTTGAGCCAAGCTTCGACGTGATCTTCCACCCAGCTTCGACCAAGCTTCAACGCCTTCGGCCAAGACCAGCCTTCAGCTCGTTCTTCCACCCAGCTTCGACCAACCCTTTCTCAAGGCCATACTCCTCTATTTATAGGCACGAGAGGCGTATGTCCTCACATGGAATGGGATCATGGATCCCTTAATCAAGGGGTATTAATCACGTTAAGATGCTGATCAAGGTCCCTAATCAAAGGGATGCTGATTGCCTTGATGCTGATCCTTTTTATATAAGGATAGCTACCATGAAGCCCAGCTGTGTTTTGCCATTGCTTTTATTATTTATTTATTTATTTATTTATTTTTATATGGTATGGGATGAGTGAGGCTGGTTTATATATATATATTTCATATATATATGGTATGGACGTGTATAAGGACGACCAACCATGCAGCCCATGGAGATTTGCTGATTTTTTGTTTTGGCGGATTTTTCTTTAGAAGTTCGAAAATGATGTTCGAATTTCAAATTTACCATGATTTGAATATTTTTCTCATGTCCATTACTATTTGAATATTTGTCCAACTTTAATAAATCATCTGTGAATATTTATTCCCGTACAGAATATTTATCTGAATTCTGAATATTTACAGTAATTTTACCAAAACATCCTCAGCGGTCCTATATGTTGGACCAAAATATTTTGGAGGGTGGAATGATCGGACTTCGGACAATTGCACCCTGAGGGTGTTAATTGCCCAAGATACCCCTGGGGGCTAGCTGTTACAGTAAAATTACCAGAAGACCCCTGCGTTCATATGGCTTATTTAGGGTGCCGTCAAAGCCATGCAGGGTTGATGTAGAATGTAATAGAAAGTCCAGGCCTATATTTTGGCTTAAATTCCTAATACGCCCTTGGGCGGGTGAAATTACCCAAATGCCCCTGGATGCCATCAAAATTAGGACAAGCATTTATCGGGCATTTTAAATATGTTTTGAGCTTGCTTGAGTCTATTTGATGTTGTTTTGGCTCAAACAAAACGTGGGTACTGCGATCTTTTGGTCTAGCCAAAATTGATGTCAACAATAGATCTCCAGAAGATTATATGCATAAGGGTCACTGCCTTTGGACGAAGTCTCCTCTATATAGTGAAGGCTTGGAGCCCTTTGAAGCGTTCGGTGAAGGACTTTACACTTCAGCTTTCCTTTCGATTTGGTTGTGTTGTTATGTCATTCCGAACTCGGAGTTTTGCATTCGCCCTGGAGTTTTCATACCGGCGTGTTTGATGGTTGAGGGATGTTTTTTTGCTTTAGCTCTAGCATCTCTGTGTGCTTTGTACAGGGGTATGAGAGTGATGTGTGTACACCCTGCCGGACCAGGTTTCGCAAGCGTCCACTAGGACATTCATATTTTAATGGGGTGGGCGCACCGCTACATCCGGGGTCTTTATGAAAAGGGCATCCTTCTGTGTTGGGATCTTCCTTCGATTGACTTTAATAGAGAAGACATTCCTGATTTAAAGCATTTAATGTTTCGTGGGCCTCATAAACTTCTAGCTGCACAAGCAAGGGATAAGTTGAATATGAAGAATAATTTCTATCTCCAACCACGTGCTCTTCAAGGGCGACCTGCACATGATGAGTGGCATTCAATGAAAGATCGTCTCCCACGGGATGTTCGAAACTTCGTCACTTCTTTTCGTCGAGGCGTCCTTCCATTGAGAATAATTTTTGAGGCCTTGAAGATGTATGCTGAGCCATATAACCCTCATCGGGTAGGTCGTCAGTTCGGCTTTGATCAAGGCATTCCTTTGAAAGGTCCTCAACATCTTGTGGAGGAACATCGTCCTGGAGTGATGCTTGCCCATTAGGACTATCTCAACAGGAAGGACAGCCAAAAGACGTTTCTATATCCTTCAAGAGAAAGAAATGGGAGGATTTGTACCTCTTATGGGAGATGGTGGGTGAAGAACACAGAAAAGTTTTTTGAAGAAGTAGCGGACATGTTAAGTGATGGAACACATCAGAGTTCACTGTCATTGGAGGAACGAAGATCCCTTTCTTATAACCATGCTCCACAGAAAGAGGTGTGGGAGTATATGCGCCCGGCCTCGTCTGAGGAGATACTCATCAAGCTTGCCAAGCTTGATGAGGGCGATAGCAATTTCATGAATCGTCTTGAGGAGAGTTTGAGGTCGCAATGGAAAGACTTTGATGAGCATGGTGGTCTTGAAAGACAGTGTCTGAAGATGCCTGTTATTATGCCAACAGGAGTACAAGAGGTTTGCCCCCATTGCTCCTTCACAATCTTCTTTCAATTTTATCCATACTCTTTATATTTGATGGATACTTAGTTTTTTTTTTTAGACTACTGATGATAGACCCCGAACGACTTCACCTCCTGCTGAGAGACATCATGGAAAGCGACAACTTTCACTGGCAGAAAATTTTCCATCTCCAACGCCTTCAGGGACGAAATCAAGGACACAACTTGCAAGGGAAACTTCTGAAGGACTTGACGTACAGGAAGTCGGTCGAGCTCCAAGTAAGCCAATGACTTGTAATGCTACTATGGAGACCATCTCAAGTGTCAAGAGTAATCCTTCTGTTCGACGCTCTTTGGAGTTTTCATCAAAAGAGATGACAATGATAGAGGCTCTTGTTGACATCGACCAAGTAGGACATGATGTGGAGCTATCTGAATCAGAAATCGAGGCTGTAAGTTTTTCTACACAGGCTACGAACTCTGATGTGGAGTTATTACCACATGTTGAGCCCGAGTGTATCCTTAAGCAGACTATGATTGCTGAAATGGAGCGAGTACCAGTTGTTGACTCAGAGAGCCTTCCTGAAGAGACATTGACTCTTGGTGAGCATAGGACCAACGCCCCTTCTATCGATCCTTTTCATTTTCATGAGAAGGTGGTTGGGATCTATAGGGTTATGGAGAAGTAGTTATTGGCATTTCCTTGTCAGAGTTGATCAGCTTTCAGGATCCTGAAGAATTGGGTCAACATGTTTCGAGGTTATTGGGAGTACTACCCAATTATGACTCTCATTCATCCCTCCTTAGAGAAACTTTGCAGTCTCTTCATTCACAAGTCTCTCAATATCAACAGCTTCTGAAAAAGGAAGAGTTAGCCAACAATTACAAAGTGGATATGGGTGACTTTCCACAAGGCTTGGAAACGGCTAAGTTGAAGCTGGAGGAGATATCAGACTGTCGCCGGGTTATACTTGAAGATAGGTGACATCGTGAGGTGGCGCTAAAGGCTCTTGATGAGAAGGAAATCACCTTGAACAGAGAAAAAGAAGAATGGACAATGCCACTTAAGGCGATGCAGGAAGGCCATGACGAGGCATCCTCCTCTTTGGAGAGTCTTCAGGCAACAAGCGAAGCAGCTCACATCCAAGCTCAAATGTAGAGTGCCTGTCACACCCTGACCCAAAAAACCCATCTGAGCAGAGGCATGAGGGGGAAACCTACACTATTCACATCCGATACGGTACGACAGATACACAAAGCGGAATAAATTTGAACTTAAAGACTTCCAAGGGCATAAAGGTAAAACTAAATATTACATTGCGGAATAAGACTCAATCAAAAGAGGGATCACGATTTCATATATTAAACGTTAAATACATCATCCTCAAAAGACACTTTAAACAAAGCTGCCAAAAAAAGTACAATTGTCCCTCTGAAACCTCAAACGCCTCCGAAAGTCGACGCGCCGCCAAGACCTGATCCAGCTGGAACCACCGAGGAAGAGCCAATGCCTGCACCTGCAAACGCAGCCCAGGTAGGAATGACCAATAAGCTCAGTAGCGTTCTACTCTACTCTATGTCACACAGGAAAGAGGGGGAAACTACAAAGTCCCGGGTTCTGTCTCATCTCTAGGGAAAACTCACGTTATGTCCACCGCCTACCCCAGGGCACGCGCTCTGTGACCTCAACCGTCAACAGCCGTCCCTCTCAACCACCAAGCGCCCAGCGCTGAACAACAAAGGGGTAGGACCCAGGGCAGCACGTAACTTCCCTTAACACGGATACTGAGCATGAGACGAGAACTCTGGGCGACCTCTACACCTCAAACAACAGATGATAGCCAACTAGACCCATCCTCAAGAATACAGAGATTTGGCATAACAATCACGCCCTAGTCCTTGCTACCCAGCCACAGTCCTAGAGCTAGATCCGAGCTACCTGAGAGCCTCGGATCAACGAAGACCCTATTCACCCGCACCCTAGCCTTATGCTCTAATGCAGACAAAATGTATGTAATTTTCAGGCACAGATAAAGAGATATAAGCATGCATCAAGATGACATCAATTATACAGGGTTAGGCAAAGCCTCTAGCTAGCCAAAGGGGTGATCATAGCAAGGGTCTCAAATACATGTAAGCTATGCTAACAATACGACGATTACAGCAAAGCGATAAACACAGATATACAATAGTCTTCAGTGCTCTCCGGCACCTGACAGACTAAGGTTCCACATTTACCTCACAGGTAACTGGCCAACGACCAAGCAACAACAACAGAGCCAATTTCGGCATTACAACGGCGTCCACAACCATCAACCGAAATTGCTACAAGGGGATACAACCCCGGCCAAGCTAACAAGCCACACAAGCAAGGTAAATAATCTACCAGTACAACGGGTTATGCCCCCGGCGCAAGCCGGCAATCAATGGGGCTATTAATCAAAGCAGTAAATCTATACTAAGCATCTAGGGCACACCTCCGGCCCATTTATACTAAACATTCCCGGGGGTCGTCACTTCCCCGGTTACCCATAAAGCGGTAAAGCATTCACGATAATATATATATATATATATCTATTATATAAGGAAGGACGGTTTTTGAAATGTCTCAACTATAAGATATAAAGAGTGGTCCAGATCTATCTCCAAACACATCCAACGGTTCAGATTCCATCTCAAAATTTCATCCCCTTCAAAATTCCCGCCCATTCCCACCCATCAGCAGCTGAGAGAGAGACAGTGATGGGATGTTGAGTCCCATCTCACGTCCAGCG
>OY986974.1:11232909-11284180 GCA_963920575.1 Narthecium ossifragum | reverse complement strand
CGTCGGGGGTGGCCGCGCGTTGGTGGAGTGGAGAGGGGGAGGGGGTCGGTGGAGTGGAGAGATGCCGGGGGTGACCGCGCGTCGGTGCAGTGGAGAGGGGGAGGGGGGTTGCCGTGGGTGGCCGTAGCTTCACCGGAGAAGGAGGGAAGGAGTGGGTTGCGGCCCTTGCGAGGTAGCTCAGGAGGAAGGAGGAGAAGGCGGGTAGACCGGTGGAGGAATGTAGAGAGAGAGAGAGAGAGAGTCAGAGAGGAGGAGATGGATTTAAACGGGTCAATCTGACCCGGATCCAACCCGATCCGACTCGACCCGTTTAATAAACGAGTTATACGGGTTGGGTCGGGTTGACCCATTAATAAATGGGTCGGGTTCGGGTTGATAAACCTAACCCGTTTAATAAACGGGTCGGGTTCGGGTTCAGCCTTTATTAAACAGGTCAATACCTGCCCCGACCCGTTTAATACAAAGTAAATTATAATATCCATGGCGTAGGCACGGGTATTTACTAGTATATATATATAGCATGCTTATCGGAAAACTGCTTGAAAATCGATAGAAATCGATAAACCGATTCAAAATACAACTTACGGCGTAATCCGGAGGTAAACCCGTCAAAATACGGATTAAAATATTATAATAATCCTTACCAATGATCGGGAAAGCCACACGAGAAATTCAGGTCGAAAAGAAACCGAAAACACCAAGTTCGGATCAATCAAAACAAATCATCATAAATAAGATCAATCTTCTTACCCAAGAAGATCAATCATCTTAAACCAGGACTCTGCCAGGACACCAGAGATCGATCTTTCGTTAATTCCTGTTTCATCGCAGTCTAGGAGAAAATTCATCATATATCGTAGGAAAATCCGACAATTATGAAATCAGCGGCTATTGAAAGAAGACTCGATGATCTACAACTTTAATCTACAAAGTTTTACGAGATCATGTCCAAAGAAACCAAAAAACGAGCGTGAAAATTACTGTTCAACTAAAAATAGAAAACCTCCTTACCAGCACATAAGAGATCGATCTTCTACCCAAGAAGATCGATCTTTCATATGACAGTAAGCCCTATTCAAGATGATCAATCTTCTCTCCCAAGAAGATCGATCTTCTCTATGCATGCCCTCTGTCAACATAAAAGATCGATCTTCATGCCCATGAAGATCGATCCTTCATATACCGGCAGCATATGTGAATAGTGCCGAAAATCTAATTTCTTAGATTCGATCTATCAAAACTTGTCGGATTAAAACGAAACTTAGAGGCGATATGCAGTTAGAGGTGGGGAATCTATTGGTACTAAGAAATCCAACTTTTGATGATCAAATCCTCCGAAATAAATCAAATTTCCCAAAAGCAGACGAAACCGATGAAAAACTGAATTTGTTGGATTTGATCTATCAAACAGCGATGGAATCCATTCAAACTTTGCAGGAAGGTCTATTTGATGGTGGGGAATTCATTCATGCAATAAAAACCAAACCCAGATCGTGAAATATCAGATCTGAGTCCGACCCTGTCGAAAAACCGATAAAAATACGGAATTCGTTAGAAAGAATACGGAAAAAAAACCATAGCTAGCTTCTAAACATAGCAAGGAACTAGAATACAAAAATTGAAACATTCCAATGGAAACTAAAGCCACAAATCACAAAAAGGCGATCCTAGGGTTACCATTTCACCAGAAATGGGTAGAAACACCTACATGTATAGACGTGCAGGCGATCTACAAGATCCTCAACTCCGATCGCCGCGGATCCGTGCCGAAAAGCCACAGCCGGATCTCCACTCCGGCAGCCAACGAAGGAGAGAGGAGGAGAGAAAAAGAAAAGAAAGAGAAGAGAGAGAAAAAAGAAGGGTATTAAATAGAAAACTGGAATCGATCAAAGCCGTCCGATTCGATCTCTCTCGATCGAGCTCCGATCTTCCGATCGGAAGCGCTCTTAAGGTTCTAATAAATCACATACATCAATCAAAAGCAGTGTGTGCAACGCGGGTGTGAAACTGACCACCAAGGAGCATATTTACCAAAATGCCACTGGGGTCAAAAACAGCGATGTGATTAACCGATCGCATTCCAAGGCCAACTGAGCCAAACCACAAAACCAGACCCTCGACCTAACCCGGTTGGACCGGGTTGGAGGTACGGGTCCTCACAGTGCCTATGAGATTTTGAGGCACTGGGAATCACTCCCTTCTACTTTGTTTTCTTTTTAGGTAGGCAATATATTTATTTTTGGTCAACTCATGAAATGTTGGAGCTTTATATCCTCTTGTAGTTGATTTTTTTTTTCACTTGAAGTTTCTGCTCATGTATTTGAGACTTAGTGCTTTCACAGAAGTAAGTTAGATTTTATTTCAATAAATGCTTTACTTGCACTTGTTTTATTCATCAGACTTGGAATACATGTGCTTATCAGTTAGGCTCGTGAAGCTTGGAGCTTTGTATGTTATCAGTTTAGGCTCGTGAAGCTTGGAGCAATATGTGTTTAGAACTTATGCTCATGGAGCTTTCAAGTACTTTGCTTTCAGTTTATACTCGTAAAGATTGGAGTATTATTGCTTTCAGTTTAGGCTCGTGAAGCTTGGAGCATTGTAGTGAAATTTGATCTTTCGTGTTTTGCCGACAGTTTATACTCGTATGGCTTGGAGTATCATTGCTTTCAGTATAGGCTCGTGAAGCTTGGAGCAATATGTGTTTAGAACTTAGGTATAATAGCGCTTTAAGAATTTACCGTTCACAGGAGGCGGAGTATATTCGCCATCTGGTGCAACAATCTTATAAGCCCCATTTGAGTAAACCTCTTGGACTATAAAAGGCCCCTCCCATTTAGGATTGAATTTTCCTTGAGTTTTCTTGTGATAACCATAGGTCGGACCACGGCGAGGACGAGGTCTCCAACTTTGAACTAGCGACGCTTCACATTTTTATCAAACGCTCTGGAGATCCTCACTTGATACATCTCCAGGTTCTGTTGGGCTTCCAAGCATTTTTCTTCCAAGTTATCGAGTTCTTCGAGTCTCAACTTTGCTGCTTGGCTTTCTGTCAAATCTTCTTGCAGAGCTACTCTGAGAGAAGGGATCTATACTTCAAGGGGAAGGACAGCTTCACCTCCGAAGACAAGAGAGTAGGGTGTGGCCCCTGTCAGAGTTCTTACAGTGGTGCGATATGCCCATAAGTTCTCCAAGAGCTTTTCATGCCCTTCTTTTTTATTTTTGTGGACTACTTTCTTCACGAGTTTGCAGAGGATTTTGTTGAAGGCCTCTGCTTGTCCATTAGCTACGGCATTATATGCCGAAGAGAAATGGTGCTTAATTTTATACTTAGCACAAAATCTCTTCATATTTTTATTTTTAAAGGGTGTGCCATTGTCCGAGACGAGCCTTGCTGGGATCCCGAACCGGTATACAATGTGTGTTTTAATGAAATGCACCACGGCGTCAGCCTTCTCGTCCTTCAGAGGGATAGCTTCTGCACATTTGGAGAAGTAGTATGCCGCAACCAAGATGTAATTGTGTCCCTTTGATGAAGGGGGCTGAATAGGACCCACTATATCCATTCCCCAGGCTTCAAAGGGCCAAGAGATACTTGTAGGATGAAGCGGCTCTGGAGACATATGTATGAAGTCCACGTGGATCTGGCACACATGACACTTTTTGGCATAATCAATAGAGTCACGCGTCATGGAAGGCCAATAGTATCCTAAGTGTTTCAACTGATGATATAACTTTGGCCCAGATTGGTGTGCTCCACAAATACCCGAATGCACTTTTTCAAGGGCAGATGCTGTTTCATCATCATAAAGGCATCGTAGTAGGAGTCCATCGAAGGTCCTTCGGTACAGTGTGTCATTGATGCATGTGTATTTTGTCACTCTCCTTCTTAGCTTTAGTCTTTCTTGGGCATCAAAAGGAAGCAATCCAGACATGAGATGGTCTAGGAAAGGAGTTCTCCAGTCTCATATTTGAACTTCGGATGTCGAGATGGCGTTGATAAGCACTGGTAGTTGTTCGCTAGGAATCTCTTGGAGGAGAGGGGGAAGGACTCGTCTTTCCTCTAGCCTGACTTCTACTGCCTCTGTAGGTGAGAGAGACATGGCTGCAGCGAGACTAGCCAATGCATCCGCCTTTTGGTTTTGAGACCGTGTAACATACTGAACTTTTAACTCCTTAAAGGAGCTAATGAGCTTTTTGGCTTTTTGAAAGTATGGTACTAGTTCTTCTTTCATGACGGTGTATGTGCCAAGGAGTTGGTTTATGATGAGTTGAGAGTCACCGTATATGGTAAGCGGGTCTATTCCCATCTCAAAGGCTATCTCCAAGCCGATTATGAGAGCTTCATACTCCGCCGTATTGTTAGATGAGGCATACGTTAATGTGAAGGAGTAGGGTATTAAAGCTTGTTCTGGCGTGACAGAAACTAGTCCTGCCCCCGCTCCCGAGCTTCCACAAGCTCCGTCAAAGTACATCTCCCAAGAGGGTTGAATATCAGCTATGAAGACTTCTTCATCTGGGAAGTCATCTTTTAGAACTTCATCATCTAGGATGGGATACGCCGTGAGAAAGTCTGCCAACTCTTGCCCTTTGATTGCTTTCTGTGGAATATAAGTTATGTCAAACTGGGATAACAGCATAGCCCATTTTGCCAGCCATCCAGACAAAGTTAATTTTTTTAGTATATACCGCAAAGGGTCAACTTTGGATATGAGTTGCACAGAGTGCTCGAGAAGATAATGACAGAACTTCTGGGTGGCGAACACCAAGGAGAGACATAATTTTTCCATCTCTGAGTAGTTGTACTCATCTCCAACGAGAGTTCTACTAAGGTAGTAGAGAGCTCTTTCTTTACCTTCATTATCATGTTGTGCTAGCAAGGCGCCTAATGATCCGGGCAGAGCTGCCGTGTACAGGATCAAGGGTTTTCCTTTGATAGGAGACGCAAGTACTAGAGGATTGATGAGGTACTCTTTTATACACTGGAAGGCGTTGTGGCAAGTTTCATCCCATTCAAAGGGAACACCCTTTTTCATGAGATGGGAGAACGGCTTGCAGCGGCCCGCCAAGTTGGAGATAAACCTTCTTATGTATGCCAACCGACCATGAAGGCCTTTCAACTCATGGAGGCTCCTGAGGGGGGGCATTTCTAGGATGGCCTTGATTTTATAGGGGTCGACCTGAATTCCTCATTTGCGAACTATGAAGCCGAGGAGTTTTCCCGATGTAACACCAAACGCATATGTCATAGAATTCATTTTCAAATGATATTGTCTTAGTCTATGAAAGACTTTGGTTAAGTGTATGAGATGGTCTTGTCTGTGCTTTGTCTTCACTACTAGATCATCAACGTAGCACACCACGATGTCATGGAGGAGGTCATTGAAGATAACTGTCATAGCTCTCTGGTAGGTAGCCCCAGCATTTTTCAGACCGAAAGGCATCACTGTATAGCAAAAGATGCCTTTTGGGGTGCGAAAGGCGGTAAGCTCTTCATCTTCATGCGCCATCTTAATTTGGTTGTAGCCTGAGTACCCATCCATGAATGAGAGGATCTCATGCCTGGTCGTCGCGTTCACGATGAGTTCGGATGTGGGCAATGGGAAGTCATCCCTCGGACAGGCTTTGTTTAGATCTCTGAAATCTATGCAGAGTGTAAGTTGCCCATTTTTTTTCTTTACAAGTACAATATTTGCTAGCCACTTGGGATATTGGACCTCTCGGATAAAATTTACCTTGATAAGCTTGTCTACTTCTGCAATGATCTTTGGGATCAACTCCGGTCGGAAGCGTCTCTGAGCTTGCTCGACTGGACGGATGTCTTCCTCTATAGAGAGGTGATGCACAGCCACATTGAGATCTAAGCCCGGCATCTCCTTATAGTCCAAGCAAATACATCTTTGTTTTGACGAAGAAATGCAACATATTGCTCCTTTTCTTCTGTCGTCATGTGAGCGCAAATGAAAGTAGGGCAGGGGTCATCTTTCGTCCCGAGATTTATTTCTTCAAGCTCGTCAAAGGTTGCTTTACCTCCATCTTCAAGTTGAGGAGGCGCCTCTTGAAAACCGATGAATTCCGTAGAAGTCATGCAGACTTGATATCCAAGTCCTGTTTTGCGAAAAAACAAGTCTTCGCCATACCGGATGGCCGCCTTTTGTTCCTCTGAGAGAAGATCTTCAAAGGGTTGCTTTTGTCCACGGCCTCCGCACAAGCCTTCACCGGAGTTGATATCGTATCCCATCTAAGATATCATATGTAATGTCTTCTGGTTATAGAAGGGTATTGGTAAAGATGAACTTGTATCGGCTGACATGACTGGAGAGGCTTGTACAAACTTGATGGGTTGGCTGTAGTTTATCTCTCCTTCGTACTCAGTCGATGGACCTTCTTTTCTGGCCGGTGGGGGTTTCACATATGAAGGAAGAATTTTTGGAAGAGGCATGGGAAACTCTTGAAGAATGGATCTAGAAAATTTCTCTTCAATAACTTTGAATATGGGGTCCCCTGCTTTCCTTTGGCTACTTGGGATATAGCAATATATTTTCTTCTTTTGGAGAGGTTTCTTTCCTCGTTGAACATCTGTAGTAAACTTCTCTATGAAGCCGATGTCTGCAGGAGGTGTGGCAATAGGTTTCTTCAACTAAAGGTGGGTCCAAGTAGAACTTAGCATCTGCAAAGAATGCTTCCCCTGGTATGAAAGGTTTTGTGTCAGTGAACACTCTTTTGACGTCGCCTTCAGGTGTTTGGTACTTCAAACATTGGTGAAGTGTAGAAGGAACGACTTTATACTCATGGAGCCAAGGCCTCCCTAGCAAAGCATTGTAAGAGGTGCGAGCATCGATAACATAGAAAACGACGCTCGTGACTAAGTCTTGTAATTTTAAGACTAAGCATATGGAGCCTAACACTTGTTGACCAGCCTGGTTGAAGCCTTGTACTACAACGTTACTGGATGTTAAGTCCATAGTATCGTACCCTAATTTGTGAAGTGTTTTCAATGGTAAAAGGTTAATGGCAGATCCACAGTCTAGCATTACGCGTGACGTGGGTACTTCATCGATATCACCAGTTACTAATAATGGTCTATTATGGGGTTTTGTACCGAGCAATAGATCATCATCAGTGATTCTATGTTAAGGCTTTCGACTTCGGGCATTTCCGGTTGAGGAATTTCCGCTCGATAGTTGTCGGGAAAGGACAAGGCAATAATAAGAGATTTGCGAAGATCAAAGGAAAGACACAGGGCATCATACACTCTAACCAATGCTGGTACTTTCTTTAAATGAGCAATTACATTGTATTTAACTGACTCATTTGAGTTTACATTTTGCAATGCTTGCGGTACTTGCTCCCTCGTCCTTGGTGGTGAAGGTTGGGAATCAGGAAGTCGACGTCCAGAATGAGTGATAATCTCATGAACTTCAAGTTTCTCTTCTTCAGGGAAGCAGAATGATTTGTCATCTTCAAAGACTCCTATCGTGAAGCAGGGATAGTTGTCCCAAGCGACGTTGGTTTCTGGAACATGTGGTTTTCGAGTTTGGAGGACGGTGGAGACTCGGTGGACGAAGCCCTCTATCTCCTCTCGAGCCATCACCTTTTTAAAGATTTTACATCTTGGGGATCTTTGTCTTTTTGGCTTGGGCTGCCAATCTTGAGGGAGTGGAGGCCTCGGAGGATTGAGTCCGGATGCTCTGACTTTTTCCTTGAAGGCTTGACTCTTTATTTGCTTTTTGCTGATGTAGGGTCTCCCGAACCGATCGTACCCTGGCTCATCGTCAGATAATGAATCCTCATCATCGGTATCAGGAGAGTACAAATCTTCCAATGTAGGCCAAGGGCATCCTTCGACAGATTCCAAGACGGGTATTCGGTACTCTTCGATAGGAACATATGGAGGAACATGCATATATTTGCCCTTATCCTTGTGAGAAGATGCTGAAGGAGTGTAGCCCCAACCTTCATGTGGTGGTGTTGAAGCTATGTACTCCATGCTTTCATATGGGGGAGTTGAGGGACTGTACTGATGATTTCATTTCTAGCATGGGTTTGGCTCTGCATGTAGTTATTCTTGTAGCCGTTAGGGGTGGCCAAATGCTCCATAAAATTAATGGTCTTAATATGGAAACTCAAGTTACGGATCTCGCTAGAGATGTTATTAAGGATAAAATCGTTGACCAACTCTCAATTCTTTGGAGAGTGCACAAACCTCGGTCCAATCAAAGCTTTTGTTCTGAATTCGGGGCTAGGGCCGGTTATAACTTCCATTTCCCGATCGGAGGTTTGAGCTGCTATGGCAAGCTTTTTTTTTCGAATAGTGGGTAGGGGTAACCTCTTCATGCGGCCAGTCTGGCTCGAAGGAAGAGACAGTAGTAGTGATCATATTTGTCGACTCTACCTTCTTTCCCTGTTGAATTTTCTTTAGGAGTCCATCATCGATGACCCCATCATCAATAAGTTTCTGAATTTTATCCTTGACGACGAAACAATCTTCGAGAGCATGTCCCGCCATCCTGTGATAGTGACAGTACAATGGTTCATTGACTTTGTTCACCTCTTGAGGACGTCGTGGCTCCGGGAGTTCTATGAGTTCGAGGTCCTTCAACCGTTTAAAAATATCTTGAACCTCTTCTCGAGGGAAGG
Source organism: Narthecium ossifragum (assembly GCA_963920575.1). NCBI lineage: Eukaryota > Viridiplantae > Streptophyta > Magnoliopsida > Dioscoreales > Nartheciaceae > Narthecium > Narthecium ossifragum. Next base: position 11,275,543 of record OY986974.1, on the reverse strand, counting down.
AGCACTCTTTCTCTATTCTTTCTTTGAGTGTTATTATCTTCTTTGGACCTTCTATAGAAGCGTCTCTAGGTCCAGGTTGGTCCCTTGGGACATACAACCCTCTTGGCATAGGATTTTGGGTTGTAGACGTCTGCATCATCGCTTTTCCTTTAGAAGGAGGAGCCTTGTCTTTCTTAACACGGTCAGACGTTCTGTCTACCGTTTGAGTCTTTCGAGCCACGTGAAGTAAATAGTTCTCAATGTCAGTTGCCTTGGAAGCTAACTCCTCAAAGGTAAGTGGGCGGATGCCTTGTAGGTAGACCGCCATCTCCGGACGTAAGTTGTTCATGCACATACGTACGGCTTCCGCTTCGGTGATGGATTGCGGACAATGGATACTCAGATTTCTCCATCTGTTTATGAAGTCCGCAGCTTTCTCATGAGAGTTTTGCTCTGTTTAGGTGATTTCTGTGATTCCCACGTTCCTTTGAGTGCTATAAAATCTCTGAAGGAAAGCTTCTTGCATCTGCTCCCAAGAGGTGATAGATCCGGGCGAGAGCTTGCTATACCAAGTAAAGGCAGGACCAGAAAGTGTCTGCACAAACTGACGAAGTAATAAGGCGCCGTTGTGAGCTGTGTCTTGACAGGTTGCAAGGAAGTGAGCAATATGCTCATGAGAAGATCCACTTCCATTAAACTTGCCAAATTGAGGTTGTCTATAGTTTACTGGAAATGGGACTAAGTCAATCATATTGGTTCTGCATCTGGACCGCTCTTATGCCTTCGGAAATCATCCTTTGTACCGTATCCAAAGGCATCATATTTGGTTGTTGTTGATGGCCATGATGAGGTTGTTGTTGATGACCATGAGGAGGTGGTTGTTGGTGACCATGAGGAGGCGGCTGATCATGGCCATGCAGAGGTGGGGAAGTGTTCTCAACATATGAAGCAGTAGGGATTTGGGCTTTCAAATTGGCTATCTCTGCCGCCTTCAATTGCAGAGCGTTCCTCAACTGTTCAAGTTATTCTTATGTTGAGGCAGTAAGAACCTGGTAGCGTTCCGAAGAAGCCGATCTATCTCTCGGAGACTTAGGCGAGGGAGGGAACTCTTCCTCAAATGATGGCTCGGGAGCGATGTCTTTGCTATCTAAGGAGCGCGTCATACTTCTACTGTGGGGTCGATTTCGGGGTCCAATGGCCTTCATCGACTCTACAACAATGGCGTCGCTTCATTCTATAGCAGTAGCATTTTTCTTTCTTCTCTTGGTAGGAACATTTGAAGAGGTGTGACTTGATGAAGACATCTCATCATCTTGGATCCCGACCGACATTGCCATGAAGACATTGAAGAAGTTCTGGAGGGGGATTTCCTCTCTGACTTGTCTTCTTGGTACAAGGGTTTTAGCCAAACGAACCTTTTGAGAAGCACTTTGGCATGCAAAAGGATCTCGTGGTGCTAACCCGTAGAGAGGACACCCCCTACCCCTAGCATGGCAGGGCAGGCGATAGGCGACTCTTCGCTTCTTCTGACTGGATCTCTTGATCAAGACAGGAGGATCCCTTGGTTGGACGATGTTGGTGCTTCACTTGATATGACAAGTGTTGGCACCTTGTTTGACATGAAAAGTGTTGTTGTTTTGTTCGAGATGACGAGTATTAACGCCGCTTTTGGTATTGACGCCGCTTTTCTCGAAGTCCTCTTTGATTTGAAGACTATCCATCTCTGTTGACGTAGTTCATGTAAGCCATCTGCACATCATGAATATAGATCCGATAGCTAGGAAGTCTGGACTCCCAATAGCCCTGTTGGCATTTGTATTCGGCATGCAAGTACTTAGCATGATCTCCAGTTGTATAGAAGCTACTCCAAAGGTTGTTGGTGTAATTCTCACATGCATTGCTGATAGCTTTGGAAGCTACCTGCTTTCGCAAGACAGAGGAATGTAAAGTGTTATGAGAATTTTCACCTTGGGGAACTTCAACACGTAGAGTCAAACTCTTTTGGGTTACGGGAACTTTGGATCTGGTCTTCCTTCTTCTTTTCAGAATAACCAGGATGAAGCCGTCTTCATTTGCTACGGCTTCATGAGTGACTATCTCTTGAGGCTTCAGGGGGAGCGCGGATCTCACTTGGCGATCTCTGTTGCCCCTTTGGATGAGCTTCTTCGGCTTTTGGGGAGCCTTCTTCCCTTCTTTCTTGCAAACATGGGGTCCACTTGAGGAAGCTATGAGATTACTTTTTTGATGAACACTGGATCCATGCGAGGGAGCATTTCTAGCTTGTCCTTTGCTGCAATGAGATCCGGCGGAGGAGGTCTCAGACTTAGTGGTCGGAAGTGATGTTGGTGGGGTGAACGAAACCGTCGATGAGGCCGAGGACACCGGAAGGTCATTGCTCTCCAAGGAGATCGTGAACCAGAGATCGCCGAAATATATGTCAACATAAGCTCCAACTTGTGCCATTTCCTTCGTTTGAGAAGGAAAACATATTAGTACACAGGGACTTTAAATGTCAGATCCGAAGATGAGGGGTAGAGTGTGTCCCACCGGGCGTTACAGATTTTGTACGATAATAAAAACTCAGGTCTCGCGGGAATGAGATTTCAAATTTCATTGTGACAAAAGTTTGAATTACATCGGTGAGTTATTGTGGGAACAACATTCCTGGGTTTCAATTTCATCACACATGTATTTGTGATTGAAATTTTTCCATCATTTACATCCCCAAAGGGAAGACCCTTGATTTCAGATCCGGGACTTAAAGCCCCATTACATTAATATTAAAGTAAAAAAATGACAAAGGAAAAAAAGAAAGGAGTAGGAAGGATATTGGGTGGAGGCAAAGCCTCTGACCCTCACCTTTGTTACCAGTACGGATCTACTTCTGTCTTCCTCCTTGGATTCTTTGGAAATGTAGGATCTCTAAGTTGGTGAAGCTTTAACTTTTGTGTCTCCGACGCCTTTGCTTCTGGCTTCTTTATCTGGGCTCTTCAAGCTTTGGCTTTCAGGATCTCTCTCTCTTGGTGTGCCTTCGGGACTCCAGCAACGTGTATGCTTCTCTGGATCTCCAAGAGCTGATCTCCGCCAACCTCTCTTCACCTCTTCAAACCTTAGCCAATCTCTCTTTTCTTTTTTCCAACCTCCTGTGTTGTTTTCCCCTCCTCTCTTTTTATAGGCGAGGGATGGGAAGTCTAGCGGGCACTTTGAAATTGAAAGTGGCCTACCGTATCTGGGAGCTGAGAGAATCATGCCTGGGTGTTGGGGTGTTAGGAGTTTGTTCTTAGGGTGTTAAGGGGTTAGGGATTTGTTCCTAGGGTGTTAGGCGGTTGAGGGATTTGTTCCCAGGGTGTTAATGGGTTAGGGATTTGTTCTCAGGGTGTTAGGAAGTTGAGAGGTTTGTTTCCATGGTGTTAAGAAGTTGAGGGGTTGAGATTTGGGAGATCAGATTTGGGTGTTTGTTCCTAAGATCTTATCGTAAGTTGTTCCCATGGGATCATATCTAGGAGTTGGAGAGATATTCTCTATTTTGAATTTGAACTCCATATCTGAGAGTTACATAGTTTATTCCCAGGAGAGGGGAGTTGGAAATATTTTCATTTGAATTTTGAACTTTCTGTTCAAATTTCGAACATTTGTCCTAATGTTTGTTTGGATTTCAAGTATTTGTTTGAATTCCAAATATTTGTCCAAAATTTGTATATTTGCCCAAATTTTGAATGTTTGTTTGAATTTTGAATATTTCATATCATATTTTGGAAAATTTACTAAAATATCCCCAGCTGGGCCTGAGTGTAAATTCCCAAAATATCCTTCGGTCGCATGTATTTTGGACCGAAATGCCTTTTTAGGCTTGTTGTTCATGTAATGTCCATTTGTATTTTGGACGGATGTACCCCTAAGGTGGATGGGACCTTGAAGGGCTGATATGTGTGAGTTTGTATGCTCATTTTGAATCATTACCCCTGGAGGCTGAAAATGACCAAAATACCCTTTTGAGGAAAAGATGGTTTTAAACTTGCAGGTTTATATAAGAGGCCATCAAAACCATCTAAGTACTATTGAAAGAGTTGTAGAATGTCTGAATATGTCTATTTCATCGAAATTCTCAAAATACCCTTGGGGCTGATAATTATCAAAATACCCTATGCCAGGAGAGCGTGTGTAGAGTACTTTAAATATGTTTTGAATTTAATTGGGCATGTTTGAATGTTTTCAAGCCTTTGCAAAAAATCTAAGGCATGAGTAAGGGCAATTTCGTAAATATTACGATTTTAAGCCTTAACTAAAATCAGTGTCAACAGTCTGGACACGCCGGTCCCTGACGAGGTTTGGATTAGATGCAAGGGGAACCTTGCTGATAGTTTCTTTCAGTGGTTCATCTTTTAAGGCTTGGAGCCTTGCTCCGGCTATGGCTGTCTTGGCCATGACTGCACCCCCCTCGAGCTGCGGCCCATGTCCCCACCCCTCGCCTGCTTCTCCGACCGCTCCCCTCGTAGACGTCTCTGGCGTTGGTGCTGCTCCAGGTTTGAGGTGGCGCCGCCGTCCTAGGCGGCGACTCCGGAACGCCACTACGGCCGCACAGGCGGTCTGATGAGTCACTAAATATTCATACTTAAACCCTTTAATTTACATTTGTTAGTCCGAGAGTGTTTGTATTTGATAGTTTGTTAATTGATTTCAGGTCTAATGAAGATTCAAGTTAGAAAATACAGAAAAAGACTAATATGTGGAAATTACGATGCTCCGCTGGCAGTTTGAAAAGAATTCACCAAATTCTCCAGATAAATCCTAAATTCCTGAAATTTAGAGGACTTATAGAAGACTTCAAGATGGACAACGTTCATGTTGGACACATGGCGAGATTCTGGACAAATTAATAGCAGTTTTTAAGAATATGAAGATAAACAGATGCTGGGAAACTGGTCCGTCGACTCTCAGGAGAATATTCGCCACATATTTCAGATAAGTCCAAATAATGTCAAATCTTCGTGACAGGACAGAAGGCTTCCTAATCTACATCTTTCATGTTGAGTACATTTCCAAATTCTAGACGGGTTGAACCCAGTCGCGACCGGAAGAGGCTGTCAGAATTAAACTAGGAAATCCGAGTTGCACTAGAGGTCCAACTCAACCCAAAACCCTAATTCCGGGAATACACCTATAAGAAGGTGTTTGCTGGCCGAAAATTAGAGGTCCCCATAGAGAGAAAAGAGAGAACAAGGGTTTGGAGGATTCTCTGGAGAAGATGGAGCTACAACGTGGATCCCAATCGTTCTTCATCGAATCTAAGGCTTCCATCACAAAGATGAGTAGCTAATTCTGTACTTGGGGATCTCATGAAGCTTTAGTAGATCTTCCTTGTATTTTTCTAGTTGAATATTGTATTCTTTTTCTGGAAATGATCTTATAGATTTGGTTTTAATGATAAAAGAGTTGAGGGAACAGAGTTCCTTGACGTATTTTCCGTCCTACTTGATTTTGTTGATTGATGGTAGAGATCTATAGGATGGTTTTTATGTGGTTTGTGAATAACCAATGAGATATTTTATACTTAGTGACGATAGCTTGTGTTAAGTTTTCTCCGAAGACAATCTATGCTAATCGAAGATAAAATATGCCTTTGGAAAACGCTCACCTTCTTTTAGGGATTCATGTAAGCTTAAGAAGCTGTGAATCTATAATGTCTAGATAAGAAAACAAGTGGATAACTAGAAAATACAGTAAGTGAAACTAATGTGGATTGAGTAATCCCTAGGTCTTCTCTCATTAATAGATTTCAACCTTTTTACCTCGCTTTCTTAACTAATTTTAATTAATCAGTTTCCAAAATCCCAAATCAATACTTTTCGCTTTAGATTTAGAGTTCCGAGATTTAATTCTGATTTCTCCTTCGTAATCAAAGTTTCCCTGTGGTTCGATCCCGTATTTCATCACTATTCTACCCCATAGTTTAGTATTTTGAATAAGGGTTTATAAATTTTATTCTTGATTGAGTTTGCAACGTTTTAACGACGCGTTTGTGAGCGATCACGGTCCAGGATCAGGGATTGGCGGAGACTCCTGCTCACATGCAGAGAGATTTGAATTTGAATTCAAATCTTGACCTCTTACAGCTAGTTGGAGATGGGTTGGAGGTGTCAGGGGCTGCAGTTATTGAGCCACCCTTGGAGACTGGGCCTAGTGTGATGACTCTGAGCATCTCCAACCACATTCTCCATTTTGGAGAATATAATAATCATAAAAAATACATAAAGGTATTTTGGAGGATGACAACTCCATGGCAACTCCAATCACTGTTCTCTATACTGTTTCTTCATTTCAATATTTCTCCTAAATACCTTCTACGTCGCTTTTATTAAAACATAACTAATATATATAATATAAATAATTTTTAATTCTAATATCTTATATTTATAAAATTAATCTCAAGGCAAAGATATCGTCAATATCTTCGAGACGAGACTAATATTTTTGTTGTGCATTGGATGTCTTGGATTCTGTCGCCGGCTTGACTATGACACACTACGCAGAGTTAACGGAGTCCGGGGCAACGCCCCGATAGGGATCGACCGAAATTAGTGTCAAATTAATTCTTAAAATGTATCTAATCATGTAAAATGATCGATCGAAATTATTGAAAATTTAGGTATAATTTAAGTTATAATATATTAAATGACTTTATAAATTAAATTACATCAAATATTCGCTTTCAATTATACTCAATATTGGTCTCATAACGAAGATATCGATGATATCTTTTCAATGAGACTAATTTCATAAAGTTTCAATATATATATTTACAATTATGATAAATATAGTCATTTTAATATAGAAGGGTATCAAGGGCTAAAACCATCATTGATCCCATTTGGAGAACCTACAGTGACTCTCCAAATTTGGAGAGTCACTGTAGCATCTCTATCTCTATAATAGAGATAGAGCATGATTGGAGTGCCAACCGGTCTCTATTTTGGAGAAATAGAGACCGGTTGGAGATGCTCTCAGCTGGTTTCCTCTTGCGAGCCTGAGGACATTAATATTGGTGTTTAGATCGCTGCTCAATCTCACAGCTAGGGTGCTGCCATGTCTTCGGTTCTAGAAGCTTCAGCTTCACCTGGTCAGGAATCGTCCTCGTCCCCTTCCCTTGAGGAGATCTTTGCTCGGCACCAGAGTTGATTTGCTCAACTTCTCTTTTCTCTCAGCCCCCCTGACACTTCAACTATCATGGAGAGTCAGATGAGTGATTCTGAGGGAGAGGAGGATCTGGTGGACTACGAGCGCTCGGATGAAGAGGGGGAAGGGAGGCCATGCTGCTGGTGGAGCATGGCGGATCTGGCTGCATCTCCACCATCGGTTTCCCATGCTAGTTGTATCCTAAAACTGTCGTGGAGTGGGGCTATGGAAGGAACGCCGCGTCTGCCGGAGGATGTTGGTCCGCCACTCCCCTGACTTCTTTCTTCTCCAAGAGGTTGGGATTTCAACAGAGGAGCAGGATGGTTTGATCGCCACGCTTGGGGCTGGGTGGGAGGCATAACTCGTCCCTTCTCAGAGTCGACGTGGTGGGCTACTAGCGGCTTGGAAGCTTGAGTTGGGCTGGTTTTCTTTCGCCCATATCTCGCGCCAAGCCATTCATGGTATTTGGACTGATTCCCTCGGGGTGCATATGCGGATCTCCTCGATTTATGCGGCAAGGAATCGGGAGTGAAGGAGCCATCTCTGGCAGGAGTTGTCAAGGGTGATGTGGGGGGATCGTCCACATCTATTGATCAGGGACTTTAATGTGACTGCCTCGTCGTCAGAGAAAAAGGGCAGGCATCTTTTCTTCCTCAGCATCGGTGTCAAGCGGTTCTTATTCTTTGTCTTCCTCGGAGTTGCTGGATTTGGGCTTTGTCGGCCCGCGGTTCACCTGGTCGAACAAGAGGCATGGACGAGCTAGGATAACCCAGAGATTGGATCGAGGTTTCTGTAATGCTGCTTGGAAGGAGTCTTTCCCAAATGTTGCCATTCGCCCCATTACGAGGCATGGATGGGCTAGGATAATCCAGAGATTGGATCGGGGTTTCTGTAATGCTGCTTGGAAGGAGTCTTTCCCAAATGTTGTCATTCGCCTCATTATGAAGCATGGACGGGCTAGGATAATCCAGAGATTGGATCGGGGTTTCTGTAATGCTGCTTGGAAGGAGTCTTTCCCAAATGCTGTCATTCACCCCATTACAAGGTTGTCTTTTGATCATAACCCTCTGCTGTTGTCGATGAAGCCTGAGATCCGTCCCCCCGGGCCCTCTCCCTTTCGTCCGCAAGATTTCTGGTTTCGTGAAAAAGAGTTTCTTTCTCTCTTGACTCTTTTTCTTTACCTAGTTAGGATTTTATGTTTCTTATTTTTCATTTCCCTTATTTTACACTTTATGGATTTTTCTGACCATTTTCTGAAATTTCTGTAGCCATGAAACGATTTTTCTTTGAAGCATATTGGCGGTCGACCGTTGCATCATCCGCCAGATCGACCATCGTGCTCTATGCTAGTTACGGTCGACTGTCCCATCGACCGTCGGATCGTCCGTGAGCCTCTATCATGAAAACAGCTTCTCAGGGTCGATTAGACGATCGACCGTCACTTTTTCAAATAAGGTTGCACAGTCCACGGTCGACCGGCCGATCGATCGTGAGATCGACCGCGAGCTCAGATAGGTTAGTTTTCTTGCTTCAAAACATTTTCTTTTTCTCTTTTTGGTCTATGATTTTGCATGCATGACCAATTTTTATATGCCACCGGGTGCCATGTCGAATGACGATTTGCCTTTTAGTTATGGACCCGCTTACAATAATGACGCATATGGTTTCTGAAATCTGACATATAATTCACATTCATATCCTTATAATCCGAATTTTAGAAATCATACATACCCTAGTTGGCAATTTCAAGGTTACCAACCTCCTAATGTTCAACCATGGAAGATAGAAACACCGGTTCAAAATTTTAAACCTTATTTTGAACAGCAATATCGTCCTCCACAAGCACCCTCTGAACCGACGTTGGACACAATCATGGATGCACTTGAAAATATGAATGCAAACATTAAGGCTAACATAATTGAATGCATGACTGAGCTTAAAAGCAAAATTGCTTTGATAGCAAACAACGTTAATTCTAATTCTCAATCAATTAAGAATTTAGAGATACAAATTGAACAACTAGCTTGCATGGTAGATTCATATGATGATGTAGTTGAGAATTATGATAATGATTGTATTCCTCTTATTTGTAATGACAATGCTCATGATGCTTATATTTCTAATGAGAATAATATATGTTATCTTGAGATGTGTTCTAATGCTTTGCCGAATTATGTAACTATTGATGATATTTTACCGGCCCTTGAAAATAATATTCCTGAATGCGATATTAATGAATGCATACCTAATGAAACTGGGCCTTGTAATCCCATGTTCATAGGCAGATTCTGGCGAGGCTTTCAGGAGTCGATAGACGCATTGTTGACTTTTAACATAGTTCTTTGCACACAGAAAGACGATCAGATATTGGAGAACATGCTCAGCGCGTGTGATCTTGTTGAAGTTGACAGTCCGGAGGAACACCTTTCCTTGGAGGAGTTTGCCAACAACGACAGCTATCAATTCAACATCGATTTTGCACTGTTTGAGACGTTGTACACCGAACCATGTCATTTTCTAGGTTAATTGATAGAGGGTGTAAATGCCTCACTCACCAGTTGAGATATCATCATCCGATCTTCAAAGAAATTGGTACATATCAACGGTGATGACAGTTGGAGTTTGTAGTTGTTGCAAAGTTCTTTTGAGGATTATTCCACACAAGGTTCCAGATAGTTTTGGCAGCAAAGGTAAGTTAGCACCGAGATGTATTGGCTCTTTTGAGATATTGGATCGTGTGGCAGAGATTCGTCCTACCTTTCTTGTAACTATGCTTAGGGTATGTTGTTCTGATCCATCATGTCACACCCCGACCCAGAAAACCCATCCGGTTTGGGGCGTGAGGGTTCCTAAGCTATTCAATCATCTCTGGCACTTTTCTATAACAATTATCACAACTAATTTAAATAATTCTATCAGAGGGGCAGCATAGTAATTTCTAATAAACTACTATCTAAAACAGTTCCAGATTAACATCAGAGTAAACAAGATTACATAATTATACAAACCTCATATTTATACAATTTATGCCTCGAATACAGATTCATAAACATCTAATCATCGAAGAGGGAAATTATACACTTAATACATCTATCAAAAGTAATCTTTAACAAAAGGATCTGGTGAAGCTGCCAACACCTCAAGATCCTTGAGGGCCTCCTGAAGTCACTACGCCATCAAAAGCCTGTCCAGCTGGTACTACGGAAGAAGAGCTGACGCATACACCTGCAAACACAACCCGGGTAGGAGTGAACAATAAAGCTCAGTATGGTTCTACTCTACGTCATACTCAACGAAAACGAAATAGTAAAGTCCCAGGTTCCACCTCATCTCTAGGGGACAAACACATGTTACAAACTCTGCCTGCCTCAGGGCACACACTCTGATGGCATCCACTATCAACGGTCGTCCCTCACAAACCAAGCGCTCCAGTGCTAAAACAACAAGGCGTAGGACACAGGGAGTATGTAACTTCCCCTATGAAAATTGAGAATGAAACTGGAACCTAGGACGACCTCTACACCTCAATTAGAGTAATAGTAGTCAACTAGACAAAGCCTCAATAACATCATATCATCATAACAATTCACACCCTAAACCTTGCTACCTAACCTCGGTCCTAAGGCTAGATCCGAGCTGCCCGAGCCCTCGGATCGGCGAAACCCCTATTCGCCCACATCCTAGCCTAATGCTTCTAATGCAATCAAATGCATGTAATACTCATACGTACAAGAATAACATTACAGGAGGAGAGGCCGCAAGGTATCGGGGGGAAAGGAGAGGAGGAGGAAGGAGCTAGGGAGGGGCGTGGGCGGCGGTGGTTGTGAAGAAGCTCTGGAGGAGAGGAGAAGTCGATGTGGTCGCAAGCAGGGAAGAAGAGAAAGGGGGTTGGACGTGGGGAAAGCATGGGAAGGAAGAGGAAAACAAAAGAAAAGAAAAATAAAGAGAGAGAGGGGGGTTTTATACTAAAGCTGAGATTTAATCTCGGCCGTCCGTTTCGATCTTTTCCGATCAAGAGCGCCTATAAGAATCTAATCAATCACATACATCAATCCAATGCCGTGTAACTACTACGCGGGTGTGAAACCGACCACCAAGGCGTAATTTATCAAATTGCACTTGGGGTCCAAAACAGCGATGCGATCAACAGATCACAAAGCAAGGCCAACCAAGCCAAACCACAAAACCAGACCCTTGACCTAACGCGGTCGGACCGGGTCGGAGGTACGGGTCCTCACACGTCATACATCATTAGATTCGATGATTAGAGCTTGAACCATATACATTGCACAAAGAACATCCGTTGGTTTTAGTTCTCTGGAGGTGTGGAGGCATTGTGGAGGTGACTTGAGAGCGCGTGAGTAGAGAGTATCGCAAGTTCCTACCCCTCTGTGTATCTCTTATTGTGATTGTTGTAGACGTTGGTGCCCTGTGTTGTGTGGCTATTTTGGGTGTTGATGCCCTGTGTGTGGTTGCTTGAGTTGTGTGCTTGCTAACGCTCTTATCTTGTACATGTGTGTTTTTGTTGTTGTTTCTCATTTTTGGTCGTACCCTTATCAAATTTTGAGGATGAAATTCCTTTAAAGGTGATAGGTTGTGAGGACCCGTACCTCTAAACCTGATTTGACCGTGTAGGTCGGTCTCGAGAGCTTGGTTCGCCTTGTGATTGATTTCTAATGACATGATCAAGGATTCTATAGATGTTTGTGAGTATCATCACTGCAAACCCTCACGAGGATGTAACTCGTCCACTAGGGTCACTCATGGGTTTAAAGGCATGTTGCACATGCTAAGTTCAATCCTGAGATCTACAAAACTGACTAGTTAGATTTGCTGCTTCCTTCTTATCTTTTCTTTACTCGAGAACTAACAAAGTCTAAGTGAGGGTCTCATAAGTCACATATTATGCATAATTAAACCCCTTAAATTACCTTTGTTAGCCTAATAGTAGTTGTATTTGATATCTTATTATTTGATTTCAGGTTTTAAGTATGATTTAAGAAGAAATATAACAAATTTGGCTAAAAATTACTTAATTCTACAAAAAGACTGCTTCATCAACTATGTGGAAATAAATCACCAGAATTCACAAAAAAATCTAAAATTATGAAATTCTGGAGATGAAAGAAGAGTTGAAGAGTTATAACTTTCATGTTGAAAACTTTATGAGATTCTCTATAAATTGACTTCAGTTTTGAAGCAAAGTCAGATTTGTGAAAGCTGGAATTAAAAAGCTGAAGAAATTAATTACTGACGTGGCAGTCGATCGACCAAGTGAAACAACCTGGAATGTTGGATCGGAATTGGTCCCGATCGATCAGTCCGCTAACGTGCCAAGTATGGAAATTTTGAATTTTGGAATTTAATTCCAATTATGATTTCTAAGCCCGAGTTTAAGGGTCTCTGTAATAAAAAGGGGTTATTTCTGTCAAAAATTATCATCTTTTGGACCACTTTTAGATGATAAGACTAGTTTTTTGAACATGACGACCTTATGATGTGTTGTGAACGTGTCGTTAAAACGTTGCAAACTCAATCAAATATTAAATTTATAATCGTTATTCAATCACTACACTAATAGGTAGGATAGCGGTGAAGTCAAGAGTCGATCACAGGGAAAACGTTGGAAACTGAAATCAATTCTCGAAACCCTAAAACTAAGGAAAAGAATCAAAGATAGAATAGAGTTATCTAAACTAATAAAGAAAAGAAATAAAATATTGATCAATTCGAATAAATGGATAATTGACTTAGGAATTATTCAATCCGCCCTAGTTTCACCTTCAATCTTCTCTAGTTATCCTCTTGTTTTCTTCTCTAAACATTATGGATCATATGGCTACAAGCTCACATGAATCCCTAAAATAAGATTTATGTTCCTAACGGCATAGCCTATGTCGCGCCCCGACTCGCGAAAGCCCAACCGGGCCGGGTGACACGAACCGGAACCTAACGAAACACGGAAAATTTGGCGAGGGCTCCCTCTAACCTATTGGTCTCACTAAACAGTTCACCAAAAACACCCTCAATTTAAACAACAATAATTTAACAAGCCTCGAACCCAAGATTACAAAACCCAAGGAGTTTAATATACATATCCTCGGAGAGGGGAAGATCAAGTACAACATTAAAACACTCCCGTAGGAGACTAACTAACAAAGGTTTAACGCAGTAAAAGATCACCATCTCTCAAACTCCGCCTGACGCCGCCGCACCGCCGACCAACTGCCCGGTAGGGGCCACCAAAGAGGAGCGAACGCCTGCACCTGCAAACGCAGCCCGGGTAGGAGTAAGCAACTAAGCTCAGCAAGAAAACTACATTATGACACACAGAAGGAAGAGGGAAACGCAACAATATCACCCTCAAGTAAGACCTGGATGTATACAGAGGTCCCACAACCCCACCGCGTGTCCCTGAGGTTCACAATCATGATCTTCCAGAAGAACTGGTCACATGATGGGTCACACTCAGTAAGCAGGAACCAACACTGTAGACTCAAAAGCAGGGAAACGGCACTGCAGGCGGGAAATGGCACCACTGAGTAGGCAACTCCTCTACTCAAGAGTCATCACAATGGAACACCGGCTACACCTCAGAATCTGACTCGAGGCCGACACGACCTCTACAATCACCAAGCAACAGGTGTACCAATCATCTAGGCCTATGATCGAAATTGATTGTACACCACAATTCAAACCGGGTCCAAACTACCCAACCCCGGTCCTAGGGCTAAATCCGAGCTTCCAAGCCTCGGGACGACGACCCACAGATCGCCCACGCCCTAACCATGCAACTAATGCACAACAGAGATGCATGCGATGAACACACACATATAAGCAGTTAAGCATACAGCAGGATGTGATGATAACATAACACGGTCTGGGCTCGGCACACTACCGCCCCGGGGTGGTGAACATATAATTAAGGTCTGGAACTGCTGCAGTAGTAAACCACCAACTGCCAGCCAATTCACTAGCAACCTGCATCGGGAAGCAGCCCCGTAAACGACAGAAGACAAACCACGCAGGTAAAGGCCCTCGGGGCACACCGGCATGCAAGGCTATGGAAAGCAACAGGGCAACTCGTCCACTTATTCTAAACATCCCAGGAGTCATCATTCTCCTTGTTCACCACTGCCCCTAATATGGGGCTAGCATACTTAATAGTATGTACAAGGTATAAAGCTGTAAGAAAAACCGTACATACAAAGCCCCATGGGCAAAACCAATTAAAACTCCTCTCTGCCACCAAAGGATCGATCTTTTCCTAATAAAAGATCGATCTTCCGAGTAACAGAGAGTCTCCCCTGCCTGTCGAGCCAAAGAAGATCGATCCTCCCTCCTAGGAAGATCGATCATCCTCGCGAGCGAGGACTCCTTGTTGCGCCAAGGAAGATCGATCCTTCCTCCGAGGAAGATCGATCCTCCTCCCGACAAGCGCATCCCATGCTACCCAAGGCACATGATCGATCGTCCCCTTACTTTACAGGTTATCTTCGATCCTACAATTACCTTACTTTATTCTACTCCTAATAATCTTTGCACACCCTATCCTAGCATAGCATAGCATATCTCAAAAGCAAATCATAAATCAGATGAAAACCATCCTATGAATCTCTACAATCAATCACAGAAATCATGTGAAGGTATGTCAATGAACTCTGTTCCCTCAACTCTATTGACATTAAAATAAAATCCATAAGATCATGTCTTGAGAAGATTACAAGAGTCAAACCAAAGAAGATAGAAAACTATGCTAGGGTTTCATGAATAATCCTAAGTATAATAATTAACAACTCATCTTTTGGATGAACACCATTGGCTTGGAATAGGAAGTTGTCACCATCCGCAACCTCGCCGTCTTCTTTTTCCTTCTCCAAAGATAGACGAAAAGATTATTATTTTCGAATCAATAACCCTATTTATAGGAGAACTCCCGAAATTAGAGTTTGAGTTGAGTTGGACTTCAATTACAACTCGGATTTTCTGAATTAATTCTGGCAGTCTTATTCCAAGCGCAACTAGGTCCAATCCATTCGGAATCTGAAACCTTGTCCAACACAAACATTGTAGATTAGGAAGTCCTCTATCATATTCCAAATAGTTCATAATATTTGGACTTATCGGGAATATTTGACAAATATTCTTGCCCTCCACTGGGCCCCGGCCCCGGGCCGACCAGGATCCACCCGAGGGCCCCACCCGACACAATATGGTCCGCTTTTGGCTCACCGTAGAAATCTGGGAAAACTTTCCAGTAGGTCACCCATCGTGTGACTACTCCAGGTCGAGCATGCTTAACCATGGAGTTTTCTGACGGATCACTGCCATCACGGCTTTAAAACGCGTTGTGTATATTAAGGGCTTACTATATAGTTATATCGAACCCCGGACCATACCCAGGCGTTGTGGGATTGCTTACCCGACTACCCGACTCAACCTCGCCCTCTAGGCGCAGGCATCTTGTCCCACGGTAGACCCAGCGGGCCTCACAATCCACCCCCCTTGGGGGCCCAGCGTCCCCGCTGGCATAATTTCCTGCTGGGAACCGGCTCTGATACCATACTCTGCTATGTGGTTGCTCAGGTTGTGAGCCTACTAACCTTCTTGTCTTGTGCAGGTGTGTTTGTTTCTGTTTTGTCGTTTCTGACCCTACTCTTACCGAATTTCGAGACGAAATTCCTTTAAGGTTGATAGGTTGTGAGGACCCGTAGCTCCAACCCGGTCCGACCACGTAGGTCGAGGGTCTGGCTTTGTTGGCCTTGCTTCGCGATCTCCTTTGATCGTTGCGGCTCCGGGGGTAATTTGGTAAATTACCCTTGACGGAGTTGGGTTTCACACGCGCGTAACGCACACACGGTCTTATAATGATGTATGTCCTTGAGTAGACCCATAGGAGTGCTTTAGATCTGAAGATTGGGATCCGATCGTGAAGATCGAGATTTTTGAACGGCCGGGATTAACTCTGGCTAATCAAGTGGTTAGGAGAGTTTAATCCCCATTCATATAAAAACCCTTATTAATTCCCGCAGCCGCTAGGGCTCTGTTGAGAAAGAGAGTGAGAGAGCTCGCGATAGAGAGCGTGAGAGATCGGCGGTGGTCGCGACCGTGAAGGAGAGATCTCGGCGGCGTCCGCGACCGCGACTGGAGGCGACTCACGGCCTGAGGAGAGAGGTGGCGGCGACGTGCGACTGGCGGTGAGCTCGGAGACGACAACCGCGGCCGGAAAAGGAGGAGAGGGACGAGATCCCGACGCCCAGAGGTAGGGATTCCTACCCTAACCCTTGGTTAGGCATCTAGGGCTTGGATTGATACATGTTTGCTTGGTTTTTGGTTGCTCTGCTTTGTTTTCCGTGGTTGTTTGCTTCGGGTGCTCTGTTCCTCCATGGTTCCTCTGCTGATGTTCTCTTCTTCTTAGAGCATGTCGTCGCCTAGATCTAATTGCTAGTAGTGTTTCCTTCGGCGAGGTTGGCTTCCCTTCTCGCTGGTGGTTGTGGGTTGATGAGATTGTTTCCCCCCTGGTTTCTTTCCCCTGTTCTTGGCCGGCCGGATACGTGAGTTGGCTGATTTCCCCTGAATCTTAGGGTATTGGTTTTGGTTTCCTTTCTCTTCCCTATTGTTGTAGTGCTCTCTCTCCCCACGCTCAACCTCTCTGTTCTTCTTCCGGCTGCCATGATTTGTTGAGGGGTGTATGGAGTGGTTGCTGTGAGTATTGGGTTCCATTTCGTGGACTCTGTTCTTAGGGAATGGTTTGGACTGGTTGGCTGCAGTAGGGGAGTTGAATTTTAGGGTTTGGATTGGTCTCGGGATGGGGGGGGGGGGGGGATGACTCCTTCTTCCCTCTGTTTTCCTCCCCCAGGGTTCCCTACTGCCATGGTGAATCTATTGATTAGTCCTCTTTGCTGTCAATGGATGATCGTTGTAGTTCCCTACAATGATGGTATGTATTGGTCAATTGTATCAATTGCTCAGGATAGTGGCATGTTCCCTTGTCTTCTCAATTCCTATGATCAAATGTTAACGTTGCAATTCTTAGCATCGCTTGTCAAACATTCAATTGTGTACTACACCTATGTCATGTTCTTTGGTTAATTATTGAGGTGTTAGGCTGCCAATCTATTATTGCCTAGATTCCCTATGATGGCAGTATTCGTATGTCGATCATATCCATTGTATGATACAGTAGCTTGTTCCCTGATCTATTCAAGTCCCTTGGTTAAATGTTGCTTTGCTCTTCTTAGAGTTTTTAGTCAAGCATTCATTTCTATGTTACTCTTATACCATGGTTAAGCCTAGGGCCGGCTGTGTGCCTGTTTTTATTTCTTTGTGGGTTAACCAAGGGAGTGACACCCCTTGGGAATGTGTAGATTTTAATTGGGCCGAAGGTGTGCCCTTTGTATGTGGTGAATGATTATGCATGATTGGGACAGGTGAATGCTATGCTTGGCTTTTGTTTATGCTTTAATGCTAAGCCTATCCCATAGCTATGCTATACACTGTTGGACATGTGACTGATGAATTGTCATGTAGAGACACCTAGGCTAGTTGCTTGATTAGGCTCATGCATGTTGTCTGCATTAGAAGCATTAAGGCTAGGTGCGGGCGATGGGCTCGATCGCCGATCCGAGGGCTCGGGTAGCTCGGATTTAGCTCTAGGACCGAGGTATGGGTATGAGGATTAGGGTGAGATTGTGTGGTTATGATCTGGTGTTGATCGAGGTTACAACCTGAATATATTCATTTGAATTATGATGTTGAGGTGTAGAGGTCGTGTCGTTCTCTGCGTCAATCGCTAAGGGCAGTGGATGTTATCTTGTTAAGGGTTGTAGAGGTTGGAGTGCACGGGAGCTGCACTTGCCCCTTCTCCTTCCCTTATCTGTAGAGGGGCGCTTGGTGATGCGTGACCCTTGTCCAGACTTGTTCTTCATTGCCTTAGGATTGGATGGAGACGACATAGTTGCAGATTACCCCCTTTCCTTGAGAGTGCCGTAGAGTAGACCCTACCCGGGATGCGTTTTGCAGGTGCAGGCGCCACTCCTTCTGTAGTTCCAGGCGGATCAGTTCTTGGAGGCGCTTCTACTTCGAGTGGACTTTGAGGTTGTTGGCAGACTGAGGGTTTTCATTCAGTTTTTGTTTTATTTTATTTGATGTAGTTAAATTTTGGAGACTATTGTTTCGTATTTGAGGATAATTGTATAACTTTGATTTTGATATTAATGACGATGATGTTATTTAAATGTTTAAGTTGGGTTGTAATAATGATAGCTGAGATGAATATAAATTTATGCCCTCATGATCAAATATTTAAATTTATTGGGAATGTTGGAAGTTGTACAGGTTCCTTGTGTAAGAATTATAGAAGAGATTCTGTCAAAATTTTTGCGCCCATTGATGATTCCACAGGTTTAGGTTGCTCACTCCCCGATCTGGATGAGTTTTCTGGGTCGGGGTGTGACAACCAGTTTTCCACCACATGTATATATTTATCTTCTTCAACACTGGTATCAATCCATCAAGAGTCTCGTAAAATATCCAACATGAAAGTTGTAGCTCTTGAAGTCTTCTATTACTTAATAAATTTCTAAAATATTTGGACTTATACAGAATTTATGGAGAATATTCTCCTAACATGCGAAGCAGTCTTTATCACATAAATTCATCTTTTAAGCCGAATTTCTTGTATTTCTTCTCAAATCATGATTAAACCTGAAATCAACTAACAAACTATTAAATACAAACACTCTAGGCTTAAAAAAGGTAATTTAAGGGGTTTAATTATGAATATTTAGTGACTCATCACCTTACCGTGGAGATTTACGGCTTCCTTCCCAACACTTATGGATCTTCCTAAAATATGGGTGACTCATTCCTATACTTTGGGATCTCATAAAACCCTATTATAATCTTTAATCTTTTTTGGTTTAATTCTTATAAACTTCTTCTCAACATCATCTCTTGAATTGGTTTTATTGATAAAGATTTCAAGGAGTAAAGCACTTTTGAAGTACTTTTAGTCACATGAACTTTCTATGATTGTTTGTATAGATTTTTGAGATAGTTTTTATGTGATTTTTGTTTGCCTTTACGATAATTTATGCTAAGTGAAGATAAGTCGTGCCAATGCCATTAGGAGTAAAATAACTAAAGGTAATCATAGGGCCAAAGGAGATTTATGCTAAACAAAAATTGGTTATGCCGTTGGGAACTTAAACTTTATTTTAGATATTCATGTGAGTTTGTAGTCATGTGGTCCATGATGTGGAAAGAAGGGAATGAAAGGATAGCTGGAGAAGATTAACGGTGAAGTTAGGATGAATTATGTAATACCTAGATAATTTGTAAACTGGTTCAAACCCCGACAACTTTACTTGCTTTCTTATATAATCTTTAGATCATTTCACACCTAACTTTGATTACTCCGTTTAGTTCTTGAGTTTTGAAAATTGATTTCGATTTTCAACGTTTTCGCTGTGATTTAATTTCGGACTCCACTACTATTCTACGTTGTAGTTTAGTGATTGAATAAAAATATTTTAATTGAATTTTGTTACGTTTTAATGACACCATTTTGCGAATGATCACCAAGCCTGGCCGGTCTATTTTTAGGCAAAAAACTAAGGTGTTGTTCATTTTCTGTTTTTTTTTTTTTTTCTGTTTTCATTTTCTGAAAATGAAAATATGAAAACACATTTGGTTTGAAATGTTAAAAAACTGTTTTCTGAAAATAAAAACATGAAAATATGTTTGGTTTGTAACAATAGTTTTTGTTTTCAAATGAGTTTAATTTTATAAATTAATTATCATTATTTTGTATATATGCACGAAAGAGATCATTAATATATGAGTTTTATATCTTATTTGTAATTTACTATTTTGGAGCTATTAAATCTCTTTTTTTTTAATACAAGTATATAATGTATATATTCAAGACATAAATTTTTTCATAAGCAATGCATACGTTTGACTTTTAAATTAAGCAAAATAATAAAAATTAGAAATTTAAAACACATGCAACATTAAAGCAGTATTGAACTACAACATTATCCAAATAAAATACGATAACATCAAGTTTGTTGTCTAAAGTAACACTACAAATAATATAAAATGTTCATATTATATTGATAGCAAAGGATCATCATCGAGTCGCCAAAAAGTCATTCCACATTTGTGTAGCAATTTGATCTCTAAATTGTGCCATTTGAGTCGTTTGACTAACATCAACACGTATGACTTCTTGATTCGCATTCAGTCCTTGTTCATCTTCTATTATCATTTGCTCGGTTGAATATTCCGTAAAAAGTCCATCCAAACGTCCATCCAAAGCATGCTTTTGACGAATATAGTTGAGTATTGTGCAACATACAGTAGGAATTTGCCTTTGCCTGCTAACTGGATAATTAGGAACATAGCTTAAGAAATTAAGCAATATGACAAAAGAAGTAGAAAATTACCACTGCATCTGCTGAAAATTATGAAAGTACCATTCAAGGATGGAAGTAGAAAATATGCAACCTTTTGCTCAGTAAAACAATAAATCTTATCATTTTGGGTTGAAGTCTTGCATTTCTGAAGTCATATAAGTCAAAATGTTGCAGGCAACTCTTGGGTGAATGCGACTCATGTTCAATCAATGAACTACGTGAAATGAACTACGATGTCCCTCATAAATGCAGAGCTTGAAATACACCAATTATATGTTCTTTACTTTAATTGACACTAAAGAAGAATACTTGAAGAATAGCAATAGTAAAAGACAAACTTCTTCGGCATAAAAAAAAAAGCTAAAAAGGAATTTTGGCTGGTCAAAAAAAACAATAAAAAAAAGAACTCCAGTGAATGCCATCCAGAAATCTCTATGAAGGGACTTGGAAACAAAGACCTCATATCAAACAAGAGGATCTAAACATTATTCTACTAGCTTTCACATCAATGAGTAGCACACGTTTGAATCCCTTCAAGCGGTTTCAGACTAACAGGGCAACACATACATGCCCAGGTGGTATCATCTAGAAATGCCAACATATGTATCTCCTTTAGTTAATTAATGTCCAAAGAGTTTTTTGTTTTTTGTGGAGGATATGAAAGCTACATGGCTAAGAAGATAATATGTTGTCTAATGATACATTCACCTAAACACAGATAGAATCCAATGCCATTTAGTCACATCCAATACTAATTGTAGGCACTAAACCCACGCGAAAACAATAGTTGGCAAAGTAAAATAATAATGAAGACAGTCACAAAAAATGAGAGTATCAACAGGTGGTTTCTGTTCAAGAATCCAGCCAAGAACAGAATAAAATTCATAGTGTTAGCAAGTTGGATCGAGCTTGGAGTTCTTCCTAAATGCAGATGAAAAAGTGTCTATGAAAGACAATAAAAAATTGTGAGTTCCTGGGACTAGGCTTTCCTCAACGTTTTGTCTTGGCTCTCTTTTGTAGCTTTACACCATCCGTTTGTCTCAGTTTGTCCAAAAAATAGAAAAAGTGATATTATTTGCAAAGAAACTATTTATGGAGAAGAAAATACTTTGCTAGCTAGAACTGTCAGGGGGACCAAGCTCAATCTCCTTTGAAGACAATTCGAACCGAGGCGCAGAGGTCCACTGATTTGATTGATTACAAGGGATTGCAAGTAGGTCTTAAGTTAAACGAAAGAAACTATACCTCAAAATGTAAATCTTCAGTGCAGAAATGAGAGGTAGTTATGAACAATCTGAAATGTCTCTTGATGGAGCTTGATTGTTGTATCAATTGATTTCTACGCAATGCAACACGAGATGTACAAATATGGACATGTTTAATAGCTCAATCGCTAACAGAATTCAAGGAGACCAAGAAACCAATATTTATTCATGTGGAAAAGACTACGTAGTTCAAATCAGAAATCCACATGGAAAGTACTTTTTAATACCTAAAAAATTCGTTCCAATTCTGTGTTCACTAAACTACAGTTTACAATCAAAACCCAAATTACTGATTTTTTAAATTTTGACAGATTTGAGAGAAAAATGACATGGAGATTCATTTTGAGAAAGTAAAGAAGAAAAGAAGGAAAGCCTAGTCCAAGAGCAAACAGGAAAACCTTGACTATTAAAATAAGATTTATATGATAATTTTATTACATTTATGTCATCAAATGATGAAGGGAAATCTAAAATCTTCCGAGTTATATTAGGTGATTTTTACCATTGGTGTAAAAAATACTATGATTCAGGTTTGAAGTATCAATGGTGTTCTCTAGGATTTTTACCACTTTCTTCACTACTATGATTTTTGGTGGTCTTCTTTTGGACTTCGATGCGTCTGGGCTTTTTCATAGTTTCGTGACAAGCCTTGGATTCCTCTTGAAAGAAACATAATTCCAAGGACCCTCTCATGTTATGGACCAAGGATTGCCGTGCCGGACGCGTACCGGCCGTGCCGCCCGGTATGTACCGGACCGGCTGCAAACCGGGGCAAAAAACCCCCCCGAATCGGTATCGGGGGGTGCCGGATATGTGCCGGGCGATACATACGGTATCGCCCGGTACGTACACGATACGTACCGTATCGGAGCTGTATCGCCGACAGCCTTCTTCCCACTTGCCACCGACAGCTTCACTTCACTGATTTATAGCCGGAGGGGAAGGAGGGAGGGAGGGAAGGAGGGAAGAAATTCCTAAGGAGGGAGGAGAGAAAGAGAGAGGGGAGGAACAGAGGAGCCGGAGGAGGGAGAAGAGGAGAGAAATAGGGGAGCCGGAAAGAGGAGAGAAAGAGAGGGGAAGGAGGGAAAAAGGAGAAAAAGAGAGAGGAGAGGAGGGAAAGAGGAGGGAAAGAGAGAGGGGAAGAACCGGAGGGGGGGGGGAGCACGAGGGGGAGGCGGAGCCGCGGAGGCGAGGGGGAGCACGAGGCGGAGGGAGGAGCCGGAGGCGGAGGCCGAGGCGGAGGCGAGGGCCGGAGGCGGAGGCGGAGGAGGAGCCGGCAGTGGAGGAGCCACTCGGGACCGCTCGGGAGAAGAAAGAGAGGAGGAGGCTCTCGGGAGAAAGAAAAAAGAGGCCTCGGGAGTGGAGCGCCTGGGGGGAAAGAAAAAAGAGAGAGTGGAGAGAGAGAGAGAGAGAGAGAGAGAGGAAGAAAAGAAAAAAAGAGGAGGGCCTCTGGAGTGGAGTGCCACCTGGGGAGAAAGAGAAGAGAGAGAGAGGTAGGAGGAGGGAGGAGAGAGAGACGAGGTAATTTTTTAATAATCAGTAATTAGTAGCTTTTTTTTTAATAATTATTGTTTTTAGCATTGTTTTTTAGCTAATAATGGTAACTTTCTAATAATTAAATGTATCATATGAAATTTTAAAATTTTATGTTAATAATCATTTTAGTTATTATATTACTTTCTGATGCTATTTAGTTTTTTTTATGACTTATTCATGTTAATTTTTAGTTAATTGCTGATGTTACTGATAAGCCTCATATAATATGTTATTTATTATTATTTTTTATTTAATGATGGTAATTAGTAGCTTTTTTTTTAATAATTATTGTTTTTAGCATTGTTTTTTAGCTAATAATGCTAACTTTCTAATAATTAAATGTATCATATGAAATTTTAAAATTTTATGTTAATAATCATTTTAGTTATTATATTACTTTCTGATTATGTTTAGTTTTTTTTTATGACTTATTCATGTTAATTTTTTGAGCTGTTGATTACGTGTCATGTATTGTATTATACTACTTTGATATGTTTTCACTCTACTTTAGTATAAGAGATTATATTTGGTCAATTGAAGATGTTGAAAACGGGTGAATTTCACTCATCTGGACCGGCACCGGCACGTACCGTCCGGCACCGGCGCGTACCGGCGGCGCGTACCGTACCGGTGGGTTGCCGGCACGGCGCGTGCCAACGGCACGGCAATCCTTGTTATGGACTATCTTGAAAATTTCTGAAAGTTTAGGATTTTCTGCAAAGGTGGACATGAATATCTTCCTCTACTCAACAGTCTCTTAATACTGGCCACACATGACACATGTGGCTCTGTCCCGACATGTCTTTTCTCAGCAATCTCTTCTTAATCACTAGCACCAAATCAGTACTCCTCTTCTTAATCACTAGCAACAATGCTACTGTCTCTTGAACACTCCTCTCATCTTCTTCCCTTCTCTCTCTCTCCCTCTAATCAGATTCATTCACCTCTTGATGCGTGTTTCCATCTCTTTCTGCACTGATTTCATGGCTCAATGTTCGTTCAGTTGGCTTCGGTGGTAAGTGGTGAACTATCAATATGGGTTTGTGTCACAGACATTTATATATCTAGATTCAAAAATGAGTCACCTAGAAAGACTATACTTTGGAAATTGGAAGTATATATGAAAGACAATCAAAAATTCGAATAACTAATATATTGAACTCAATGCTTTGATAGCGTAAAACTACTAGGAAGGTTGTGCCACATTTATATGAATTAAATGGAGCTGAAGCATAAATCTCACTTGACCATGGAAACAGCAAGTACTTGAAACTTCTGCGGTCCACAACCATGTCTAAAATCTAAAGAATTAAGGAACAAGCACATTCATGTAATGAATGGTAAGAACTACAAAAATCAGTGAACAGAGAAAATCATATAATGCCACAAAAATCATATAATCCCTTCCTTCTTGTTAATAACACCATCATATAATGCCACAAAAATCTAATCACAGCAAAAGCAGTGAATAACATCATCATATAATGCCACAAAAATCATAGAAGATAACATATTGTCTTCTTAATTCCAATCACAAAACGTATGAGCCATCAAAATGAACAGAGAAAATCCAATTTTTTGAGAAATAGAGAGAGAGATCCAAAATTTAGAGCACAAAAAAAGCAAAAGAGAACCATATTTAGATAAGAATAATCCCTTCCTTCTTGTTAGAAGAGAAGAGATCCGTGAGTGAGAGAGAGAGAGTGGGATGTGGGTTTTGGGGGAGGGGTACCAGTAGGGTGCCTGACACCTTGACTCTTCCGAGTCCGATTCGAGTCTCCAACGGCCTTTGCCAAGAACTCTATGCGTGGGTTGCTGCGAAGAGCAAGGAAGCCAGTCTTAGTCTCAGAGGAGGAATACGATCGATCACTAATAATGGAAACAGATAGAGAAAAAGAGGGAGAGAGGTGGCTAGGAGGGGAAGAAAGAGAAGGATCTCACCTTCTTACCCTTTGATGTCACCACGATCCGCCGGAAGGGAGTTTTGGCGGCGACGAGATTACGGTGAACTCGCCAGAGACTCCATTGATGGAGAGAGAGAGAGGGGGGTTTCTATCGGGAGAGCCGCCGTCTCGATCGGGAGAGATGGGCGGCGGATGGGAGCTACGATGGCAACGAGATCACCCGAAGCTCATCCGAGAGAGAACCTCGCAAAAGAGACCATGGGCAGAGACCATCGGGGAAGAGGGGTTAGATCGGGGTTTTATTTTCGTTTTCTGGACTTGGTGAAAACGATTAAAAAGCGCTTTCATCATTTCCAGAAAACACTGTTTTCATTTCCTGAAAACGTTTTCTACAGCTTAACACACCAAACATGTTTTCAGGATATGTTTTCATTTTCAAGAAAATGATAACAGAAAACATCTAAACCAAACAGGGCCTAATATTTTGTTCCTTGCAGGCGAGGCCTAATCTCATGCACGTCGAATCTAAAGTCGGGCCAAACTAAAGATTTGGGCCTGCAGTTGTGACCAACCCAGGTCCACAGACAAAATTGTTTTTCCGAAGTGCAAACAGAATGGACTGGGCCAGTGTGCGGGCCGTATTTTCTGGCCTCTGAGCCAGTCAGAGACTCACAGCGCCCATACGGGCATGGCCACCATGCAACAAAATCAGGTCGGGTTGGGCTTAGATCAGGACCATGAATCTCTTCCATTAGACTACCATGCACCACTGAATATACTAGCCAAGTGGAACATGTCAAATTGGGCCCGGTCAAACTCCATAGTCCATATCAGAACCAAGGCCCGGAGCTACATGGCTTCCTTAGGTCAGAGCCAAGCGAAGTCAACTTTTGAGTCGAACCAGCCACTACAACAAAAATGGGCTATACCAGTGATTTTCTACCAGCGTTTGTATAAAACCGCTGGTATAAATGGTCTACTCCAGCAACCCCAAAAACTACTGGCTTTCACAGGATCTTTACCAGCGGTTTAGGCTGGCCGCTGGTGTTGGCAGTTCTAAACCAACGTTTTTGGACTGTTGGCATAAGTCAAGGAGAATTAGCCATTCATATCCTATACCATGGATGATAAGCGCTGGCATAGCAGCATTTTGAGACCGCTGGCATAGGTATAATAGCCTAATTGGAGAGTCCCGCGCACCCCTCCCGCCCATCTATCAATTTCACCTAACCCTAACCCCTCCCCTCTCATCTGACCACTTCTCTTCTCTCCAGCCGCCGCCTCCACTCCAAGGGCACCATCGCCCATTCCTGGCTACCCCATCCACACCAGCGACCTTGCCGGCAACCACCTCCACCCTAGCCACACCTTAACCACCACCCCTCTCTCTTTCTCCCTCTCTTCCCTCACCTCCAAGCTACACCGATTCCCCGCCGTCTACCGCCATAGCACCACAGCCCACCTCCGTCTCCGTCGCGGCCACTCGCGGCTCTCCTCCTCCACTCCGACGCGATCTCCCTCGAAGTCCTTGCGTCGTCGACAACCTCTAGCTCGCACCTCCTCCACCCCATCGCCCGAGCTCCCACCATCGTCTCAGGCCTCCGACACCCGACGGCCCGCTCCTCCCTCCTCGCGGATCCAGCACCACCTTCCCCGCATCTCCATCGTCCTCGGCCTCCCAGCGCCGTCCACCTCCAGATCCCGCCATAGCACCACACCCCACCTCCGTCGTCGTCGCGGCCACTCGCGGCTCTCCTCCTCCACCCCGACGCCGCTCCGATCTCCCTCGAAGTCTGCCTCCTCCACCCCATCGCCCGAGCTCCACCCCATCACCCGAGCTCCCACCTCAGGGGTCCGACACCCGATGGCCCGCTCCTCCCTCCTCGCGGATCCAGTGCCGCCTTCCCCGCATCTCCATCGTCCGCGGCCTCCCAGCGCCGTCCACCTCCAAATATGATTTGTTTGCCAAGGAAGAGGTGATGGTTTGATTCTTGGACCCATGCCGTATGTTTCAATCCAAAGATGCATTTGATGGAAATGGGATGGTTTGATTCTTGGACCCATTTCCTCTGTTTCAATCTAAAGAGGCAAACTTTGATCGAGAGGGATGTGAGGGAGTTGGCGTAGCTATTGTCCAAATTGAACCCATCGGCGAAGGAGTTTGTGATGTCGTCCTATGGAGGCGGCGGTTGGAAAGCCAATGGCAGGTTGTCGGCGGATGCGCCGGTGTTTGTGTCATTGATGGAACACTATAGCAATGGTTGTAGTAATAGTGGGAGTAGCAACAAGGACTTCAGCAGCGATGGATCGTCGAGCAATCGGAACAATTAACTGCATCGCATAGTAAAAATTCTCTTCATCCTTTTTCTGGGCTTTTAATTTTGTTTGCCAAGAGATTTGTTGACTATGATTTATTTGCCAAGGATGAAGACATCACTATACTTTGTCAAGGATGAAGACATCGCAGGTATGGTGTATGGTTATTTGACTTCTCCTGTTTTGGACTTGAGTGTGAATCGTTTCTCGGGTCCCATTCCCTCTGAGATTGGAAACTTGGGCAACATTAGGAAAATGTAGGTTTCTGCTGGCATTAGTTGGTATTATACTTCCATGTAAGTTGGATACGTGATCTTCTCTGAGTTCTATTATGGCTTCTTTTTTCTACAGAAATCTACATTCTAATGGATTTACCTGAGATGTACCTCCCGGGCTTGTTAATCTTCCATGGCTTGCTGAGGTTCAGTTAGATAGGAAAAAACTCAGTGGACAAATTCCTGAAAGCGATTCAATTGCCCCTTCCTTTCATGGAATGTAAGCGATCTTCTTTATATATTGATCGTTTTGTACTATAAATTTGTAGATTCCTTTACTGGTCTGCTAGCTCCATTGAAGTAAAAGAACTAAGTTTGGTTCATTCTGGACTCAAAACAAAATCAATCAGTGCTCTTAGTAGCCAATGACACAATTACCGTTTTCTTGAATTTCATTCTAGCCAAAAATGTTGAGAGAAGAACACCGCATCGCTATAGCTAAGTTAATTTTGGATGGGTATTTCCTTCACTAGCTGTTCTAAAAAAAAAGTATGAACATGTCAATCGTAGGATGAGGTTTTGCATTAAGATTTGACAGTATTGTCTAACCTACACCTCTTTTCTCATAGTATAGGTGTTATCCTACTTTGACTAATCATGTTAACTTGGATTTTTGTGTATAATTTATGATTGGCTTGCATCATATATTTGGTATTTTCTAATGTGCTATGAAGGGTTATATGCTATTCTATTGACTATAGAAAAGGTACTTGTCAACGGAAATGCTTGTTCTTTTGATTCTTTCTAAATGTATCATGGTTTGTTTCTTTAATTTTGTACACTGTCAACATCAATTGTTGATGAGAATATAAAATGTCATATTTTTCTCCCTTAATGTTTGGTTTTCTATATCTATTTTGTGCCTAAATGTACTCATTATTCTTATATTTTGATTTAGGATATAATTGGAGACCTTAAGTGGAAAATGAAGCTAATTGAGCAATTCTGGACATTCTGCACAGCAGTTAGTAATTTGAACATAACTTCTTCATACAAACTCTGATTGGGATGATCCAGGATGCTTTGGAAAGCTAAAGAAGAGCTCTACAACGTTAATGTTTTGCGTTTTGTGTGATACCGACTCCAGAAAGACAGAAAAATCGCGGAATAGGTCAGGTCTGAAGTTGCTGCATTTTTGGACGAGATTCGTGTATAGAGGATTCCAGATTTGATGCAAGAAGATTCCAGCTGGATACCACTTTCTTTCCCAGTTATATTAGGACTTTATTTTCTAATAAGCTGGCCTTAATTGGTTAGATTTGCTTATTTTTAATTGAGGAGAGTGTTTAAGTTTTTGGAAAGTGGGCAGCATATGGAAAAGAGGAAAGATTAGTGGGAGAGGACTCTCACGTTCCTCTATCCCACGTGCCCCTCTCTCTCACTCATCTATCTCTCATATATAAGGCTGCCACTACCTCTCACGGGGGGCTCTCTCCTTTCTCTTTAGTTTTTCTTTTGTTTTCTTTCTTTTCTTTTGAGTTATTCATGGCCCTGCGTGGCTAAACTTTGATACTTGGTCGAAGGATACGGAAACCTCGGAATCAATAAAACTGTGATATCTAATTAGTTTTTATTGTTCAATTTATGCTTTGAGTATTGAATATTCTTCTGTGTTTATTTTCATGATTGTCTTGTTTAATTACTAGGAGTGCTACTAGTTTATTATTCATTGCGATCTACTGCTAGGTTGGATATCAAATCCGAAATTGTTTGATCCCTCTAATCTGCGAAGCAACTGAGATCTATTGATTTACTGCGTTTCAGAGATTAATAGATCTTAGGAAGAATATTCGACTAGATTAAACGCAACCGCTTGTGCTTGTGTTGTTTAGCTTCATCGATCTCCCTATTCTTAAGGCTTCTACTAGATTAAACCTACAGCGCTTGTCTTAGGTTGTTTAGTAGTTAGGGTTAATTGGATCGCTTGTTTCTAATTAACTATGATTGAGAGATTCGAATTTTATTCGAACGGTGAATATTCATGGTATGAATTGATTGATACTTGCATCAATGATCAGTTGTCAGATTCTGATGGTGGATGTTGACTTAGACCAAGGTTAGTTCTTCTGATTGACTTCGCTCTTTAATTTTAATTATTTCTTAGTTTCTTTTCGTTATATTCAAAACCCCTTTTTTGGTCATGAAGCACAAAACTAGGCTAGGCACTCCTCGTGGGATCGACCCTTGCTCGCACTACTACATTTGTTTTGAAGAGTACTGGATTTATTTTTGAGTGCCTGCGACAGCACATCAATTGTTTGTTCTACTTATGTTGCATAGGTAAATGATTTAGCAAGTGCAGATCTTAACTTATGCTCCACCTAGTACGGTATATAGTATGAGGCGGTAGGGATGCCTATTGACATGGTTGGTCTTTCATTGACTTAGTGGTAGTATGTATCATGGTTGTTTCCTTAATTTTGTGTATAATCAAATACTAATTGTATTGATTTTTCTGGATAGGTACATGATTCAGCTAGTCCTGAATTTAACTTGCACTCTTCAACATCGAGTCATGATCCTGCATCCACCGAAAATGGTAAATACACTGTAACTTTTAAAGATCGAATCTTATTATAATTAGATAGCTATTTTAGTTGAATATGGATTGCAAATTGAGAAAACATTATCTTATTGGTGGTGTTGTGATAAATTTGTATTTCTCATGCAGGTACCCTAGAACCGTGAGCATTAATGGAAGATTTATATGATCAGGCTTACTTTCAAGGAATATTTTGGATATATAAATCTTTCAGCTAAGGAGTGTAGTAGTAGGTACTATCAGACGCAATATATGGATTTGTATTCTCGCTGAAAATTAAATGCTTGTTTTGTATCATTTTGGATACTTGGAAATCCTACATTTGATGTATTCAATCAGGTTGTTGGTCTTTCTAATTTTTTTGAAATTTTTTGCTTCTTTGGAAATTTGGAAATGGATTAGTTAATATCATTAATTTTAAAGTATACAAAATAAGTGGCCAATATCACGTTTTCTTGCATTCTATGGCAGCAGGTGAAACATCGTTGGCCTAGATGTCCTACATCAGCAGCCAGTTTGTTGCTTTACCAGCGGTTTTTTTGTCATTTGAATACGTTTTAAGATCATATACTCACATGTTTTTAGCACTCTATACCAGCGGTTTTGTGATCGCTGGTCTAGACAGCCAAAACCAGCGGCCAGTTTGTAACTAGACCAATATTTTTTTGGTCACATTTGATCATGCGTGAAGCCCATATACCAGCGGTTTTTGACGTCCTATAGCAACAGTTATTGAACCGCGGGCGTAGTATCTACTATACCAGCGGCCGATTTTAGTTACCAGCGGTCACTAAAACCGTTGATATAGCCTAAGCCAGCGCCACCAAAGGCAACGATTCATGACCGCTGGTGTAGGCTATGCCAGTCAATGTATATGTCTGGTCCAGTAAGGCCCAACGGCCTGGCTGGACACGTCTAGAGCTAGCCAGCGATCATGCTCAAGCATAATTGTTGGCAAATTAGAGGACTCTTTGAGTCTTGAGATAATCTGCCAGGAAGACAATTATGGCTTCATGAATGACTCAAAAGTCAAAAGTATATATATAGCATTAAGGCATACACAAACGATTGTCTGCGAGTCTTTACTGTCTGGAGTGCTGATTGGTGCACGTGCCATGTGGCATGTGCACTTCATATTATTCAATCGATTCATATACATGCTTATTGGTAGTGATCTACCGATAGACATGTACAATCTATCAATACCCCACTACCAATAGGTTCGTTGTCGATTCATATAAGACCTGTTTGGATACCGCGAATCGCGCGGACGCCGAAATTAGGATCCGTCCCGCGGGATCCAAACACACGGATCCCGCGGATTGGAATCCGCGCGTCCCCGGATCCCGCGAATCCAATCCGGCGCGCGCCAAACAGCCCCATAGATGCCTATCGATATCCCACTATCGATACATACCTATCGGTAGCCTACTATCATATACATATATGTGAAATGCACATACCACGTGGGATGTGCACAAATCATTTATGTACTATCTAATATTTCCCCTCACATCTTCCTGTGTAATTGTCAATGAAGCTGAGTGAAGGACTCCGATCAAAAGTTCTATCTTCCTCCCTCACACATCAAAGATGTATACATTCCTATCCCATCCATGGGGCACTGTTATCTTGTCAAGTATAGTCTGATCAAATAGCAGCTATATGGATATGAAGACATCTACAGCTGCAGCTCTTTCATGGCATGACCATTGGTCTCATGGCCACCTTCTTCCTCACCGTTGGGGGAGTCATCGTCGTCCATGAATCGCTTCCAGAACCAATGGCGCTTCCAGACTTTGTCCGTCATCTCCTCGATGGGCACATTCTTCGTCTCCGGGAGGAGGAACAGCACGAATACCGACATGATGACGACCCACGCGGAGAAGAAGGCAAAGATGAGGTACTTCATGTGGCAGAGCATGGATAGGAAGGCCTGGGCGATGACGAAGGTGAAGAGCAGGTTGACGCACACCGTCACGCTCTGCCCGGCCGACCGGGTCTCCAGCGGGAAGGTCTCGCTGGGAATGAGCCAGCCGAGAGGACCCCACGACCAGGCAAAGGACGAGACGAAGGTGCAGATGAGCACCACCACGAAGATGCCGTAGCCGCCTTTGAGTTTGTCAGAGTGGTCGGTGACATAGACGCCAAGGATGACGGAGACGAGGACCTGGGAGATGAACATCTGCACGCCGGCTTCTAGGAGGAGCACGCGGCGGCCTGCCCTGTCCACGGCGTAGATGGAGACGATGGTGGAGAGGACGTTGACGGCCCCGGTGATGACGGCGGAGTAGAGGGACGCGTCGCTCTTGAAGCCGAGAGTGTTGAAGAGGACTGGTGCGTAGAACATGATGGCGTTGATACCGGTGAATTGCTGGAAGA
Source organism: Narthecium ossifragum (assembly GCA_963920575.1). Lineage (NCBI taxonomy): Eukaryota > Viridiplantae > Streptophyta > Magnoliopsida > Dioscoreales > Nartheciaceae > Narthecium > Narthecium ossifragum. The sequence goes on along the minus strand of OY986974.1, from coordinate 11,242,750 downwards.
TCTGCAGAGGGAAATTTTTTTTGACATTATTTAGTTTCAACTTTAATCGTGCCAAGAAACGTAGCAATAAAATAAAAGGGGTTGATATTACATTTCATCTTAAACAATTCTTACATATCATATTAAGAATTTTAGTCATAGTAAAAATCTTTACAATTCTAATTCAATCTCGGCTTGGAATCGACTAGACTAGGATCGAGTTAAAACTCGCAAGACTCAAAGTCGACCTTTCGAACTTAATCAAGCCTATAATATATAATGTTAATCAAGCTCAGCTCACAAGCTTTGAGTCGAGCCTATAAGTGGTCGAGCTCCATAAAAATTTGAGTCTTTTTTGTGAGATTTATCTCAGCTCAAGCTTAAACTTAACCGAATTCAAGTTGAGCTTAACCTAACTCGAGCATGACCTATTCGATTAAAGCTCGGCTTGAACACAGCCTAGGATGATGTTAGCCTAAGAAATTCATGATGAAGGATTTTGAAACAGATTTTTACAAAAAGAACCGCAGTTATGATATATTATTCTAAAGAAGGTGAGGCCATAAATACCTGCATGGCAACAGCTATAACAAGCTGTGGCCGGTTCCTACGCTTGAGAAGGTTGCGGAAGGGGTGCTTGACCTGTTGAGCAACACGGCTAGCGTCGAGGATCTCATTGAACTCAGCCTCCACGTTGTCTACGCCGCGGATCCTCCGGAGCACAGCCTTGCCTTCCTCCAACCGGCCCCGCTCTATGAGACTGTTAGGGGTATCGGTCACCATCAAAGAGCCCATGGTTAGGAGAACTGCCGGCACTCCGGCGAGTGCAAGTGAAACCCTCCATCCCCATCCGTGGATCCTGTACAGTATTCATATATATAATTATATAGCCAAAATGCCAATGTAACAAAAGGTTATCTATTACCCTTTTATGTTTTTAATAGTGAGTTAAAAGAGGTAATTAATGATATTCTTACCTGCTTGTTCCATAGTTAACGAGGTTGGCGAAGAGGATGCCAATGGTGACATTGAGCTGAAACAAGATGTTCAAACCTCCACGGATTCTTGTTGGCGCAATCTCGGAGAGGAACAGTGGAACAGCCTGCGTAAAATAGCATAATTAAACACGAACTAATTAACATGATTGGAGCATTTTGGAATAAATCGAGCAAAACTAGAGGCCCACATATTCAGGGTCTTAGTGCTCATCTGTCTATCTTTATAAACTAGGGAGATTTGTCGATAAGTCTGAACCTTAAGCCGTTTACTACCTACTGAACCGAAATGCCCCTCCTATATATCTATATATATCCATACCCTACCCCCATACCCCCCCCCCCTCCCCATCTGCCGCCTATCCTGATCTCCCTGTCCATCACCGATCCGGAGCTCCACATCACCAATCTGTAACTCACCGTCTGTCATTGATCCCGAGCTCCCCGTCGTCGATCCTGATCATTCCGTCGTCGATCCCGAGCTCCTCGTCTGTCGTCGATCCCGAGCTCCCCCGTCGTCAATCCTGATCTCTCTGCCCATCGGATATTCTGAGCTCCTCATCGCCGATCTTGATCTCCCGGTCACCGATCCCGAGCTCCCCGTCGCCGATCGAGATCTCTTTGTCCGATCCCGAGCTCCAAGTCCGATCCCAAGCTCCTCGCCGCGATGCCGTCGGATCAACAACGGCGGGTGGGTTGTGGCGAGGAAGATGGGTTCGCCGGAGGTTGATCGCCGGCCATGCGGACCTTAGGAATGCCGAGTTGTAGCGAGGAAGATGGGTGAACCTGGATTTAGTTTCCGATGTTGACGATGAAGGCGTCGGGGACGAGCTGGACGGTGACCCAGTGGCCGGCCTTGCGGACCTGTAGGCTACGGACTCAGTCATCGGCGACGAGGACGATGTCTCCAACGGCAAGATTTTCTATTTTTATATATTATTTGCTTTCCACAATTTTATTAGTTACTTTCCACAATTCTGATGGTAGTTATTTTCCACAATTATGGTAGATATTTTCCACAATTTTCATTGTTACTTTTCACAATTGTATTGTTTACTTTCCACAATTATGGTAGTTTCACATTTTGGTTTATAGTTACTTTCCGTAGTTCTGGTAGTTACTTTCCAAAATTCTGATATTTACTTTCCACCACAATTTTAATAATTACTTTCCACCACAATTCTCTAAAGCTATTTTTTTAAAATGAAAAAATAGCTTTAGCTTCCACGGTAGTTACTTTCCACAATTCTTGTACTTACTTTTCACCACAATTTTAGTAGTTACTTTCCACCACAATTCTCCGAAGCTATTTTTTGAAAATGAAAAAATCACTTTAGCTTTCACGTTAGTTACTTTCCGCAGTAATTAGTTTTCACAAATAATATGTGAAAGAATCAGGTAAAAAATTGAAAATATGGGGGAAATCAAGAAAAATAGTGGGGGATTTTCACTTTCAATTATTTGAAAATGAAAAAATAGCTTTAGCTTCCACCATAGTTACTTCCCACCATAGCTATTTTCCACGGTCGTATCAGAATGCACGATTTAAAAGCAACTAACATAATGCACAATTGAAACCCTAGGTTGCACAACTGAACATGAACTAGTTACCAGTGGTTTCGTCGGGGACGAGCTGATTCAGCCGGGTGGAGCCGGGAAGAGCCACCCTAGATCCGCCTCATCCGCCAGCCATCGGCACAATCCAATCTCTCCGTTGTCGATCCAGACCGCCGACCGTACCTCCTAATTTTTACTAATTCTTTGAGATTTTTTTCTTTGATTTCCCTCTCCTCCTGCTTAGACCCGCTTGTGGCTCATTGGCGGCTCACCAACGAGCCCCGAACGAGCCAGGGCCTCATCGTCCCGGCTCCACCCGGCTGAATCAGCTAGTCTCCGAGTTGACGATCACCCCCACACCTCAAAACCACGACCAACACGGCCGCAATCACCCCCAGCTTGATCTCCGACATCCTCGACCCTTCATCGGCCTTAAATCCCCTTCTTCCGTCGTCGACGGTCACGGACCAAACCCACCACAGCCGGCTTCATTCCTATCTCCCAATCCATGGCTTCTCCTCTCGGAATCCAAGGTCGCGACCTCATTCCGACGTTTTCCTGGCGTCCCCAAGCTCTGCCGAGCATTGGCATCGCCGATCAACGCAAACGCCGACCTCTACTTCCTCCAACATGACCGTCGCCAACCATCCTAAATCCGCCTCCTACGTTGGCTAATAGTCCAATCCAAGCCGGTGGATCAACTGCCAGGCCGTAGACGCCCCTTCCTCCATCAACTCTGGCGACCTACCTTCCTCACCGGCGATCAACCTCCGACGAGTCCTCAGCCATTGGATGAAAGAAGGGTATTTTAGTCATAAATGTTTTATAGTTGTCAATTAGAGAACTAAACAACTTAAGAACTTCTATCCGAACTATAGAGCAAAAAAGATCTTCTAACAAGACTATTCACCAATTATCCGTATAAACTAATGTCTTATGACGTGACATCTGAGTCATATGTCATGTTATAATCAAAGTATATTGACTGAATAAAAAGAAAGAGAGGGAGAAAGACGATAGTGGGGATGAGTGGGATGAGTGGTTATTCATGCCAGGTGACACGGGCCCTGGCACGGGGGCCCACATGGTTTTCATATAATAAATCATCCCTTAGTTTTCAAATAAATCTTAAGGGTGGTGTTACCGCCAAAAATTGGCATATTTTGAAGGACAAAAAGAGGGTCAAAATTGGGACATGATGGACTCAACCGTCGCTGATCACAGAGGACAGCTGCCAGAAGTCTTCAAATAAATCTTAATTCGAACGGTGAATATTCATGGTATGAATTGATTGATACTTGCATCTATGATCAGTTGTTGGATTCCGATGGTGGATGTTGACTCAGACCAAGGTTTGTTCTCTTGATTCAACATGTTTTTTCGCTTTAGATTATTTCTTTGTTGTTTTCCTCACGTTTAAAACCCCCCTCTTTGTTCACTAAGCACAAAACTAGGCAGAACACTCTTCGTGGGATCGACTCGTACTAGCACTACTACATTTGTTTTGAAGGGTACTAGATTTATTTTTGAGTGCCTGCGACAGCACATCAGGGGCACACATGGAGTGCAATCGTCAAAGGTCATGGGGTCACGGGAAGAAGTTGTATAAATGTCTTATGAAAGAAAAGAATTGTAACATGAACACAACCCAATCAATGAATTCTCTTTATTTCCTCTGCTTCTACTATCTAGGAGTAGCATAACTAATACTTCTTCTACCTAGGAGCAGCATAGCCTTACTCTACATAAGAGTAGGAGTAGCCATTAATCTACCTAGGAGTAAGAGTAGCTTTCAATCTTCCATAGGAGTATTCACAACCATAACACAGACTTAGATTTAGAACTTCCAAAAGTCATCTTAATTGAGCCACAGTAGAACCCATCATCCTCCTAATCATCTCCACGGTTGGCACACCTCACGTGTCTGGCGACCACACACCTATGTCGGGCGCACCTATTTTTGTTCTTTTTTTTCAGGGAATAAGTTTAGCGACCACGATAGGAGGCCAAAAATGACATCTAAGTCTATGATCATTGGTCCCTATGACCAACATGATCCTAACAATCAACAACCAGACCAAAACCCACAAGGTTCATCCTCGACCGCTGATAAGCACAGCGATGATTCTTGGCAAAGTCAGACTCAAGAAACCGTCACCGAGTTATAGAAAACTATAGATGGAATATAGGATATGCTTAATGAGTAGTTAAACCGAGTAGTCGACACCCTGACTGCGCAAAAACCGTCATCGAGTTACATAAAACTATAGATGGAATACAGGATATGCTCAAGGAGCAGTTAAATTGAGTAGTCGACACCCTGACTGCGCAGAAACATCCATCATACCAAATCTCTCAAACCACAATCATAACCAAACAGGGTCACTCATCCCAGAGGAGCCGCCACAGTCTACGGAGGAGATAGTGGTTGAGCCCCTCCTAGAAGAGCACAATGACGACAAGCAGAGGTTGATATCTGAGCTTGGATAGGTCATCATCATGGAAGCAGATTCAAAGCTTGTGATGGAAGATCGACTCAAGCTCAGGGGCAGCAGAGCAAGGGTGAATACATCGATGGCATTGATGACGATGGCATCAATGACATCGGAGACGGCAACACCATCGACGACGTCGACGACAACGACGACATCGACAACTTTGATGAAAGAGGCGTCATCCACGACGACGGCGATGTCGACGACGACGACGGCGACATCGACAACACTGTCGACTACATCGAATCTGAGTGTACCTACATCGTCCCCATAGCTAACCCGTTGGTCACGGTGTAGTTTCCGTTTGACCCGGGGGGGGGGGGGGGGGGCAAACTTTGGTCAACGAGATCACACCTCACCATCCCATACCCTGACGTGTTCTTGACCATGCTCTTTGAGACATCGAGTGAAAAGTAGCCTCAAGGGCCTCGGCTCGATCACGCCATCGAGCTCTCGAGCCTCCATCTCCATCACATACGTCGAATCCTCAAGCCTTTGATCACATACATCGAACCCCTCGAGCCTTTGCTTCAATCATGAACGATGAGCACTTCGAGGCCTTCATTCCGAGGAAGTAGTGCGCGAACGGGACTCGAGCATGCTATGTACAAGAACGTAGCATACATGCTGGCATTAACAAAAAAAATTCAGCTCCAACCCACAACGTCGACGTCGAATTGCGGATGAGGTTGAGGGAGTGCTTGCTTCAACCCAGGTACACACCAACTTCCAGGACGATGAGCTTGCGGATGGTTAGATCTGGGGGTTGAGGTTTCACCGGGCTTGGATCGGCAGCTAGCGATGTCCGTCGGACGTCGGGGTCGATGGAGGAAAGGTCGCAAGACCCCCGATCCAACAGTTCCAACATCTTGAAGCTTTGCGAGACCCCTGGAGGGTCGCCGTTGACAATCGCCTATGAAAGAAAGATGGCTCGAAACCGATGCGATCCTGGAGAGCTCGAAATCGACACGACCTCAGAGGGCTCGAAGCCGATGCGATCTTAGAGGGCTCGACGCCGATGAGATATGATGTTCTTTCTCAACATCTGGACAATGTCAGAGCCGATTGGATCTCGGAGGGCTCGAAGCGACTCGGGCTTGCATCTTTGTTGGCGTCCTAGAGCCTGGCGAGGATGCCGCGGAAGGACGCCATCTACCCCTTCACCAGCTCTGTCTCCTCCAAGAAGCGTCTGAGGTCCTCATTGGTCCTAGTGGCCCTCTTGATGCCAAGGATGTCATCGGCGGCGTGGCTTTCTTCACAACAGAACCAGCTCGCTCACCAGAGTCATACAATCTCAGCGTGCACTGCCACGGCTGCAACACTATCTTCCCCACATCTGACGAGATCCGAGGCGAGGGAAATCTAGCGAACCATCCCATGAGGTCCGATGAAACAAAGGAGTAGAAGGAGCTGGACCAATAGCTTTCATCGGAGTTGGATCCTGGCGAACCAAGGCTTGATCGAGGTCAAGGCTGGTCAAAGAGGCGTCTCACTAGCTTGATCGAGGTTGAGGCTGGTCAAAGGGGCGTCTCGCCAGCTTGATCGAGGACGAGGCGGGTCAAAGGGGTGTTGCGAAGCTGGATCCCGGCAATCCACGACTTGATCAAGGTCGAGGCGGTGTCGCGTTGTTGGATCCCGGAGAACCAAGATGTGATCGAGGGAGAGGCTGGCCAGAGCGGCATCACGGAAGGCCTCGAGTGCAGGGGTTTCAGGAAGATTTAAAGGTCACCGAGCAACTCGCTTGATCATACCATCGAGTTCATTCAACGGCTAGAGATCAATGTCACTTAATACACAACCTCGAGGACCTCCACTCGATCATGGCATCGAGGCCTCATAGCCTTAGCTCGATCTTGTCATCAAAACCTCCAAAACCATTGCATCGATCACATACGTCGAAACCCTAGACGCATCCATCCCGTACACGCATGTCGGGTCCCTCGAGGCCCCTTCAAGCTTCATGCGAGAGGTGCATGCTTGTGTATGATGGAAGAGGCGATAGCGACGTGAAATAGATGATGAACGACGTGGTCGATGAGGGGCTTGCATGGCTTGTGCTCGGCGATGGTAGAACTACGACTCCTCTGAGGCTCACAGTCAACACATGCCCAACTCTTTACTACTTACTCTTATCTCTTCACCGCCCAACATGTGGTCCCATCACCTCTCTTTATTATTACTCTCCCACCTCCCTGCCTCCATGAGTCAAGCTTCCTCTGTTAGATCATATGACCTCATAAAGATCAAGGCTCATGGTGGTCTAGATCTAACGACCATTATTTGATACTCGGCACCCAAGTCTCGAGCGCTTCCTTCGCTCGATTAAGACATCAATCCTATCAAAATCTACTTTTCTGTCGAAAACTTATCATCAGATGGCCCTGAACCTGATGCCATTATTTTTCCATGAGAGTTTTTCAACTCACACGGAAAAAAGGGCATTTGTGTTACCGCTAAAAATTGGCATATTTTGAGGGTCAAAATTGGGACATGATGGACTCAACTGTCGCTGATCATGGAGGACAACTGTCAAAAGTCATGAGGCAATCACATGAGATCATGGTAGAACATGGAGTGCAACTATCAGAGGTCATAGGGCCATGACAAGAAGTTGTATAAATGTCTTATGGAAGAAGAGAATTAATTGTAACACGAATACAACCCAATCAATGAATTCTCTTTATTTCCTCTGATTCTATTATTTAGGAGTAGTATAACTAGTATTTCTTCTACCTAGAAGTAGCATAACCTTACTCTATATAGGAGTAGGAGTGGCCATTAATCTACCTAAAAGTATGAGTAGCTTTCAATTTTTCATAGGGGTAGCCACAACCATAACATAGACTTAGATTTAAAATTTTTAAAAATCCTTTTAATTAAAATACGGTAGAACTCATCATCTTTTTTATCTTCTCTATTATTGACATACTCACGTGACTAGTGATCACGCGGGTGGGCGCACCTATTTTTCAGGGAACAGGTGGCTAAAAAGTGAATTCGAATTGATTTGGTTATTAAACTATTTGCACCGGCCAGTGACTAATAATCGAGACTTCCCATCCTACTTTGACGTGACACAACTTGAGTCCCACGCGGAGGATTCTTTGGCCGACATACACGTATAAAAACACATGGCAAAAACTATAATGGGAAATCCATAATGGGAATGCTAGCTCAACAGATGACAAGGAAACAGCTCAACAAGGACCAATCGCCAACCCAAAATTGAAAAGGTTTTCCAGTCTTTTCCTACATAGGCAGCAAAAGTCTGGACGAGGACGTCTCTAATATATATGACAAAGGACTTGTTCCATTATTCCAGGGTTTTGATTTGATCCTCTCTTCCAGCCATGAAAATTAAGTGTTATTTCCACACCACAACCATAAGAACCCATGTTTGCCACACCCTTTTGAAAAAGTTTGTAACAGCTTTAGCCTAGTGCTATTCAAAAGCAGCAAACTAAGATTCCCAACACTTTGTTCACGGAATAGAGCTCAACTAGAAAGAGCCATACCAACCATTTTATAGCCACATACTTAATAACCATACCAACCTATATATCTTACTAAACCATTTATGTTAACATAGCATATCATGCTCAATATTGATCATAAGATAAATCAAAGACATGAAAATGAAGGGATCATTTTTACCTGATTGGCGAAGCCAACGCCGCAGCCGAGGAGGATGCGGCCGATGATGAGCATGGCGAGGTTCATGGCGGTACCGTTGAGGATGACACCGAAAATGAAGAAGGTCCCGGCGATGAGCATGGTGATCCTCCGGCCGAGCTGTCGGGTGGTGTACGAGGCGGCGAAGGTGGCAGTGAGCCCTGCCAGGTACAGGGACGAGGTGAACAGCTGAAGCCCTTGGTTGTCATACTTGCAGTAGTTACTGTCCAACCCTTCATGCTTCCGTCGGTACACCGCAGGGAAGAACTTCAACAGGAAATCATCCATAGATGTCACACCACCTGGTTGTCAAAATTGCATACATGTCATTTGATCATCATCAGACGGTATCATGCTGCATGCATGGATGCGGCATTAATAAAGTCTAAAACATAATAGAAGATTATTTCTACTGTTGACCAACGACCAGAACCTGCAGGAAACCTTATCCAGGGTTTCAATAAAAAATTAATATCCATGATGATTTCCACAACGCAAACATCATATGAAAGACTTTATGGTCATTGACTGGTGAGTGCTTTTGGGGACGTTGATCAAAATCCATAGACTATTTAGTCCAGGCATTCGTGGCGGTGTTAAAATGGTTATGATCACTAGCACGTGATTAGTTCCCGAGGCATGGTCAAACACTCAACTAAGAAAAAATGAAGTTTGCAAGACTAAGAAGTTAAAAACATGACACTGCTCTTAAAGTAGGTGAGCGAGAATATGGGAAAATTAATTCCTTGAAGAAGGTCTTGCTTCATTATCCAACAACTAATTTGAAATCCAGCTCATAGCTTGAAAGCTTTTCAAGTATATACCATTGCTAGATTATCTGGCCAACTTAATTGGAAGCTTACTAGAAAGGAGCCATGCAATATAGATTCAACCGAAAAAAGACTAACAAGCATCATGCATGAACTTTTTATCCTTCTTTTGGTGCATTTCTAACCAAATTTAGTATGACTGCTCCCAAAAGAGGAACTTTCTGTCTCCGAGCAGGCCAAAGTCCACAAAAGAAATGAATCTACGTGAAATTCGTATATTTCTACAAAATTGAATGCAAAAGAGACTATTTTTAATTACAGAATTTGTAACATATAATTAGTCAATCTGGACCGTACAGTGCCCTGCGTGGAC
>OY986974.1:11178173-11232709 GCA_963920575.1 Narthecium ossifragum | reverse complement strand
AGAGGGAGGTTGGAGAGAGAACAAGGAAGTGACAGAGAGATCAGGTGGAGAGAGGGAGGTCGGAGAGAGAGAGAGGTCGGGTGGAGAGAGAGGGAGGTTGGAGAGAGAACGAGGAAGTAAGAGAGACATCGGGTGGAGAGAGGAAGATCGGGTGGAGAGAGAATGAGGAAGTGAGAGAGAGAGATCAGGTGGAGAGAGAGAGGTCGGAGAGAGAGAGTGGATGGAGAGAGAGATAAAGCAACTGTCATATCTATTTAATGCATATGACAGTTGCTTTCTCTCTTTCTCCATCCACTCACTCTCTCTACTCTCATAAATAACTAAGGAATCTTCACAAATAACTAAGGAATCCTTATAAATAACTAAGGAATCCTCACAAATAACTAACAAATCATCAAAAATTGAAGTATTTAGTCCCTTCTATTAGCTAACATTTGAAAGGGTTCGAGCAATACACGACCACCACTCTCTCTACCACAACTCTCTCTCTCCCCCTCCACTCTCGCCATCCACTCTCTCTCACTATCTCCTCCCCATCTCTCTCCATCCACACACTCCCCACACACACTCTCTCTCTCCACTCTCGCCCCCGCTCTCTCTCTCCTCCCTCTCTCTCTCCATTCCTTCCACCCTCTCTCTCCTCCCTCTCTCTCCTCCACCTCTCTCTCTCCCCGACCTCTGTCTCTCCCCCCGACCTCACTCTCTCTCTCCCAGACCTCTCTCTCTCTCTCTCTCTCTCTCTCCCGACCTCTCTCACTTCGTCGCCTCCTCTCCTCCTGCTTTCTCCTCTGTTTCTCTCTCTCTCTCTCTCTCTCTCTCTCCGTCGCCTCCTCCCCTTCGACTTCGGCTCCCCTCTTGTCCAGCTCCTCCTCCCTTCATGCTCTCTCCATGCCCTTGACTTCATTCGCAACTCGGTGTCAACTTCATCCTGGCACTGACATCCTCAAGATCGAGCTCGAGCTCCCTCGACCTCATCCCGGCGCCCGACCTCCTCAAGATCGAGCTCGAGCTTCTCGACCTCATCCGTGACTCGACGTCGGCGTCTCCGGCTTCATTCGAAGGCGATCATGTATGAGAGCGTGATCGCGTCCCGACCTTATCCCGGCGCCGACATCCTCAAGGCCGAGCTCGAGGCCTCCCACTTCGGCATCCTCCAGATCATTGTTGAGCTGGGGCAGAGGATGATGGCGGGCATGACCGAGAACCCGCGAGACTCCATCCACGGCGGCGAGGAGATGTCAGCTGTCCACTTCGCTGGCATACCCATTCTGGTCGAGATAGAACGACCTCGAGGGGTGCCGCTTCACACCAGATCTTGCGGCAGCGATCAATTGTCCGCGAATGGGCGTTGTAGCTGACAGAGGTCCCATCGGAGTGGCAACGATCTGTTTTGTTTGCTGACCGAAGCCTGGAGGTCGACGGGGAAGGCAACGGAGGCTTGTTCTGTTTTGTTTTGGAGGAAGGTTCTAGTGCGGCCTCGAAGGTTCGAGATGTTAGATTCCCATGCGATCAGCGCCGACGTCCCCCGCCTAAGTCAAAGGCGATCGTGACGTCCACTCGAAGTTTCGAAATGGCCTTTCCATGCAACTCGGCGCAGAACGAAACCAAACCTAGTGGGTTCGAACCAATTTTTTTTCTTTTTATAGAACTTGCATGCTACGTCCATGCGTGTACGTAGCGTGCTAGAATCCCTTTGTGCACCACCTTCTCGGGATGAAGGTCTGGAAGTGCTCGACGTTCACGATCGATGCAACAGGCTCGAGGGGAGAGAGTGTCGCGCCCCGACCCGCGAAAGCCCAACTGGGCCGGGCGATGAGAACCGGAACCTAACGAAACGTGGAAAAATATTGGCGAGGGTTCTCTCTAACCTATTGGTCTCCCTAACAATTCATCACAAACACCCTCAATTTAAAAGACATAATTGAACAACATCAAATCCAAGATTACAAAACCCAAGTAAATTTAATATACATATCTTCGGAGAGGGAAGATTCAAATACAACATTTATACAAACACTCCCCGTAGGAGACTAACTAACGTAGGGTTCAAAAGCAGTAAAAGATCGCCACCTCTCAGACTCTGCCTGGCGCCGCCACACGTTGACCAACTGCCTGGTAGGGGCCACCAAAGAGGAGCTACCGCATGCACCTGCAAAACGTAGCCCGGGTAAGAGTGAGCATAAAGTTCAGTAGGGTTCTACACTACGACACACAGAAGGAAGAGGGAAACACAACAGTGTCGCCCTCAAGTAAGATGTGGATGTATACAGAGGTCCCATAACCCCACCGCGTGTCCCTGAGGCCCACGATCATGGTCTTCCAGAAGAACTGGTCACATGTCAGGTCACACTCAGTAAGCAGGACTAACACTGATGGCCCACAAGTAGGAAACGGCACTGCAGGCGGGAAATAGCACCGCTGAGTAGTCAACCTCTCTACTCAAGGGTCAACACAGTGGGACATCGCCTACAACTCAGCATCCGACTCGAGGCCGACACGACCTCTACAATCACCAAGCAACATGTGTACCAGTCATCTAAGCCTATCATCAAGTTTTACTGGACACCACAATTCGAACCGGGTCCAAACTACCCAACCCCGGTCCTAGGGCTATATCCGAGCTTCCAACCTCGGGACGGCGACCCACAGATCACCCACGCCCTAACCATGCAACTAATACACAACAGAGAATACATGCTATGAACATACACAAATAAGAGGTAAGCATGCAACAGTATGATAAGACAACATACAAGTCCAACTGGATCGCTGCAGCGGTACTACCAATCGCTGCCAGCCAATCCGCAGCGGGTTCCGGCATTACGACGGTACCGCGCCCATCAACCGCGGACTCATGCAACGGGAAGCAACCCCGAAAGCTCTGATGAACAGTAAAAATATAATATTATATGTTCCGAACATATAATATTATTTAAATCACTAAAATCCTCTATTTAGAAGCTAATTGACCCCGTCGATCCGACGTCATAACGACGTCGAATTCGAGATCCAACTTTGACATCAGTAGATCAACATGCTGGGATCGACATATCAAAAATCGGGAAACATCCAAGGGCTCGATTACTGTGAAAACGCTAATCAAAACCACTAAAAATAGTCAATAAAACCCCAGCAGTCAGCTTTGGGATCGATCTGGAATATTTAGATCGATCCAAACAGCTTCATACTAGCTTCGTATCAGTCTCGTCGCAGGTCACGAGAAAAATCACCAAACTTCGTAGAAAAATCGAAAAAATACGAAATAAGCTGGAATTAAAAGATAACTCAGAGATCTACAACTCTTATGTTCATCATAACCCAAGAACATGCATGTACAAACCGAAAAACGTGCCGTAAACTGGTTGTTCCTCAAGAACAGAGAAACCAGAAAAATCCGAGTTTAATCATGCTTAAATCCTACTAAAATCTCAACCAAAGGTTATGAAATTTACAACAGAGATTACACTAAGCAAGAGCCACCCAACAACACCAAAAGCATCAAGATCTAACGGCTAGATCAAGAGAACCCCTAAACTAACTCAAGTAGGTAGAAACCTACCGGAAACGCAATCGTTGGCTGATTCCCCACTAACTAGTCACCAACCTAGCTTCAAACCACATCAGGGATCTTTCTCTCGTTGGAGCGAGGGAGAGAGAGAGAGAGAGTGGCGCTGGAGCATGTGCACGCTCGAGAAGGTCAAGTCGGCACTGGAGCGTGCGGGGCACGAGTCGCGATGGAAGCAACGGGCGTGAGCTCCATGTCACGGGCGTGAGCTCCATGTCACGAGCTCTACGTCGCCTTCCCCACCGGGCTCGAGCTCGAGCGTCGAGCGAGTGAACCGAGCTCGAGCGTCGAGCGAACGTCTTCGATTTCGAGATCGAGCGTCGAGCGAACATCCTTGAGCTCGAGCGTCGAGCCTGCTCGAGCTCGAACATCGACTTCCGGCCATGCTCGATCTCTGGCGGCGACGATGTTGGCGCGACGGTGAACGGCGGGAGACAACGGCGAGATGTCCTCATTGTAAGCAGCAAGGTGCGAGTCACGATGCAAGCAGCGAGCGCGTGTGGGCGTCGGAGGGGAGGAGGCGATGGAGAAGAGAGAGAGAGAAACAGAGGAGAAAGCAGGAGGAGAGGAGGCGACGGAGAAGAGAGAGAGAAACAGAGGAGAGAGCAGGAGGGGAGGAGGAGCCGGAGAAGAGGGGAGGAGGCGACGGAGAAGAGAGAGAGAAACATAGGAGAAAGCAGGAGGGGAGGAGGAGAGGAGGAGAGGGGGGGAGGAGAGGAGGAGAGGGGGAAGAGCAGGAGCTGGAGGGGAGGAGCTTCTGGAACTCGGCGCCAACGATGGCGACCTCCATGAACCTCATCGGATGCTCGATCTCATCCCCATCCAGGAACAACTTCAGCAGGTTCCCGGAGATGTTGACGGATAGAGAGAAGAGCGTCAACTGTTTTCCCGAGGATGGCAATGAAGCTCAGGGAGATTGCACGCTGGCACAGGAGGGTGTTCGGGAGAGAGAAGCGTCAACGGCGTTCCCACAGACGGCGACAAAGCTCAGGGAGATCGAACGGTGTCGGGGTTGCACACCGGCGTAGGAGGGTGTTCGGGAGAGAGAAGCGTCAACGGCGTTCCCACGGACGGCGATGAAGCTCAGGGAGATCGAACGGTGTCGGGGTTGCACACGTGGAGCAGGAGGGTGTTTGGGAGAGAGAAGCGTCGACGACATTCCCGTAGACGGCGCCGAAGCTCATGGAGATTGAACGGCGTCGGGGTTGCATGCCGGCGCAGGACGGCTGGTTGGGGCGTGGGATGCGGCTGCGTAGGGAAGGGATCGGGTGGGTTGGAGGAGAGCGATGGAGAGAGAGGGAGGAGGAGAGAGAGGGAGGAAGAGAGAGAGAGTGAGGGAGAGAGAGAGAGTGGCGGCGGAGAGAGTGGACGAGAGCGAGGGCGGGAGCGAGCGAGGGAAGGAAGAGAGAGAGTGGGAGAGAGAGAGTGCGGAGGAGACCGAGGGAGGGAGAGAGCGAGGGAGGAAGAGAGTGAGAGAGAGAGAGTGAGGGGTGGAAGACAGTGTGGAGGAGAGCGAGGGAGAGAGAGAGAGCGAGAGAGAGAGAGGGTGAGGGGTGGAAGAGAGAGAGTGAGAGAGAGAGTGCGGAGGAGACCGAGGGAGGGAGAGAGCGAGGGAGGAAGAGAGTGAGAGAGAGAGAGTGAGGGGTGGAAGACAGTGTGGAGGAGAGTGAGGGAGAGAGAGAGAGCGAGAGAGAGAGGGGTCGAGAGTGAGAGAGAGAGTGAGAGGGAGAGAGAGAGAGCGGAGGGAAGGGATCGGGTGGGTTGGAAGAGAGCGATGGAGAGAGAGAGAGGGAGAGAGAGAATGCGGAGGAGAGCGAGGGAGGAGAGAGAGAGAGAGAGAGAGAGAGAGAGAGAGAGAGAGAGTGGTCGAGGAGAGAGAGGGAGGGGAGAGAGATGGAGAGAGAGAGGTCGGCGAGAGAGAGAGAGAAGTCAGGGAGAGAGAGGTCGATGTCGAGGAGAGAGAGGTCGAGTAAAAAGAGAGGTCGAGTGGAGAGAGAGGTCGAGGAGAGAGAGAGGTCGGGGAGAGAGAGAGAGAGAGAGAGAGAGAGAGAGAGGGAGCGAGGTCGGGGAGAGAGAGAGCGAGGTCGGGGGAGAGAGAGAGGTCGGGGGCAGATTGAGAGAGAAAGATGGGTGGAGAGAGAGAGAGTCGATGGAGAGAGAGAGCAACTGTCCTATGAATTCCTTACTCATGCAAGGAATTCCTCCCTTAAGGAATTCCTTATTCCTTACTTATCCTATCAATTGCTTACTTATGGGAGGAATTCCTTACTTAGTTAGGAATTCATAGACTAAGTAAGGAATTACTCGCATAAGTAAGCAATTCATATGACAATTGCTCTCTCTCTCCATCAACTCTCTCTCTCCACCCATCTTTCTCTCTCCATCGCCCCTCTTTCTCTCCCTCCACTCTCGCCCCCTCTCCCTCCCTCCCTCTCTCTCTCCACCCATCTTTCTCTCTCCATCAACTCTCTCTCTCTCTCTCTCTCTCTCTCTCTCTCCCCCGAGTCTTCTCTCTCCATCGACTCTCTCTCTCCACCCATCTTTCTCTCTCCATCGACTCTCTCTCGCTCTCTCCACTTGGTCTTCTCTCTCTCTCTCCACCTGGTCTTCTTTCTCTATCTACTCTCTCTCTCTCCACCCATCTTTCTCTCTCCATCGATTCTCTCTCTCTCCACCCATCTTTCTCTCCACATCGACTCTCACTCTCTCTACCTGGTCTTCTCTCTCCGTCAAGTCTTTCTCTCTCCACCCATCTCTCTCTCTCTTTCTCTCTCTCTCTCTCTCTCTCTCTCTCTCTCTCTCTCTCTCTCTCCCCTAGTCTTCTCTCTCCGTCGTCCCCCCCGCTCTCTCTCCCTCCACTCTCGCCCCCTCTCTCGCTCCCTCCCTCTCTCTCACTCCCTCTCTCTCCATTACTCTCCATCCACCCGATCTCTCTCCATCAAGCCGCCCTTGCCCCGCCCACAACAACCACCATGCCCCGCCCCGCCTTCATCCTCGTCTCCGGCTCCTCCTTCCCTCCGGCTCGATGCCTCCGACCTCCACACCGCCACCTTCATCCCCATGTCCCCATCGGAGAGCAACCCCTCCACCACCCCCACCCCCACCGCCCCCTCCACCTCCTGCTCCCATCTCCACCCCCTCTCTTTCATCCTCGTCTCCGGCTCCTCCTCCCATCATGTTCTCTCCTCCCCTCCGGCTCCATTGCCTCCTCCCCTCTGGCTCCGGCTCCTCTCTTCTCCGGCTCCTCCTCCCCTCCTGCTCTCTCCTCAGTTTCTCTCTCTCTCCTCGTTTTCTCAAGCACCTCGCCTGCCGCCCCCGCCCCGGTACTCCTTCACGAACGGCTCCACCATCACCGTCGGGTTCACCGTCACCACCACCTGCCTCTCCCCACAGCCGCGGAACGCCCGCCAGCTCTCCTTGTGCACGTTCGCGGCATAGTGCCACGGGACCACCGCCCGGGCCGCGAGCTCCACATCGTGGATGCGGATCCCCTGATGCTCCGTCGCTTCCTCTTCTCCGGCTCCTCCTCCCCTCCGGCTCCGGCTTCTCCTCCCCTCTGCTCCGGCTTCTCATCCCCGGCTCCTCATCTTTTTCTCCGCTCTCTTCTCTCTCTCTCTCCTCCGTTTCTCTTTCTATCTCCTCCCTCTTCCTCTGTTTCTTACTGGCCGTCTCCGACAACTCCCCTCCGCCGGCATCGGCGTCCTGCCCCTCTAGCTCGCCTCCCCCCGGCTACTTCTCAAGAGTTCCACCACCTTCGATGGGGCCCTCCTGTCCCGCAGGAAGGCTGAAGAGGCCTCACTGATGGCATAAGTAAGAATTCATAGGCTAAGTAAGGTTTTCATAGGATAAGTAAGGAATTCATTGGCTAAATAAGAGTAAGGAATTCATAGACTAAGTAACGAATTCATAGGCTAAGTAAGGAATCCCTCGCATAAGTAAGGAATTCATCGCATAAGTAAGAAATCATATCCAAACCGACTTAAACACTAAATTTAAGTGCACTAAAACCCAAAAAAAATGGAATATACCAAGTTGTCACACCCCGACCCAGAAAACCCATCCGGTCCGGGGCGTGAGGGTTTCAAATCTATTCAATCCATCTTTGATGTATTTATAATAAAATAACACATCTAATTTAAACAATTGATCTGGGGTCCAACTGAAATTTCTAATGTTTTACTAAAGATCACTAATTTTCAATTTATACATCAAATATAAACAAGTTTTTCATACAAATTTAAGCCTCAAAGACATATATAAATATCTCCAAGAGAATTCTTACAGAATGAAGTTATACATTTATTTAATCTGACAGGATAAACTTAACCCCAAGTCCTCAAAGACCTGCAGAGGTCGACGCACCACCAAGAGCTTATCCAGCTGATACTATTGAAGAAGTGTTGACGCCTGAACCTGCAAAACGCAGCCCGGGTAGGAGTGAGTGATAAGCTCAGTATGGTTATATTCTACGTCACACTGAAAGGAAAGGGAATAGTAAAGTCCCAGGTTCCATCTCATTTCTAGGGGAAAACACATGTCACGAACATCGCCTACCCCAGGGCACGCACTCTGATGACCTCCACTGTCAATAGTCGTCCCTCTCAACACCCAAACGCTCCAGCACTGAAACAATAGGGCGTAGGACACCGGATGGTTCATAACTTCCCCTAAAACTAAAACTAAGACTGAGCCTGGAACCTAGGACAACTTCTATACCTCAATCAGAGCAATTACAACAAACTAGACAGTAACCTCGAAAATATAAGATTATCATGACAATTCAGTCCTAAACCTTACAACTCAGCCTTGGTCATATGGCTAGATCCGAGCTGCCCGAGCCTTCGGATCGGCAATCAACCCATCGCCCACACCAAGCCTAGAATGCCTTTAATGCAATCAAATGAATGTATGCTCACAGGCGCATAAATAAGATTTCAGTCATGCATCAATAGGTTAAGAATAATATATATGGTTAGACGCAACATACAACTCGCCAAGGAGGTGAACATAACAAAGGTCTAGATAAAGCAGATAAATAGGCGCACATGCCAACATGTCTCCATGAGACCAAACAAATAATCTAGATTAAAATTTAAGTAGATATCGACATTACGACGGCAAACACCGGCCATCAACCAAAACTCTACAAAAGGGATACAACCCAAGCTAACCAAACAATATAGCAATTAAACCTTTATTCTACACATCCCAAGGGGCGTGACCCCCCTTGATTCAACCACAAGCCTCACACAGGGCTGAGCCACACATAGGGCCCACACATATATAATAACATATATATAACACAAGATCGAAAAGCTCAAATTATCGAATTAAAGTAAACGAACTACTAACTTCGAAAAATCATTACTTTCAATCTAAACATTCTATTGATGTGAAACTTGATATGCCCACTCACTGACATATCCCGAACCACATATCCAAAAATTGGATCAATCGGATCAAAAGAAATAGATTAAAACCTATAATTTTGGTTTCAAATTATATTTGATAAATGACTTAAAATCCCTTTGAAAATTCCTCGAATTTAAACCCAAATTAGCATATCAAACCTAAAGGTCACTAAGATCATCATATCCAAAAATCAAATCAATTAGATAATGAATTTCCACTTAATTTCAACAGTTAATCTAACTGCCATGTTCTACACAGTCCGGCCATATAATTCACAAAACTTCATACGTAAATCTGAAAAATATCAAACCAGTTGGACTGGAACGCTAACGCGGAGATCTACAACTTAAATGTTGATGATCAACTAAAATTATGCATGTACAAGCCATAATGAAAGCTAGAACATAGTTGTTTCTGCTAGAACAGAAATCGAATGAAAATCCGGGAAATACTTCATAAATCTGGCTTAAATCCAAATGAAATTATTCCAAACTTCAATATGTTACCAAGCAACCCTAGAAGCATCATCTAGCATAGATGAATCAAGGAAACAAGCATATGATCAACCCAGAACACCTAATCATTCATTAAGTGAAGAATCCTACCTTTCTACGCTAATCAACGATTAATTCTCAATTAATCCGTGTTTAGAAGTTATCGATATTCTCCTCCCTTTGCTGGCGACGTCTCCAAATCTCTCGAAGAAGCCTCCGTCAAGAAATCCAAGGAATGGTGGAGAGAAGAAGAAAAGAGAATAAATAGAGGAGCTGGTGAGTTCTTAGACCAGCCATGTCCAATCGATCGCATAAATTAGCGATTAGTCGGACTAGGTCAGTTTCGAATCTACCAGCTAAACGTCAGTGCCGACATAGAGCCCGATCGGTCGCTCGATCACTGTAGGGCCGTCAGCTGTCCTAAGGACAAGCTGACGCACCCGAGCTCGGATGTTTCGATCACAAGCCCGCCTAAGGTTCTAACAAGGACATTTGTCATTCAAAGGGCTTTGTGTGCATTACGTTGATGTGAAACCAACTGCCGAGGCGTAATTTACCAAATTTCCCTTGGGGGTCCAAAAGCAGCGGTGCGATCAACCTATCGCAAAGTAAGGCCAACCGAGCCAAACCACAAAACTAGACCCTTGATCCAACGTGGTCGGACCGGGTTGGAGGTACGGGTCCTCACACTTGTGGTTGAGCCAGAGGAGTCACTCCCCTTGGGATGTGTAGAATAAGTGTTTAACTGCTTGATAGTTTGGTTAGCTGGGGTTATATCCCCTTTGTAGAAGTTTGGTTGACGGCCTGTGTGTACCGTCATAATGCCGAAATCTACTTTGAATGTTAATATAGATTGTTTGCTTAGTCTCGTGGAGACTTATAGTCATGTTGCGCCGACTTACTTACTTAATCTAGACCTTTGTTATGTTCACCCCTTGGCGAGTTATGTGTTGCGCCTAGCCCTGTATATTATTTGGTATATTATTGCATGTCTGAGGTCTTATTTATGTGCGTGTGAGCATACATACATTTGATTGCATTAGAGGCATTCTAGGCTAGGCGTGGGCGATGGGTTGATCGCCGATCCGAGGGCTCAGGCCGCTCGGATCTAGCCGGAGGACCGATGCGGGGTAGCAAGATCTAGGACTGAATTGTAATGATAATCTTATGTTATCGAGGTTATTGTCTAGTTGGCTGCAATTACTCTGATTGACGTGTAGAGGTCGTCTCAGGTTCCAGTCTCAGTCTCAGTGTAGTAGGGGAAGTTACGTATCACCCTGTGTCCTACGCCCTGTGACTTTACTATTCCCTTTCCTTTCAGTGTGACGTACAATAGATTCATGCTGAGCTTATCGCTCACTCCTACCCGCGCTGCGTTTTATAGGAAATTTAGCGCTTCTTCCATAGCACCATCGGGACAGGCTATTGGTGGCGCGTCAACCTCTGGAGTTGTTTGAGGACTTGGGGCTTAGTCTTTCCTTTTTGATGATATAAATGTATAATTTTGTTCTGTAAGGATTTTTGAGATAGTTATACATATGTCTTCTGAGGATTAGTTTTGTATCATAAGCTTTGTTTATATTTTTATGTTTAGTGATCTTGAATAAAATATTAGAGATTACAGTTTTGACCCCAAATCAATTGAATAATTTAGATGTATTATTTTATTATAAATGCGTAATAGATGGATTCAATAGATTTGGAACCCTCACGCCCCAAACCGGATGGGTTTTGTGGGTTGGGGTGTGACAGGAAGTGTCTAGGCTACTGGCACTCGAAGCATGTGGCAGGTCCATGCTTCGACCGCTAACCATAGATCCCTTCGGAAGGAGCCTGTGTAGGAGCTCCGACCGTCAAAAGAAACTAGGCACCCTGGCAAGGCTGTTGAAGCTGAAACTGTGGGTACCTTCGCCACCTCCGCTGGCCTCCTCGGCCCTGAGGCCTATGCCACAAACCACTGCCACCAGCGCCTGCTGAGGACACCGGTTCAACTGCCCGGATTCTCTCCTCTCGCAACTGCGTCTCAACACCCAAGGCACAGTGCAGAACTACTGCATAAGTATTAGCATGTTGTGTGACAATCAGTCGCCGAATCTCTGCTTGGAGGCCCTACTAAAACTGCTGAGCTCGGGCCATGGGGTCCGCTGACACTGTCATGGCATATCTCGTAAGGTGTGTGAAACGGGTTGCATACTGCTGAACAGTGAGAGTACTCTGGGTGAGGGACTAGTACTCTCAGGCTAGGGATAACCATATACTTTGGGGAAAGTACGCATCAAAGAATAAAACATGAAACTCCTCCCACAGTGGGCCATCTTCGTCTCTAGTGAACTGGGTGGTGCGCAACTAGTATAGCGTGTCCCCGTCGAGCTAGAATGCTGCGAGTCTGACCCTGAGATGGTCATCATCGAAGAAGAGAGTGTTCAAGACACGGATAACTCCCTCAAGCCAATCATCTGCAACTGATGGATCTCCTGCCCCGCCACTGAACTTGGGTGGGTTCAGTCGCTGGAAATCCATCACTACCGCCGCAGTGGCCCGCTCATTGATAAGTGGAAGGACCTCCCCATTGGCAAGGGGAGCATCCTCCTCCTGCTCGACCGCAACTGCCTCTGGTCCTGGTGAAGTCCGTCGAGCTTTGACTGACCTATTAGGTACAACCCCAACTGTCCAGAGGGGTCGACTAAGTCTCGCTCCATTAACAGGAGGCCCACCATGCGCTCTCATCATCTACACAAGCACCAACGACAACAAGTATTCACTTGTCAGGAAGAACATAACATAACATCACAGCATAGATATAAACATAGCACATATCCACATACAACGTGCAAGGATGCTCCACATGTAGAACTGTGAGGACCTGCCCCTCTACTCCTGGGTCGACCGGCTGGGTCGGGCCCGTGGCTCGTTTGCTTGTTTCGCATCGAGCGCGATATCTGGCGGATCGCATTGTTTCTTGGACCGCAAAGGCAATTTGATAAATTGCGCCTTGTCGGTTTGTTTCTGTCACACCCTGACCCAAAAAACCCATCCGGTCCGGGGCGTGAGGCGACTAAACCTATTTCTAAAATAAATCGATGAGAGCCTCCCCTGTATTTCTCAATTTGAACCTTGTAAAGTTATAATCTTCATGATAAATTAAAACGATAAATCTAACAGTTCTAAATTCAACAAGAATATGAATCTGCTATCACAAGTTTCACTAATTAGTACAGGTTCTGATACAATACTTTCATCAACCCTCATTACACAATTTAATACATATGATCAAATCCTCGAAGAGGGAAATTATACATTTAATAAAACTACAAATGTACAACTATTGACAAAAGGGGAAACTCCAGGATCGTCAAGTACTCCTCGAAACTCCAAGTCCGCGATCACCTCGAGAATGGCACGCTAACGCCCAGAAGATCACTTGAAAGGAAAGGACTGCATCGACCTGCATCGCCGATGCAGGCCAGGTAGGAGTGAGCAACAAAGCTCAGTAGGGTTCTACGCTATTTTACGGCACACTGAAGGGAGGAAAACAACAACTGTGTTGTCTCTCCGCCTAAGTCTAAGGAATGCCAAGGATCCCATAACCCTATCGATGTCCCAAGGGCTCCTGTCATGAAACCTCTCTCCTGAACATGTTACCAGGAGGCCTAGAAACAGTAACATGCAGGATCACCCTTACCCAAGCAAGATTCCCATGCCTTGGGGACCCACGTCGGGAACGCATCGACATCCATCCTTAGCACTCGGTCTTGGAGAAACAACACGACCTCTAATCCTCAAACAATATAATATTCTAGTCCGACTACCTAATAATCCTCGAAGGATATAAAACATAATCATTGATGACAATTACGTCCTAATCCTCGACTACCCAAACCCCAGTCCTAGGGCTAGATCCGGGCTACCCAAGAACCCCGGATCGACGATCGACTCCATCGCCTACCACCTAGCCTTAATGCTTCTAATGCAATCAAGATGCATGCAATGCTCAGGTTTAGAAATACAGAACTATAAGCATGCAACAGTATGACATCACAACATACAGGGCTAGGCATAGCCTACAGCTTGCCAATGGGTAAACATAGCAAGGGGTCCAAAGCAGTTACAGATCTATCTATTACAACAACGGGAACGCAAGCCGTAAGCAAACATCTCAATTCAAATTTCGACATTACGACGGCATCCACAGCCGTCAACTGCAATTTCTACAACAGGATGCAACCTCGGCCGAACAACACACAATAGGCCACAATTGCAAATTAACATAAGCATGGTACAACCCCAGCCCTTAATTCTATCTAAACATCTCAAGGGGCATGACTCCCTTGGTTCAACCACAAGGTAGTAAAGGGCACACTGTCGGCCCATTTATTCTACGCAATTAAATACATACATAAATCTAACAAGATTAACATTAATTGCGAGAAAAGATAATATTTGCATAATTGAAACCTAGAGCTACACATGCTTAAAACTTGGCATAAATCCTTCATAATTACCATAGAATTCATATACATGATATCTAACAACCTTAGCAATCTACTACGAGAAGACCGAAGCAAATATATCAAGAAAAACTCCATTTTCGGCCAAAAACCCAAACTTTTATCAAAAGTCCAGTTTCGTCGCAGATCAGGGAACAATTCATCATAAATCATAGTAAAATCCTAAAATTATGAAATCAGCGGCAATTGAAAGTAGATTCGATGATTTACAACTTTCATCTAGAAAGTTTCCCGAGATCATGATCACACAGCTCAGAAATCGAGCTGGAAACTGACTATTCATCGAAGAACAGAGCATCCACGAAAATCCGGGAAAAACTTCCAAAAATCCGGATAAAACACAAATCAAATTGCATGAAGCTTCAATCAGTCACTAATCATGCTCTATGGAACTAATTAGCACAAAGAAAATAACAAGCAATCAAACCCAACCCTAGATCTAGCTTAACCCAAAGATTAGATAGAAACCCTACCTTAAAACGCAAATCCAAGCTTCAATCCTTGCTAATCCGCCGTCCTCCGTCGCCGTCGCCGTCTCCAGCTCGTCGGATAGCCGCCGGGGTCCTCCCACAACCGCCGTCGTCGCCGGAGAAGGAAGAGAGGCCGCGGGAGAGAGAAAGGGACGGAAGGAGAAGGGGGAAGGTGGCTTCGCCGCCGCCTCCAGGCCGCCGGGGAAGGTTGCCGGAGGAAGAAGAAGCTGGCGTGGGGGGAGAAAGGGAAGGAGGTCGAGCGCAGGGAAGGCAGGGAAGGAAGAGGGAAAAGAAGGAAAAGAAAAAGAAAAGAAAAGAAAGAGAGGGAGAGAGAGAAGAGGAAAAATAGGAGAGAGAGAAGAGGGTTAAGCCACTTAAGTGGCTTAGCCGGTTCAGACGAGCCAACTGATCGGACTGAATCTGATTTGGCTCCAAGTTGCGATCTCTTCCGGATCTGACGATCATGAACGCTCCTACTAGATCTATTCAATCACGTACATCAATCAAGGCTGTGTGTGCACTACGCGGGTGTGAAACCGACCGCCAAGGCGCAATTTATCAAATTGCCCTTGGGGTCCAAAAACAGCGATGCGATCAACCGATCATTTAGTGATGATTGATCATCCCTCGCTGGAAGGATCGATCATTTGGTGCCAGAAAGTCTTCCATCGTCATGAAGGATGGATCATTCTTGAGGAATGATCGATCATTCATAAGTCGGTTCGTCCGTTTATAAAATAAACGCCACCTTTTTCTTCAATCCTTTTGAAATCCGCCATCCCTGAGCTCAGAGCTGGCTGGATTTAGTAGAGGTTGAGGGCGATCTTTGACGTGACAGCTGGGATTGAAGTTGCGCTAGTCTAGATAGGGATCCTACCTACTTGCTTTCTGATTTTGTGAGGTTTTGAGCTTGTCTGTGTTTGGTTTGAGTTAATCTTGCTACTTGTTCGTTGGTTTTTGGCATACGTACTGGTTTTGGACTCATGGTCCTTCGTACTACCAGATTCCAAGGTTTTGTGGGATTTGGTAGAGTTTTTCAACAATATTTCTTGCCGTCTGGTTGCCGGAGAACCCAACAGGATCAATCCTTGCTGAGGAAGGATCGATCACTCTTCGTGCATCATGCTTAGCCCGACGAGGATCAATTATCTGGTGAGGATGATCGATCACTTCACCTTGGCTTGCATGGGTGAGGTCTCTGTCGCGAGGATGATCGATCCTTTCGGAGGAAGGATCGATCACCTTGAGCTTGACAGGGACGGAACCTTCCTATCACTAGGAAGATTGATCATTCCCTTTGGAGATGATCGATCGTTTGGGTGACAGGGAAGTATTTTCACTGGTTTTTGCCCGTGGGGCTTCGCGTATGCATTTTTGCTTTATCGCTTTATAAACTGGTATATATCCTTGAGCATGTTAGCCCCATAATGAGGGGTAGTGGTGAACCGGGAGAGTGACGACTCCCGGGATGTATACATAGCATGTTGTACTATTGCTCTTGTTTGCCGGGGTTGCTTGACGTAACATGCTGTCTTTTGGCGGGCTGGCTGCAGTTGGTGGGGCTACTACTACAACAGCTCCTTGGCCTGATTTACTGTTCACCACCCCGGGCTGGCAGGGTGCCGAGCCCAGACCTTGTTTATTTAATCGTCACATATGTTGCATGCTTATATGTTTTCTTGCGTATGTTCATAACATGCATATAGTTGTGCATTAGTTGCATAAGGTTAGGACGTGGGCGATCTATGGGTCGCCGTCCCGAGCCCTGGAACCTCGAATTTAGCCCTAGGACTGGGGTTGGGTAGCTTGGTCCAGGTTTGAATGGTTGTGTTCAGTCGATTTCGAGGATAGGCTTAGATGACTTGAACACTTGTTGATTGATGATTTTTAGAGGTCGTGTCGGCCTCGAGTCGGGTTCTGAGGTGTAGCCGGTGTCCAGTTATGATGACTCTTGAGTAGAGGATGTGCATACTCAGCAGTGCCATTTCCTGCCAGCAGTGCCGGTTTCCTGCTTGTGAGTCAGCAGTGTTGGTTTCCTTCCTGCTTACTGAGCGTGACTCGTCATGTGACCAGTTCTTCTGGAATATCATGACCGTAGATCTTAGGGACACACGGTGGGGTTATGGGGCCCCTGTGTACACCCATCCCTTGTCAGAGGGTAACACTGTTGCGTTTTCCTCTTTCGTCTGTGTGTCGTAGTGTAGTTTTCCTGCTGAGCTTAGTTGCTCATTCCTACCTGGGCTGCGTTTGGAGGTGCAGGCGTTAGCTTCTCTTTAGTGGCCCCTACCAGGCAGTTGGTCGACGGTGCGGCGGTGCCTGACGGAGTTTTAGGAGTGGTGATCTTTCCTTTCAACTTTTGTCCCCTTGTATAGTTGGCCTCTTTCGAGAGTGTATAAATAAATGTTTGTATCTGATTTCCCCTCTTTGAGGTTTTGTAGAGTGGCATTTTGATTTTGTAATCTTCAGTTTGAGGTTTCTGTAAATTATAGAATTGTTAATTGAGGGTGTTGGTTGAATTGCTTAGTGAGACCAATAGGTTAGAGGGAACCCTCGTCAAATTTTTTCGTAATTTGTTAGGTTCCGGTTCGCCTCCCAGTCCGGTTGGGCTTTTGCGAGTCGGGGGCGCGACAAGAACTATCCCATCTCACACTCAAAACCTTAATTGCAAGCCTAATCCGAACCTTAGGTGTCACACCTTAACGCAAAAAACCCATCCGGGCCGGGACGTGAGGGACCTAAATCTATTTAATCATCTCTGGCACATTTATATAACAAATATCATAATTAATTTGAACAATTCTATCAGATGAGCAGCATAGTAATTTCTAATAAACTACTAATTATAGCAGTTCCATACTAACATCACAGTAAACAAAATTACATAATTTATACATACCTCAGAGTTATATAATTTACTCATCGAATACAGATTCGTAAATATCTAATCGTCGAAGAGGAAAATTATACATTTAATATATTTATCAAAATTAATCTATAACAAAAGGAACTGTTGAAGCTACCAACGCCTTAGGATCCTCGAGCGCTTCCTAAAGTCACTATGCCACCAAAAGCATGTCCAATTGGTACTACGGAAGAAGAGCTGACACCTGCACCTGCAAACGCAACCCGGGTAGAAGTGAGCAATAAGCTTAGTATGGTTCTACTCTACGTCACACTGAAAGGGAGAAGAAAAACAACAGTGTTGTCTCTCCGCCTTAGTCTAAGGTATGCCAAGGGTCCAATAACCCTATCGATGTCACAAGGGCTCATGTCATTAAACCTCTCTCTTGACTATGTTACCAAGAGCCAGCGGAACAGTAACATGCGGAACAGTAACACCAACAGGCCCCCACCCCTCCCTCCAATATGCCCGAGAGGGATTTTCCATGGAAACAACAACCAGGATGGAGCTCCCACCAAGGTCATCGGGATCGGAAGTCCCAACATGCCAACTAAACCTCAAACATAACAACCCAAGATCGACTACACAATAATCCCAAATGATAGCACAATCGATCTCTGAATAATGATCACGTCCTAGACCATATTCTACCCAACCCGACCCTCCGGCGTAACCGAGTCGTATGGATCGGCGAAACACGTATTCGCCCATGTCGTAACCTTATCAAGCTAATGCAAACAAATGTACGAACATACACATTAACATAATGAAGCATGCAACATGACAGCATAATCTCAAAAGAGGCCTCAACATGGTATAAGTAATGAATGATAAGTATATAAATCCGTCGATGACTAACTAACGTTCCAACATACATGGAAACAAGCTAAGTCATTCACATAACTAAGCATTCAACAACGACACACCATCGGCCTTGAACTAACCATTCAATCAACATTCGATTAAGGCACACCATCGGCCAACCATTTAATTAAACATTCGCATGGGGCATGACTCCCATGGCTAAACACATTAGCCACACGTACGGATCGACCAATAGGGCTTAATAGATAAAGATACTTATATATAGGGCATGGTATCAATTCGACACTAATTCCAAACTTGTATGAAACTTAGCAATGAACTAAACATTCCATAAATTTCACATAAATTTTTCAAATTTCATGAAGAACTAGCATGCTAGCTATACTCATTAATATCTTCTCTGCTACTTGGGATCGATCCCATCCAAGTTAGATCGATCCCATTCAGGTTGTGATCGATCCCAACTGGTTTACTACTTTGGATGGGATCGATCCCAACTGGGTTTGAGTGGACGCGAGAACTCTACTTCGATTGGGATCGATCCTAGCTGGATATGAGTGACTTGGGTCCCCTGTTTTGGGTTGGGATCGATTCCACTCTCCAATCCTTTAGCCCTCCAAAATAGCTCCTCAATCCCTCTCTCCCTCTCTCTAACCAGCCTCCTTTTTGCCCTCTAAATTTCCAATAGAAACCCTAATGAGAAAAGGGGGTTTGATCTAAAAGCTCACCCTATTTATACTAGATGGTGCAAAGTGGCACCCATTTAAGACACTAGGGGTTATAAGTGTGATTAATGTCATAATGATGAAATTAAAAAACAAAAATAAGGTATGACAACCACATACACCATCCCTAAGGTCGTGTGTGCACTAACGCGTGTGAAACCCAACTCTGCAAAGGCAAATTACCAAAACGTCCTGGAGTTGCAAAGAGCAAAGTGATCACCTGATCGCACCCGACGAAAAACAAAGCCAAACCAAACCTCCGGATCCGACTTACACGATCGAAACAGGTATAGAGATACGGACCCTCACAACGTCCATGAGTAAGGGCGGGCGACGTGACAGTGGATAGCGCTAGGGAATGGTGGAGGACGGGCCGTGAGGTGACAGGAACGTAGGATCTGAGGCTGGATGGCGCTGGAAGGCCGTTGGGTGGTGGGTTTAGGTGGAGACGATGACGAATCTAAGAGAGGGGAGGAACTAAGGTGAGTCTTTCGATGAGGAGAGTGATCGGATGGCGTCGGGCGTCTTCGGGGTAGGCAGAGACGGCTAAAGGATGCTGGTACCGGAGGAGATGGAGCGACGAGCAGCGGCGGCCGAGCTCAGGGTTGATGCCGCCAGGGACTGGGTGGTCATCGCCGATGTAGGGGACCTTGGGGGAGGTTGAGACGGTGGCGTTCGAAGGTGGCGGTGGGGATTCTAACGAGTTCACCGGAGTTAATGGAGAGGACGGGGCTGCCAGTCGTGGTGGATTAGAGGTGGTGGCAACGCCGGATATGGTAGAGTCGGAGCTCGGGGTTGGCCGGAGGTGGGAAATGGGACGGAGGTGGAGGGGCTCACTGGGATTTCAAGGGGTGGCGGCGGCGGCTGCGTGTGGAGCAATGGTTGAGGTGTGCCGGGAAGATAAACCATGAGCCGACCGAAGGAGAGAGGAGAGAGAGGAGGGAGAGGAGAGAGAAAGGGTGGGAAAAAAAAGAAAAAAAGGGTAGGGTAATTTCATCTTTTGACAGACGGTCTTGGCTACATGGGGCTTTTGACAAATAGGTTTGGAAAGTAAATTCCAAATAGGCCTTTGTATTGGATATATTGGGGATTTAATTAATAATATTATAATGCATATAATATACGCCATGACTTTCATACTTATTAATATTATAATGCATATAATTAATAATATTCCAATTTCGTACTACTAATACTATAATGCATATATTCACCTTGACTTATTACGAGTTTTATTCCAACACCTCAAATAAAACTGTTTGGCTGCAATTCCTATTCGACGCCTCCACCGGTGAATCCCTCTCCTATCAACGCTCACTTATTTGTCATTTCCGACAAATGCCCACTCCTCTACCATTGTCGGCAGCAATACCCATCCATTCTCCACCGGGTTGTATGGCTCGGCGGTGTTGAGGGTATTCTTGTCAGCATCATGGCCGCTGATAACGTACACACGGCCTTCACCTACGGCGGAAGTGAAGTAGGATCGTATCGCCACATGGCATAACATGGTGACGTGGTATGGTTCTACACATCAACGCATCCCTATGCAGACCCACTTATGTTAATGCAATAATATTATTTTAAGGTATATTATTAAAATAAGTATGATATGACACGTGGCATGTGGACCCACTTATATTAATATTTTATTATAATAACGCATTAATAATATTATTTAATAGAATACACACATGAAAATATTTCTACGCGGACAAAAGTTTTTATATGCTTATAAAAAACACACAAAAATATTTGCATGCGTTTTTTGAAGCGCATAAAAAATCTACGCGCGCAATGCATTAAATAATATCAATAACATGTTATTATAATTAAATATTAAAATAAGTGGCTCCCACATGCCACGTGTCATTCCAAGATTGGTCCTCATCATGTAACAAATATATTATTTTAATGATATATCTTATAATAATAATAAAATATTAATATAAGTGGGTCCGTATAGGGTTGCATAGATTGCATGACTATGCCATACTTTATCCGAGGGCAATTCTAAAATAAATATTTTTATAGCTTGTCTTGCTTGAAACGTCAAATTTTTTTATTACTCGGTGCAGATAGAAATGGAAATAGAAATCGGCCTGGGTAGGATAAAGCTTTTCCCAAAATACCGGTTGAACCATCTTTTCCTATTCCACTAACTCCATTATGTTTAGAGATAAATTTGGTGGCGTTTGGTTGTGGGATAGGCTATTTTGGGTTTAGAGGTTTTTGAAATTAGTATGTTGTAATTAGTATGTTGGGATTAATATACTATTTAGCTGCTATTTTGGGATTAATGCAACCAATCCCTGAAACAAACGGGGCAATAGTATCAGCTTTGGTCATTGTATTATCATATGTATGCCCCATCGAAGCGACCAAGATTTTTCTCAATTGCAAAACTCATTACAGCCGAGCAAAGGTGGTCAAAAGGCATACATCCAAGAGTTTTCTCAATTGCAAAACTCATCACAACCAAACATAAGTACGGGTGGCAATTCGGGTTCACGGGTCGGGTCGGTTACTGACCCGTTTAATAAATGCCAAACCCGAACCCGACCCGTTTAATAAACGGGTCAGGTTTATCAACCCGAACCCGACCCGCCTAACCCATTTATTAAACAGGTCGGATCGGGTCGGGTCGGGTCGACCTGTTTAACAGCAATCCAACATATCAAATTACTAGATTAAATTACAGCTAAATCAAATCACAACTATATCAGAATACATACTCAGTAATTACAACCATATCAAATTACATCCTCAGTAACTTAAACACATTGCCGAATTTTGAAGTCATCACATCCTCACATCCTCAGTAAGATCATTCAAAGAAGTCAAATTGTCTGCATGATATGTATAAATGAGTTATGATAGACAATTTATAATTAACTTAATAAGAAGTGAAAATCAGAGCCCACTGAAACATCTGGAAATATCTAATAATGAGCTAACGTTTAAAAAAAATTCATTTACCATCTCAGCAGGAAGGTTGAGATCAAAAGATTTACAACTTGGACAAAATCCAGTAGTTAGAACAATAACTATCAGGTCAATCCCTGGATGTGCCTGAGGGTTAGCTTTAAGATACTCCTCAAAGGTGGCTTGGTTTTCTCTTGCAAGGGTTAGATCAGTTAGCTGTAGAGTAACATGAAACATCAAATGCAACACCAAAAAATCACAACCAGCAGCTAACCAAGATAAATGTGCAATGACAGACCATGCCCTCCGTCTTAGACGTGAACTGGCCTCCACATTGTTGCTTCAGCTTTGTCAAAATACTTCACTCATGATCATCATTAGCACTTTTGTCAAATAGCAGTCTCCTAGCAAGCTTCTTTCTGTCAAAAATTCAACATGGCGTGTCAACAAACAGAACAGGCATGAAAAAGCATTATAGATATAACCAAAGCATAGGATTCACAAATGCTGGACAATAATATGCTAGCAATGTCACCTATAGAATTCAGCAAAGAGATCCTTGTCACCAATATATGCAAGCAACTTTACAACCTGCGGATGCTTCCAATAAACTTGCAACAGAAGCAAATTGAAATTGAGAAACAACAAACAAAAAAATTAAAATAGAAAATGAGAACATGAAATCGTTGGGGATTGACAAAGAAATAAAGCAAAACAAACCAAGAACAAGATAGACGCAAAGAAGATCACATAGGACAAGAAATGCAGTATTTAGCTCTAAAATCCAGAGAAGAGAAGTACTGGGAAAATGACAGAAAGAGTGATGGTGTCTATTAGATTTGGATCAAGATCGAGAAAGATACAAACCTTAGTGTTATGACCGTCAAAAAGTCAAAGTCAAATCCTATTCCACACTTAAATATCAGATGATTGTAGTTGAGTTCTGCTCTTTTGAATTAACGAACCAGAGATGTCAAGTAATATGGAAATCTAGATTAGACCTAATTAAATAATCTAATTATGAAGATTAACTTAAAATAATCTAAATTAACTTAAGAAAAGCTGTAAATTATCTAAGATTACGGAATCAATTAAATAAAGCATAAAGATCAACCTAAATTACTAAATCTAGAAAATGCATTTAAATCTATCAATTAACTTAATCTAAGAAAACAGTAACTTATTCTAATGGAAAACAGTAAAGGAAGCTTAAAGAACAGAAAGCGTAAAAGAAGACTGATAAAACCTAAATTAAACTTAAAATACTCCTATGATCATGAAGAAAAGAAACAGTAATCAATAAACTAGTTTAATCTTACCTAGAACTAAATAAACTTAATTAAACTATGCTAAAAATGCAGAAACGGACAGAAAGCAGAAACGGATAGAAATCCATTAATCTAAAACTATAAAACAGAAACAAAAGGAGGAAGCGATTAAAACGACTACATTATCGAGATTATGCTAAGAAAGTAGTAAAAGAAAGCCATTAATCAAACTGAAAGCTTTATTAATCAACTTACAGGTACATAAGAAACGAAAGCCATGCTTAAGAGCAGGTTACAGATTGTCGGGGGGGTTTATAGTGGAGAGGAGAAGCTATTTATCTTAGGAACTAAATAACTGCTCCCGCCTTGAGCGTTGATGGCGTAAAAGGAGGAGATCGTGCGCGAACTGCTCCATAACAGCTTCTCCCACGTCCGTGTCTGGTTTGGAGAGTACAGTGGTCGATGCTCGTTCGTTGCATACGTCACGATTACGCTGGCTTACTTATCGTTTCTTGTCCACGTCATACCTGCATGTGTTTTTTAACCATATTTGGCACACGTGTTAATTGCTTTTGGACGATGATATTAAGTAACATGTCCAATTGTCACTTTTGGGAGATTATCGTCCTTAGTCTTTTAAATGATGGTGCAAGACGATATCGTCCATTTGGTCAATATCTTATCGTCCATTTGGTCGATAGATTCTATCGTCCATTTGGTCGATAGGTTTTCTCTGGCCGATAAGATTATATAATTATCGTCCATTTAGTCATTACTTTTTTGCCTACGTGTCCGTCATTAATGATTTAGCCATTATATTGGCTAACATTTTGCCCCCCATGCGGTAATCGAGGAGACACTTTAATGACGAGGTGACCGCATCATACGGGATTTGACCGTTTTTGCCTAAATTTTCAAATTCAATCATGGCGGATGTTTAGGAAAATGAACCGCTGCGCCGTTTCTTTTCTCTACCCAAATCCTTTTGGATCCCGCATTTAAACCTTTTGGCAAGTAACGACAAAAAACCCTTTATTTAAATCGCTTCCTTTAGCCAGGAAGGAATTTTCTTCGCCTGTCTTCTTCTTCAAGTCTCCTAGGGTTTTACTGCTCTTTACCTACTTTCGCGGCGGTTCTTTGTTCTTTTCCTCTTAACTCCGGCGTCTACACCCGTTTGTCATCATGGTGCTCGAGATCAAGGCTGACAACGATGTGCAGAAAGAGGTGACTTCTGCTGTTGGGGATTACAATGAAAGCATGAAGTCAGAGGAAATAAGGAGCAATTATCTGGTCCAGGAAGGTGACCTTAACTCTCAGTTATTTACTTTGGGTCCTTGCTTCATTCATGAACATATCCCTTCCCTTGGTTCTGAGAAGATTGCTCTCGTGCATTCTTTTCCTCTTTCTGGCGATTTGCCTTTTTCTGGAACCCTAAATTTATCTTCTCTTTCTTCAAAAAATCCTATCATCTCCTGGCCATTTGTTGATGACAAGTTTGTCAAATGGTATAATAGGATGATTGGCCATTCTGAGACTAAGACAATTTTTTCTGATGCGGGTATTTTAGACTTCTTGGACTTGAGCACCAGGGTTCCTCTTCAAGACTCTAACTTGCTTATTTCGTCGCTTCTCTTTTGGTCGACGGAATATAACAATTTTGTCTTCCCTTTTGGTTCGCTCACCATAACTATAATGGACATATCGCGCTTAACTGGTTTAACTCCACTTGATACTTCTGTATCGGCCAATATGGACGCACCCAAGAAGGAGATCGTTTTTGAGGCCGACATGAACTACAACCTTTTCATTAATTACTATGCCAAGTTGTCTGAGAGCGATGGCCCTCCTAATTCTCTTGAACGATTAGTGTTCATTTACTATTGGCTCTGTAAATTTGTCCTTTGTCTTCCTGCCAAAAGACCTGTCAAGGGGTACATTCCACTCGCTCGGGATCTTTCTTCAGGCAAACAAGTTTTTTCTCTTGCTCCTTTTGTTTTGTCGGCCATCTATCGAGGAATGTATCTCGTTCTTGAACAGTTGAGGGAAGGTGGTAGCTTGACGGGATTTGGTCCTTTGTGGCTCGTCCAATTATGGCTTAGAGCTTACTTCCCTGATCTTCATATGCCGCCTTCATCGTCATCGGCCAGAACTCAAGGCCATTTGTATCTTTCTTCATCTTCTATTCCCAAATCCTTTCGACAGGCTTTCAATTATTTTTATACTTTGTCCAATTTTTCTTCGTATCGTCCATTCAACCCTGAGTCTCACCCATCGTCCATTAAGCCCTTACTTGATCTTTCCTCAGACTTAGAATCTGATGATAAAATACTGGCTTGGGCCCGTTTTCTCATTGGCCGTGATCTTCACTTCGATACGGCTTGGGGCAAGGCAAACAATAAATGTGGAGTAGAAGTTTATGCTCCCAATTTTGCTGCTCGCCAATTTGGCCTTAAACAATCTTGGCCAGTGCCACCATACTTCAATTTCAATATCGTCGCTAGAGGGCGATGTATCTTTTCAGATATTGAGCGAGTAATTTATGTGGACAAGAGAGAATTGCTCCTCATTAAGAGGTTTAGGCTTAGATCTTTTGAGTCTACTAGCGAGATTGAAGCTAGTATCACTGACAGCTGGAAAGAAATGGTCGATGAACGTCTCTTCTTTTCTGACAAGGATCTAGTTTTTGAGAAGTTCATTCCTCCAAAGGAGAAGAAAAGACAAAAGCAATTAGCTACTGGTCCTCAACCAAGTAAACGAAAGAAAAAAGGTATATCTTCATCGTTCTTCTTGATTTTTCTTTCTTGATATCCTTCCTTAATTTAATAATATATGATCGATAGGTTCAGACGATGAGGGCGATGCACCGCCCAAAAAGAAACGTGGTAAAGGAAAAACTATCGTCCAACCTCAACCATCTTCTTCTCCAATAAATCGATCATCTCCTCGATCGATAGGTTCCGACGATGAGGATGATGAACCGCTCATAAAGAGACGTGGTAAAGGGAAAATTACCGTCCAACCTCAACCGTCTTCCTCTACAAAAGATCAATCATCTCCAGTTGTAGAGGAAAAGGTTAATTCTCCCAGCGGCAGTCATCGAAGCAGTCTATCTGTTCATGCCAAGTGAGCACTATAAGATTTTCTTTCCAGTTATGTTTGTATTCTTCTTTTGACACTTAAACCTTTGCGTCTTCAGGACTGATGTAGAGGTGGGTTCCAGTACGCCTAGTTCCTTGTACTCCTTGTCGTCTCCTCGACCTAAAACCAACGCTCCTGAAGTTGTGCTTGACACATCTCCATCACAAATGGTCGAGGAAAATCCTCTAGTTTCTCCTGGTCGTGCTGACAAGAGTTTGCCTCCAACTTCCTCGGCCAAATCTTCCTCAAAAACAAAGGCGCATGTACGTTCGGGTGATAGAATCAAACAAATCGCCCAAAAGAATTTAAAAGTATAGATAACCTCATTATATTGATGATCGATCTATCGACCATTCTCTGATTTTTAATTTTTTAGGAATCGAGGAAGCGAAAGTCTGGCGACCAAGACTCTGGTCGAGAAGAAGAGGACGAAGACGATAGCAACCTTTTTGATGTCTTAAATGCAACTCCATCTAAACCAGGTTTGTCATTAACTGGTAGAATGCTCGTTCATGGTCCGTATAGTTTT
Organism: Narthecium ossifragum; assembly: GCA_963920575.1. Lineage (NCBI taxonomy): Eukaryota > Viridiplantae > Streptophyta > Magnoliopsida > Dioscoreales > Nartheciaceae > Narthecium > Narthecium ossifragum. The sequence continues at coordinate 11,205,948 of OY986974.1, read as the reverse complement.
TTACGAGACCTTGGTAATCCGAGTTTATCTTCTGTATCAGCTTCTCCTAATGTCCCAGCTGCTCCAATTCTGGTTGAAGATCCTTCGTCCAAAACTGTTAAACCGAGCATCGCTGCTTCTCCGGTTGTCTCATCAACAGAGGCAATAATTGCATCACCAACACCCCGCCGTGGTGTCCTTGAACAAATAATGGTCGATATAATATCGCCAACTTCTCATGTTTTAACATCAACTACTGATGTTCAAACAAGGGCGACTACTAAAAGCCCTGCAACTGCTCCTTCTGCAATGAGGACTTCAACTTCATCTTTTGTTACTCCCACTGCTCATCCATCCAGTTCTACCTCATCACAGGTATTCATCGTTCAATTTGATTCTTTCGACCATTTAGTGTTAACTCTTACTGAATACTTGTTCTTTTCAGAGTGATCTCGCCCAGTTAATGAATATTGTCTAGGCATTCTCGAATTCCTGGCATGCCATAGTGACTGCTAAGAAAGCGTCTGTTGATCCTGAGGTTGTACGAGGGAGTCAACATGAAGAATTCAAGCGAGCTTTATCTCAATGTCTTGTAGTTTTGGATAAACTACCTGAAGAGGACTTCACCAGATCAGATAGTGAAGCACTGGACAAAGCTATAACACCTTTTCTCTCCGTGGATCCAACAGTCTTAGGGTTTTCGTCCAGTGATATGGACGATATTCACAACATTAAGATCAAGGTTGAGAGTCTGACTGCTGAGAGAAATAACTTAATAAATGAGATAGTTCTTATAGGGGAACGTCAAGAGCGGCGTACCCATATCAGAGATATCATCAGTAATCGTGTTAAACAGCTCCAGAAAAATACTGATGATATTGGCAAAAAAGAGTCAGAGATCCTCGGTTACCAAAACCAAATAAAAGAGTTAGAGAAAAAAATCGCCCAATGCACCACTCAAAAGAACTATCTCCTTCGCGAGACTACTCAACTGGCTGAGGAGGGCAACCAAATGATGCAAGAGTACGTCGCTTTGGAGGCGAATTCCTCAAAAGATTGCCAAGTCGAGTTGAAGGGTGAACTTGTGAAGAACAAGCAACGCTTTAGGGCAGTCCGTGAAAAAATTGCTGGTTTATCTCAAAATCTCTCTTTGAAGAGATAATTTTTTACTTGTATGATATGAGCGATGGAATTTGTAATGTAACACTTTTGGCCGATATATTTTGTAATGAACAAATTTTTGTTAATTGCTATCGTCCAAATTTCAAGGACGTATTTTGTTAATTGCTATCGTCCATATTTTAAGGACGTTTTTCTTCTATGCCTTTTATTCCATTGATGGGTAGTACTTCTTAATGTATCGACCATTGATCATTGATCGATGCAAACCATCGTCAATATTCCTCAGTTGATATGATCCATTTGGAAATACTTGATCGACCAAGTATGGTCCCTCCCAGTTGGGCGACCACTTTCCATATTTGGGATCATTACGATCTATAGGTAGGATCGTTTTCCAAACTTGATCTCCTTCTTGAAACTCTTTTGATAGTACCCTTTTATTATAGATATCGGCCATTTTCAATTTTTGTGCCTCTATATTTTCTAAGGCAATAGCCCGTTGCTCATCGAGCTCTAAAAGATTAAACATTAATGCTTCTTCATACTCTTCACTGGTTGAGCGATCTTGTTCTAGAACTCTGGGCGATAGAACATTTATCTCAGCCGGTAGCACCGCCTCTTGACCATAAACTAATTGATAAGGCGTAACCTTAGTACTAGACTTAGGTGTAGTTCTATGTGCCCATAATGCTCTTAGTAAACCTTCATGCCATTGCCTTGGGTTATCGTCCATCATTTTTCGTATGATTGACTTGATGGTTTTATTGGACGCTTCAGCTTGTCCATTAGATTGGGTATAATAAGGTGTAGAATTGGCCATATTAATTTTATACTCAGCCAAAAAATTCTTTACTTTAGAATTTACAAACATTGTCCCTTGATCGGACACAATTGTTTGTGGAATGCCAAATCTACATATGATGTTTTCCCGAATGAAGTTTATCACTTGATCATCAGAAACATTTTTTAATGGGATTGCTTCTACCCATTTAGTAAAATAATTTGTTGCCACAATTACAAACTTGTGCAACATGGATGATGGAGGATATATTTTTCCTATAATGTCTATCGCCCAACATCTGAATGGCCAAGGTTTAACGATGATCGATAACTCACTTGCTGGAGCTCGCTGTAATGGACCATGTCTTTGGCATGCCTCACATACTTTGGCATATATAGCACACTCCTCCCCCATGCGCGGCCAATAAAAGCCACTGCGCATTATTAGCCAGCGCATTTTGATGCCAGACTGATGTGCCCCACAAACACCATTATGTATCTCGGCCATTGTCAATTTAGCCTCATCAAGATGCAAACAGCGCAATAAGACTCCATCTGGTCGACGTTTATATAAAACGTCGTTTTGTAGAAAATAATGTATCGCTTTAAGACGGATTTTTCTATCAACCTTAAGCGATGGATCTTTCAAAAAATCGACGATTGGGGTCCGCCAATCTGGTTGGCTATCGATTTGACTTACCTCGTTTGGCCGATGATATCGCTCTAGTGCAGATTGTATTATACCAGAACGGAAATCGTTCATGCCCCCCAAGTGCTTTAACACTTTATAGCCTGATGCTATTTGGGCGAGGGTATTGGCCTCATCGTTCTGCAATCTTGGAACAAATAGTAGTTCAATATCGTTGAAACGATTTAATAACATTAGAGCGATTTATTGAAATGGGATTAGTATATCGCTCTGGCATTTATAATGTCCAAGTAAATGATTTATCACTAATTCTGAATCACCTTTGATTTGTACATTGGACACTCCTAAGTCTAACAAAATTTCTAGGCCGATGATTAGAGCTTCATACTCAGCCTGATTGTTAGTACATAGTTGCGATAGAGTATACGCAAATTTATATTTGCGTCCAATGGGCGATAGGATTGTGATCTCAAGGCCAGCTCCATTGACAGTTTTAGAACCATCAAAGTACATCGTCCATGGGGTTAGCGATACATTGTTGATTTCTCGGTCTAATTCCTTTGGTATATCTACGCAAGGATAGTCAGCTAAAAAATCGGCCAATGCCTGGCCCTTAACAACCTTTTGAGATACAAATTGAATATCAAATTCAGCCAAAGTTAAAACCCAATAACCAATACGTTGGTACAAAATTGGCCGAGAAAACAAGAATTTCAATACATTGAACTTAGATATCAAGTAGACAGTTACATGTTTTAAATAAGCTCTAAGCTTGGTACACATAAAATACAAGGCCAGGCACAACTTTTCTATGGCCGAGTACTTCTGTTCATAAGGTAACAACTGTCTACTTAGATAGTACACTGCTCTCTCAGCTCCATCTTTTCCATCTTGCGCCAAGAGACCGCCTATTGATCGGTCTGCTGCAGCGATGTAAAGCTTCATGGGTTGCTCCAACCTTGGCGGCGCCATAACTGGTGGCGTTGATAAACATTGCTTCAAGCGGTCAAAGGCTTGTTGATGTCGCTCTTCCCAGACGAAATCATCTTCATTCTTTAATCATAAGAGCGATGAAAACTCTTGAGTTTTACCTGCACAGTTAGCAATAAATCTTCTCAAAAAATTTACTTGACCAAGGAACTTTTGCAGTTCTTTTTTAGTCTTTGGAGGACTGGCCTCAATTATAAACTTTGCTTTGTTTTGGTCAAGTTCTATTCCTCGCTGATGGACGAGAAAACCAAGAAAATTCCTTGCTTGTATCCCAAAGGCACATTTCAAGGGATTTAATTTTAAATTATATTCTCTCATTCGCTCAAAAGCTTTGATCAATTGTGAAAAGTGATCGGCCATAATTGGTGATTTTACTACAATGTCATCGACATACACCTCAATAAAATGGCCAATCATATCATGAAAAATCAAGTTCATCGCTCGCTGATAAGTAGCACCAGCATTTTTTAGACCAAAGGGCATAACAACCCACTCATAACTTCCAAGTGATCCTGGACATCTAAATGCCGTTTTATGAACATCATTATCGGCGATATAAATTTGGTTATATCCATAATACCCATCCATAAATGAGTATATTTCGTGCCCAGCGGTGGAATCAACTAAATTATCGACCGATGGCATAGGATACTCATCTTTGGGTGTAGCCAAGTTTAAATTTCTAAAGTCTATACAAACTCTAAGTTTGCCATTTTTCTTCTTAACTGGCACTATATTAGAAAGCCATTCTACATATCTGGCCGTTCTAATAAAGTTAGCATTCAACAATCGTTCAATTTCTTTCTTTACTTCTGGGATTATGTTTGGAGCAAAGCGTCTAGGCGCTTGCTTATATGGTTTGAAATTTGGTCGAGTAGGGAGTTCATGCTCTACAATATTTCTATCTAAACCAGGCATTTCTTTATAATCCCATGCAAAGCAATCTTTATATGAACGTAAAATAGCAATGAGTTTGTACCTTACATCTTGGTCAATAAGCTTACTGATGAATGTTGGACGATGCTCCTCGCCATCACCAAGGTTGATTTCTTCCAAGGGGTCTTGAGCTTGCATATTTCCACGTTTCCCGTAGGGGACTTCTTCCTCGTCTTCTTGGGGAATCTCTTTGAGACAATCGAGGTCGTTCGCTTCTTGTGTGGCGAACGCTTCTACTTGATAAGCCATTAGTTTGGCTTTTAAGGCCATTACAGCGGCCTGATTTCTTTCAGAGTCTGAACTCATCACTTCTGATTTGTGGTCGGTGATCGGCCAGCTTTGGGTGCAAAGACCACTGAGGTTGGTCTTGCTGGATGAAACAGTTCCGCCACGCACTCCCTTAGCATAACTCCGTTCTCAGAAACTACCTTGAATGTATCCTCAAACTGAAGGAATTGTAAGGGGCCATAATTGCAGTCATAGAAGGATGCCTCCAAGGCATGCGTGTCCATACTATAAGGCATGTTATCGGCCATAACTGATTCCACGTTTCCCTCGTCATTTCATAAAAATAGACATTGATGAAGAGACGACGGAACACACTAACTGGCATGAATCCAGTCTCGACCAAGCAAGACATTGTAACTGGTCGTTGAGTCCATGACAAAGAACGCTATCGTTCTAGTGACACTCCCAACCTTTATGTCTAAAGGAAGGATTCCCTTTGCAGGGGCTAGAACTCCACTGAATCATGTTAGAGTGATATCCGTGGGAATAAGGTCGCTGTCAGTCTTGTGTAACTTCTTCATCATCTTAACATGGATGACGTTCACCGCAGCTCCGGTGTCGATCAAGACTCTGCTTACTGGAACACCGTTGATCTCGGCCTTGATATGTAAAGGCCGTAAATGGCGCGTCATTGCTGCTGGAGGTCGTTCAAACATGGCATTGTTCCGATCTTGGGGAGCTTCCTTGTGTGAACTGGTCGATAAATGAGGCTGATGGGCAACTGCCTTCCCTTTTGCCTTAGCTGCAACCTGGACGACTTCTGGATTCTCTTGACCATCCCATGATGGCCACTGTTGATCCTTCTGATGTTGCTCTTGCTGTGTATCTGTTGCTTCCATGTCCCAACCAGTTGGGATGATTGGCACTTCATCGGCTGGTGGACTGTACTTTGCTACATCACTTTTGGGAACCCACTTCTTCACAATGGGATCGCCATAGCAAACCAAATAATCAAACTTTCCACTTGGCTGGCCCTGAGTACTGATAGCCGGATTACCTGCCTTGTAGAGATCCATCAATAGCTTCTTTTGGGAAATATTCCTTCTCGCTGCTTCCTCATTAACTTTGATGGGTACCTCTATTTCTACCCATTCAATATCCTCGACCATAGGTTCCTGTTCTTCATCACCCCAGCCAGTAGGAACAATTGTTGTCGATGTCGATGGAACAATCTGGGCGACAACTTCTGTCTTCTTAACGAGACGCTTCACCTTTACGTCTCCATACACCCGCAGGTAATCATATCGGCCACTTGACTGGCCAACTGGTCCAACTGCTGGATTTCCTTCTTCATACAACTGTCTCAACAGCTGTTCTATAGATATATTCATCCTCCAAGCTTCTTCAGCAACGTCGATTTTTTCTTCGACCTCGACGTATTCATCTTTCTGGTCAAAAACTAAGTTCACTGAGTGTGAATTGTCCAATTCATCGACCAAGGTAGCCGATGTGTCTCTATCTTCCTCGATCAGGGTGGCTGACGATCCATCATCGGCCATATCGGATGTGTCTCTATCTTCAGTTGGACATTGTTGTCCAAGGCGGCTTGGCAAGATGTAGTTGTTCACGATTACTGACGGGAGTGTTCCGAATCTGATCAGTTGGTTTGCTCCAGTCTCATCGTCATCATCCTTGTTTGGACGATGAAACTTGCTCTTTGAAGACTCTGTTGCCTTTGAGACAGCAACATCTTCTTCAATCTCCTCAGCCTCCTCATCCTGACTTGGGTTAACTTCTTGGGCTTGCTTGGCCTTCATCATCTGGCCATACTTCTTCTGGTGGCGACGGTACTGAGTCCTTGTCATCTCCTCCATAGGAACCGATCGGCGAGTATAACAGTTGTAGTTGTACCATCGCTCTGGCTTGTAAGGCTGAGGCATAAAGCTCTTTGGGTATGCGTGAGGCTGACCTCTGTTCCACTGCCTAGACTGTGGACGATGAAACTTGGTCCCAAAGAACGGTGTCATCGGGCGACTGAGATCCCAATGACATTTTGGGCAGACATGTGGAATAACAGGTTCCTTCCCTTGGTCTTGGCCAAGTCTTGTGAACACATCTGGACGACTATCGTCCTGAGTCTCGTCGATGACAATCTTGAACTTTGGCAATTTGAAATTTGTCACATCAGTCAACACCATTCCCACTGGAGCAGCTTTGGGGAATGGATTCGCATCAACTCTCATGTGTCTGGTTGGGAAACCAATCCTTCCGAAATCAATCGCATCCTGCAAAACATTACGGAAAGCCAAACATTGGTTAGTGTGATGTGACCAAGCATTATGCCATTTACAATATCTTTTGTCTTTGATTTCATCAAGACTTGGCATAGCATATCCATCTTTCAATTTGACTTGTTTATCTTTCAGTAATTGATCAAAGATTTGATCAGCCTTTGAAATATCAAAAGAAAACTTTCACATTGGACGTTTACTGTCTCTAATTACTTCTTTACCCTTAAGTTCTCGCTCAAGTTTGGCCAGAGCTTTACATATATAAAGTTTTCCCTTAAGGAGCTCGGCCAAAGAAACATCGTTCATATTGTAGTTTTCTTCATCGACGTCACTAACTTGGTTTATTTCATAGTTAGTATCTCTATAGTAAGTTCCTTTAGAAGATGATTTCATCTGATCTTCTTCTCTCAACAACTGTTCATAACGTATAGCGCTAGTCTGTAGTTGAAATAGGTCAATAAAATCCCTATCTTGGAACTTCTTCTTAAGTTCAAAGGCTAATCCACTTTGAGCGATTTTGACAAATTCCCTTTCAGGCAAGGGAATAAAGCACCTACTTCTCGCTCTTTTAAATCTTAGTAGGAATAAATCCGCATTCTCATCCGGCCGCTGTCTGAGTTGAGCTAAATCGGCCATTGTTATTTCTGGTTCTGATTTATAAAATTGAGAATGGAACGCATGTTTCATTTGCTGTCAATTTTGAATAGAATTGGGTGATAACTTAATGAACCATGAATAAGCCACCCCGGATAAAGAGTTAGGGAATAGTCTAAGTTTGACAAAATCACTCACGTCTCCACATTGCATGGAGAACTTCCCTATGTGTTCAATGGTCGATATCTCATCTACCCCAGAGAACATAGTAAACTCTGGAACTTTATAGTTCCTAGGAAGCGGGTGCATTTGGTCAACCCAATCAGGATAAGGTTTCCTATAAGTTAGACGAGTAGCTGGTCGTCCTAAACCTATTTGCTCTTGTAGAATCTCGGCAACTTGTTCACGTAGAACATCGGCCTGATTATAAAGAGGGTTGTTGTACACTTGGTGATACTGCTCGTTTGGTGGTCGAGCATAATACAAAGGTGCCTTATATGGTCGATAATTATTCTGATAAGGAATATCACCCATGCGTTGACCATCGGCCATTCTTTGATTATAAAAATTATTTCCTACTGGCCGATTAACTTGACCACCTAGTTGCCCATAGTTATTCTGCGGAAACCCTTGGCCTTGAGCATCTAAGTTATTATTTTGGCCGATATTTTGGCCATTGTTTGGGTAAACAGGGTTTTGGCCATTGTTTGGGAAAACAACGTTTTGGCCATTGTTTGGATAAACAAGGTTTTGGCCATTGTTTGGGCAAACAAGGTTTTGGCTATTGTTTGGATAAACAAGGTTTTGGCCATTGGGAGGAATGTTCTGAGGAATGTTTTGAGGAATGTTTTGAAGGATGTTCTCGCCCATAATCAAAGGCATTCTACCTATTGGTATGCCCTGACCTAAAGGAACTCCATTATTTGGCGCCCCTTGTGCCGGAGGCACAACACCACCTTGCATCCCTTGAAGAGGAGGGACACCATTATTTGGTATTCCTCCAGGAGTTAACACCTCATTATTATGAGGTATTTGCGTTGGCGATGGAAACAACCCAGATGTTTGACCGATTAAATTTGGTCTTTGACTATTGTCATTGTTCATCGATGGCCGATAATGGGTTGTACTAGTTTGGCCAACTTGGCTATTTTGGTTGATATGGTTTTGGCTATGCATTGGATTTTGTAAAATAACAAAACCGTTATTACCACCAGGTCCCATGACCGTATTGGGCGGAAATGGACGATTGCTTTGGGCGGTGTTTTGGCCGATAGGGATTGCTGACATGGTAGGCCTAGCAACATTTGATTCAGGGTTTGATTGGGATAAAGTTGCGTTGATAAAAGTTTGCATAGTATCGATAAAAGGCCTTAAAGCAGTGGCGATATGGTTAGCCATCTGCTGATTGTTAGCATGTAAAGCTTCGTCGACCATAGTTTGGGCTGTGTTTGAAGTTATGTTTCCTGGATCTAGGCCAACTCTGGCCGATGTGTTCCCTCGCTCAACAGAGCGATAAACTACCCTATCTCGATATTCTATGTGTGGTGGGGGAACGGGTGGAGGAATATGTGGTTGGTCGAAAGGTGGAAAAATAACAGGCTCCTCTTCGACCACAATTGGACTTTGTTGGCCATCGCCGTGATCGGCGGCATTTCCACTACCACTATTAGTGTCTAACCCAGTCCTAGTAATGACCATTATGTCTGGTCCAACTTGACCGACTTCCATAAAGACTTGACACAGGTCCCACCGGGCGTGCCAAAAAATGTTAGAGAGGAAATCTAACCGTTGACCGGTCAAAAAGTCAAAGTCAAATCCTATTCCACACTTAAGTATCAGATGATTGTAGTTGAGTTCTGCTCTTTCGAATTAACGAACCAGAGATGTCAAGTAATATGGAAATCTAGATTAGACCTAATTAAATAATCTAGTTATGAAGATTAACTTAAAATAATCTAAATTAACCTAAGAAAAGCTGTAAATTATCTAAGATTACGGAATCAATTAAATAAAGCATAAAGATCAACCTAAATTACTAAATCTAGAAAATGCATTTAAATCTATCAATTAACTTAATCTAAGAAAACAGTAACTTATTCTAATGGAAAACAGTAAAGGAAGCTTAAAGAACAGAAAGCGTAAAAGAAGACTGATAAAACCTAAATTAAACTTAAAATACTCCTATGATCATGAAGAAAAGAAACAGTAATCAATAAACTAGTTTAATCTTACCTAGAACTAAATTAGCTTAATTAAACTATGCTAAAAATGCAGAAACGGACAGAAAGCAGAAACGGATAGAAATCCATTAATCTAAAACTATAAAACAGAAACAAAAGGAGGAAGCGATTAAAACGACTACATTATCGAGATTATGCTAAGAAAGCAGTAAAAGAAAGCCATTAATCAAACTGAAAGCTTTATTAATCAACTTATAGGTACATAATAAACGAAAGCCATGCTTAAGAGCAGGTTACAGATTGTCGGGGGGTTTACAGTGGAGAAGAGAAGCTATTTATCTTAGGAACTAAATAACTGCTCCCGCCTTGAGCGTTGATGGCGTAAAAGGAGGAGATCGTGCGCGAACTGCTCCATAACAGCTTCTCCCACGTCCGTGTCTGGTTTGGAGAGTACACGTGGTCGATGCTCGTTCGTTGCATACGTCACGATTACGCTGGCTTACTTATCGTTTCTTGTCCACGTCATACCTGCATGTGTTTTTTAACCATATTTGGCACACGTGTTAATTGCTTTTGGACGATGATATTAAATAACATGTCCAATTGTCACTTTTGGGAGATTATCATCCTTAGTCTTTTAAATGATGGTGCCATATGGACGATATCGTCCATTTAGTCAATATCTTATCGTCCATTTGGTCGATAGATTCTATCGTCCATTGGTCGATAGATTCTATCGTCCATTGGTCGATAGGTTTTCTCTGGTCGATAAGATTATATAATTATCGTCCATTTAGTCATTACTTTTTTGCCTACGTGTTCGTCATTAATGATTTAGCCATTATTTTGGCTAACACTTAGAAATCTTGAAACCGTTGAACCGATCTGTGGAATCAACCGCCTCTTCTCTGTCTATCGAATGGAGGTTGGGAAGGGATATGCCGGTGGACTTCGGAGAAGGGCTAGGGGAGGAGATCGGTGGGGGGCAATCACGACAGGCGGAAATCGCTTGGGGAGATCGCAAGGGGAGATCGCGACAGGCGAGGGGAGATAGGGGGAGATCACGAGAGGAGATAGGGGGAGATCGCGAGGGGAGATCTGAGACCACGAGGAGAGGTAGCCAGGTAGGGGAAGATCGCGAGGGGAGGTAGGGGAAGATCGCGAAGGGAGGCGCCGCCACGAGCAGGAGAAGTGGAGAGCAGAAGGGTTAGGAGCTTAGTAGTGGGTCACTGGGTGACCTAAAATCTAAACCCTTAAACACGGGTTAACGGGTTGACCCGCCTAACCCGCGAGTCAACCCGACCCGACCTGTTTATTCACGGACCAGAACCCGTATATACCAAACCCAATTATCACGGGTCGGGTGGGGTCGGGTTCACGGGTCATGACCCGGATTGTCACCCCTAAACATAGGTGGTCACAAGGCATATACACCCAAATATATGGAGGATATATCCACTATTAATAAATACTTAGGTATTTATGAATCATTTGAGGGTATATATGTCAGAAGCAAAATGATTTGCTTCCCACCCGTGGGGTGTGACGCGGGATCACACCCATGTGGTGGAATACCAACCCGTTGGATAAGGCGGATAGATGGGGTATTTCGGGGGTTTTGGGGTTTGTTGAAGGTTTATTTTGGTAATTTTTATTTTGAATGGTTTAAATGCCATGATATATATATATACTAGTGGATGCCCGTGCCTCTGGCACGATTTAAATTTGTTCATGTTTTTCAATTATGTGACCTGGCACGGGCATCCATCAATGAAGCTCCCCAGAAATACAGGGTTAAAACCGTGACGGGGGTACGGGTCACACAACACACATTCAACATTAGAATTGTTTAACTGAAAAATATTTATGAGCCACCTTCAGCCATTTAAGGTGCAAGAGCCTTTAGTTATCCTACTATTTCAACTTGGCAAAGGGGAGCTGCATAAGATTTTTCGTTCAAGGAGCTACTAATTTCCAATACACCAATAAAGAGACTTAAACAATTGATTTCTAACAACAAAGCTGACTAAATTGTATACTCTATAGGCAGCTATGACCAAGCCATAGCCAATTTCATCAAAGAAAGCTCAGAATTAAGGTTAATCCAAATGGCAACACAATACGAAGAGATTTCATCAGACTAAAACTAAATGCTACATCCGCACAAAAACTAATACTGCATTGCTCAATCAATCCTGGAGACATGCAACACTAATGCTGTAATTTGCTTTTTCTTTCTGGATTTGATCCTTGAACTCTAAATTTTCCAGGTATACTTTGACAAAAAGTAAAATGCAAGACATGGGCTAAGCATTTCATTCTCATCTGAATTCTGAAACCTGTATTTTTAATCTACCAAGGAAGGCTGGCTCATTAACTCCAAGGTACTAATGAAGCATGCATGTATTCTAATGAATGTTGAAAAATAAACCCGAGCTATTTGGCATATCATGAGATGCCCATTTATTCCCCATCCATGAATTAATGCTGGAAGACAGGATGACATCAGCACCAGAGCTGCTGCTGCTGGTGTTATTTGGATCACAGAAGCCATTTTTATCTCTAATCTCTGAGAGAGAGAGGTATGTTGGTGTTTCTACCATGAAATCAGGAAAAAATAATAATAAAAGGAATCGAGATGAAAGCGAGGAGATTACAATCAATCTTTCGATGTGTGAGTTGAAATCACAATAGACAACCTAGATCTGAAAATAATTAAGAGACCGAGAGCTCCAAACAAATGGGATTTGCACAGGTTAAGAGAGAGCACTTGGTTCCCGCAGGAAGCTCCCTAGTATTTGGTTTAACTTTTATTTCAAAGACCTTCATCGCATCAGATCGAGCACAAATATTTCCTGACTAAACTATATAAATTTGTTACAGTTAATGGAAGCCAAATTAATTATGCTGCTCCTATCATCATCTTAATTTTTACTCTAAATGTCACACTCTATAAAAGCAACTTCGTAGAAAGAGCAATGTCACACATCCCCCTCATCTACGTAGCCATCATCACTCCTCAGATGCATCATGATGCTACTAAAACAACAAAGAAAAAGTTTCATTCACCAAGTTTTTTATCACCTGAATATTAATACCATGAGTACCTTAAACTCATGGGCAAAGAACTGCTATTAAATGTAATTCCCAAAAAAGATGTACCAATTAATCAATATAAACCACAGGTCCACTAATTAAATCACCAAATCCTAATTCCACCGGCAAATGTACATTTATAGTTCCTAGCCAAGAAACATAGTGGTGGTTCACCCAAAACCTACTACCTATCAGAGATATATTGCAGATGTAGCTAGCAAACACTTAATAGACTCCTACAAATGAATCACTATCTACAGAAAAGCTTGGCGTTACAATATAGTTTGACAGGAAGAGCCTATCAAAAACTCTACAATTTTACAACTCATTACCCTATAGTCTTCAAAAACTCCACAATTTTACAACTCATATACAAAGCAGTTGCAAAACAACTCTTACTGTACACCACTACAGTTTGTACAGATGAAAGTCCAGAAAGTTGTGCAGGCACCCCTGTTCATAGCAGATAAAAAACCTTAGACATTTATAAACTGTTTGTGGAAAAGCTTCATTAATCATTTCCAGAAAATGAGAGATTGAAACAAAGACAACATAACACAGTATGATTCAACTGCTTCTCGAAGAGAACTCCAATCAGGAGATAAAAGAATGAGGATTCATTTTTTTGTAAATCAATTAGAAATAGTTCCCATGTTGAAGAAAGTATTAAAATCTCGGCAGGGTACTCTGTATTCAGGTCCTCATCTTTGGCAAAACAGGAAAGCACACAGAGGGATAATATAATAAATGACATTATTCAACACATACCGTTCATCTAGCAACTTTGACAAGCTTCTGTTTTACTTCTTACGGTAACCTCCTTTAACAGAGCTGAATAAAAAAAAACATAACGTTTGCTCAAATTCAATTACTGATGTGATCTTGATAGCAAAACATCTGAAACAATAAACTAAATGGCAAGTAATCCAAAGATTTTGTGCCTTCTTGTGCTCATGGATTAAGTCCAGAGCCAACGAAAATGACATCAAGTTGTCATCACTCATCAACTTCAACTTTGAATAAGGAACATACCCAAATAAGCATGGATGAACTAATAAAAAAAACATACCCAAATAAGCATGCTATTTTTCTATGCATACCCAAACAACATCACTAAATGAATTTAGTTTAGAAAAGGGAGAGCAGATAGATTGGCTTAAATTTAGACAATGTGATCAACTTCTCTCCGAAATCCCATTTAGACAATGTGATCAACTTCTTCTCCACTTGAGCAGACTCTCTCCGCCCTTAAGTAGACATAGGGAGAAGAAGAAAATATGGGAAGAAATCAACTTCAAGAACTTTCTAAAAAAACAGAAAAAGAGGAATGCCATATAGGGAAGAAAAAACATAGGCTATAAATGATAAAAAAATAATAATTTAAGATAACAGAGAAAAACAAATGAATTTAAAAAAAGAGAGTAGTAGTAGCATAAAAGAGGAAAGAAAGAGCATAAAAAAATCTAAAAAATATTGTCAAAATAAATTACAAAAAGAAAGAAATGTAAAGAATAGAACCCGGATCCGATATGAATATCTAAAAAAAAAAGAAGAAAATTTCCGAAATCTAAAATGGAAGAATTGACGGAATATTTTACACCAAAATTTCACCCATGACAAAATATTGAAAAAAAGTAAAAGATATGAAAAAACATCAACAAAAAATACTAAAGTTGATATTCGAATTCTCCATTTCTAACACATATTAACTTCATCAATCATCCAAAATACTGAAGCAAATATAGAGGGATGAGGTTTATTTATTTATAACTCTTAACATGTATAACTTGTTACTCTTAGGAGCCATCGAGAGCTCGCCCACCATCAACACAAATTACTTGAACAGTGATGTAAGAAGCAGCAGGAAGGTAGAGGAATGCAGCTAGAGATGCCACCTTCTCTGGCTGCCCAATCCTCCCAAGAGAAACACATTTCATTTCTCTTTCTGCAATTTCCTTATTTTCAAAGATGGTTGGACTCATAATGCTGTTAAGATGGAGTACTACCAACATATGAAAACAGAAAAGGCAGCTAGTGACTATCTAATTGAGTGTATGCGTTAAGAGAGTAGTTCTATTGGCATAAAAAAAATATGGATGCTGTGAATTATGGAGAGAGACGGGTCAGATGAACATTAAAAACTGGACAAAACACAACTTCCATTAGTTTATGAAGCAGATTGGATGCTTTCAAAGTTGTGTTGACTAAAAAGTTTTCTGTTGACTTAGAGAAATCATATACCATCTTCTAAGTAAATTTGGCTTCTTTATATTGAAGAAAAATACAATATGTTGGTTCTGATATTTACAATTATCTTCTGTAGGATGGTCAGCATTAGGAATTCCAGAGGAATTTTGCTCATATGTTTGTTCCATAGATGAATCCACCTAAAACCCACCAAGAACATCAATGATGTTGATCACTAAATGTGGTGGTGTAGAAACTAAGTCTCAGAATTTGTGATTGGAGGTGATGGGGCAGACATTTGAGTAACAAATCAAAGATGGTTGGACTCATAATGCTGAACTCATGACCTAAGCGATGGACATTTAGTGATTATCACATAATCTCAATCGTCAAGCATAGATGAGCACGAATCCATTAGAAACAGAAGCTGCATATAATCCCCAAAAAGAAAAACCATCAAAGCATTCGCCTTAGATGAGCACGGAAATTACCATCCAATCTTAAGAACATATTCTACCAGTGGGCTAGACAGCCAATTTTTGATCGGTTATCCATGCATTATGCTAAGCTTTAAAAGAGATAACTAAAATGAACAGAATTGGCAGCTCAAATCAGACTTCAGACAAACCAGACAATTACAACTGCAGTAATTCATATAGTTCTCAGGAAGAAGATGAAAGAACTATTACATTCTATCTCAGCTCCACGGTTCAAAGTGAAAAAAACTGTAGAAAGAAAGTGAAAAAACTGTAGAAAGAAACTGTAGAAATAAATAAGGTGCGTACTGTGGACCATGTTCATGCAATCTATTGTCTTCTTAAAGTTCAATGTTTTTCTTTGCTTTTGTGTCCGACCTTATTTTAAACTGAAGAAAACAGAACACAAACAACCTAGCCCTTCTTAAGCTGGATTGGTTGTTGGTGGAAATCAATACAAATTTACAAATCACAGGCCTGACGCATGTTATATTTGTACGCTCTTAATTAGCCACACACCTAGAACAGAGCTAGCTTTGTTGATTAATCATTAGAACTTACAGCTAACAACTGTCATTAGTCACCCTTCCCACAACCTCTAAAGACTAACATTAAATAGAAGCATCGAGCAGAGGATCACAGAGATGAGATATAACGGGAGAGGATCACAGCTGGAAGTGATGTTGTAAAGACTAACATTAATTAGAAGCTTGGCAAAGGGAAAGCTCACTGGAGATATGGTAGTGCTGGGCGAGGCAAGGCTTAGATGGCAGTGGGGATGTCGAGATCAGCAGGATCCGGCGACAGGGAGGAGACCAATAGCAACAGAGCTTGGCAGAGGAAAGGTAATGGCGGAGGAATACGCAGAGTTTTACGGTTCATGATTCCGAGTTTCCTACAGGAAGTTACGGCATTTTTAGTACCGATGGCGCAGTCTGGATGGCAGAACAGTAATATGCTGGAAAGTTGGATCGATCCGACACCCCATGTTGGATCGATCCAACTATGCAGAATCGTGACAGAACATGTATTTTTTGGCTGAACATGGTCCGATCGATCGAACCATCCCTCCTAATGAGCCAGATCGATCCGACTCCTAGAGTTGGATCGATCGGACTCGGGAAATGTTAGAAATTGCAGATTTTTATGAGCCAAATCGATCGGACTCCTAAAGTTCGATCGATCGGACTCAAAAATAGCCAGAGAAGGTGGATTTTCACACATCCGATCGATCCGGCACGCCGAGAAGGATCGATCGGACTTTCCCAGTAACGAAAATCAACGATTGTGATCTAATCCGAGGGTGGATACACTTGAGGCTATAAATAGGACTCTTTCTAGGGTTTGAGGAGGGATTCTTGGACACTTTTGGCTGCTCTTTCTCCTCCTTCATATTTTTTTCTAGGTTTTCTTTTGCTTTATGAAATTTTTTGGAGGATTGTTCTCGATGGCCCTGCGTGGCTAAATCTTGATCCTTGGTCGAGGAGACTGAAACCTAGGAATCAATGAAACTGTGAGATCTAATTTATTTTTATTGTTCAGTTTATACATGAGTATTGAATGTTCTTCTGAGATTAAATCTTCATGATTACCTTGTCTAATTGCTAGGAGGCCTACTAGTTTATTATTCATGGTGATCTACTGCTAGGTTTGATATCAAATCCAGAATTGTTTGATCCCTCTAATCTGCGAAGCAACTAGGGTTTAATAATCTACTGCGTTTCAGAGATTGTTAGGTCTTAGGAAGAATATTTGACTAGATTAAATGCAACCGCTTGTGCTTGTGTTGTTTAGCTTCATCGATCTCCCTATTCTTAACGCTGCTACTAGATTAAATCTACAGCGCGTGTCTTAGGTTGTTTAGTAGTTAGGGTTGATTAGATCGCTTGTTTCTAATTAACTATGATCGAGGAGAGATTCGAATTTAATTCGGAAGGTGAATATTCATGGTATATTTTTGAGTGCCTGCGACAGCACATCAAATTTTGGCGCCGTTGCCGGGGAGTGATTGTAGTTTATTTTTATGCTTATAGTGATCTTTATTTTCATAAAAAAAAAAATTTAATAGTTTCTATGGTTTGAATGTATGGCCAATTATAATATGCCACCGGGTGACATATGAAATGATGATTTGTCTTTTGGTTATGGACCCGGTTACAATAATGACACATATGGTTTCTGAAACCCGCCCTATGATTCATATTCATATTCTTATAATTCGGATTTTAGAGATCATACCTACCCTAGTTGGCAGTTTCATGATTTCCCAAACCTGGCCTATGATTCATATTCATATTCTTATAACTCGGATTTTAGATGTCATACCTACCCTAGTCGGCAGTTTCAAGCAGAAATGTTGGCGATGCTGAAGGAAATGGAAGAAAATATTAATTCCTTAAGAGAATCGCGTATTTTTTGGGAGGAAAGATTTTCTAGGGAACGTGACAAAACTGAGAACCTCTTCATTGCTCAGTCACAAATGCAACAAGAGCCACTAATAATTGACCAAGTTAATGTGAGTCACTCTTTTGATGAAGAAGTTGATAGATATGATTCTATACCTCATGTTTGTAATGATAATGCTTATGATGCTTTTATTTCTGATGATAATGATATATGTCATAATACTTGTGATTCTTTGTCGGTTCATGAAATTAATGATGATACACTGACTGCTGAGGTTGGAGATGCTTCGGGGGAGATTCTACAGAAGGCAGATGAAGAAGTTGTCCAACCATGTCCGGTCGACCGCGAGAAAGATTCGGTCGACCGTCGAGAATACCAGGAGCATTTATTCGAAGAACCTCCTCTAGCTGAAGTTGAAAGCATCCCTGTTACGCCACGAGGTATATTTCCTGTGACTATCTCATCGTCATTAGTGGTTAAAAAGGAGATGACCTTAGTAGATATTTTCATATCTCGACGGATTTATTTTCGATCATGTAATCTTGACATCCTTGACAATGCGAACGACGACATTATTAATAGTTCAATGGATGATTCGAATATATTTGAGCATAATGTTGACTCATTTCTTCCTGATCACCATGATGACATGTGTTTTTGTTTGAGAGATCTTGCTATCTTGTTTACTGGTGTTAGTATGGAAAAGCTAACTCTCATTTTTGAAAAATACCAGTTGGATTTATATGCTAAATTAACCTTGGTGGCATTATTGAGGTTAAATATTCATATTATAGCATCCATTGATTTTGCATACCATCGTGCTAGAGAACGGCCACCAAGGGTACGATTAAAACTTTTACTATTATATATAGTAGTTTAGTTTGCTTTATTTACTTTCTTGTGTGCTTGAGAGTGCTTGAATTATTTTTAGGTTGTGTGCTTGCATGTTTGCTTTTGTTTTGCTTTGCTTTGCTTTTGTTTTTAGGTGATCGAGCATTTCCTATTATACCTGAAGAATTCGCCCAGCCATGGTGGTCATGGAAATTCAAAGTTTGGCAACTCCCACAGTATTCAAAGAAGCAAGCATGAAGTCGAGCCAAGGACAATAAACAAAGGTGCTGCTTGGAAGGCAACCCAAGGGGAGTTCGTTCCTTTCTCTTTTTATTTTCGCATTTCACATTTTAGTTATTTTTGGTTTTCTTTGCATTCCACCTTACATTGAGGACTATGTCAGTTTCAAGTGTGGGGGAGGAGATCTAGGTTGCATATGCCATGAGCAAGAATTAGTTAAGCTTAACATATTCATAACATGATTGAATGAATAATTTTGCGACTTAGAATTAATTAGTTGAGTTATTTTCCTTGAGATGGTAGTGACTGAATGAGTAGACAAAAGCCGGTGAGATTTTGAGCCTGTAGACTGACACATTCATTTCAGTCTCACTATTTTCTTTCATGAGAGATATTCTTCCATGGATTTGTTTCTCTAGAACTTGCTTTGATTCTATTCAAGATCACATTGACACATGCAGACATGAACATGATTAAGGCCATCTTTGTTATAAGCTACATAAGCCAAATAGCCTACCTTACAATTAATTTTTCCTTTTGCTAAACCCTTTGAGCTTTATCGATTTCATTGTTAACCCACATTACAAGCTTTAAACCTGAAAAAAATATATTTCCGTTACCCAAGCCATAAAACTAGTGGAGCATTGATCATCATTATGACATGTATGGGTGCGAAAGTTCAAGTGTGGGGGTGTTTGGATTTGTGGTATGGCTATGATTGGTGAAGTGGAGTTTATTTTTCATACTCAATTTGTGAGTATGTTGTTTCTGAAAAAAAAAGAAAAAAAAAAGAAAAGAAGAAAGAAAGTGAAGGAGGAAACTGTTCTCATGCTACAATATGTGGTTATGAATCCTCCTAATACTCCAAAAAAGGGGGTATGTTTATGTATGATCTCTACAAAGGTGGAAGTTTTTGCAAAAGATTGTTCACTATTTCAGTTAAAAAGCATTCCTTTGAACAATCTCTTTGTCAAGGTCGTAATGTTATATGATTTGAGTATATTAAAGCCAAATTGAAGAAGTTGCTGAACCGAGTGATTGGTTGTACATGCCTTATTGATGTATTTTTGCTCCATTAGTTCCATTGGCTTTTGAGCTACATTCCCAAATATTTCTCACCTTGATCCTAGACCCCATTACAACCTTTTGAAGTCCTTATGATTCGTGTTATGCATGTGATTCTAGTGGTGGAGAATGAGAAGATATGCAAGCTTATGGTAGATCATTTTCATTGGAATGAATTTGAGTGAAATACATACCCTTCAAACACATGAGAGTTGAGTGTTTATTTCCGTCAGGGTCTACTTGTTTAGTATGCTTCATATTCAAGTGGAAATCCTTACTGATTGATTTTTAAGTTCTCTAAAAATGTTTGTTCATGATGTGTTATGAGTTTTGTGAAGAGCTTGATTGTTCTTTATTGATGGCGTTGCAACCTTGATATCTTGAGTAGAGTGAATTTTAGTTTTGCCCGAGAACGAGCAAAAGCTAAGTGTGGGGGAATTTGATGAGAATGCATAATGTTATATTTTTATCCCTTAATACTTAGTCTCCTGTGCTTATTTAGTTCCTAAATACACTCATTATTCTTATATTTTGATTTAGGATGCAATTGAAGTCCTTAAGTCGAAAAGAAGCTAAAAAGAGTGCATGGATCAACTTTAAAGATTAATCTGTACCTACTCATGAGGAACCAGATGATGTGCCATATATGGTTGGAAAGCTCTTGAAGTCTAGATTCTGGATAATTTTACGGTTCATGATTCCGAGTTTCCTACAGGAAGTTACGGCATTTTTAGTACCGATGGCGCAGTCTGGATGGCAGAACAGTAATATGCTGGAAAGTTGGATCGATCCGACACCCCATGTTGGATCGATCCAACTATGCAGAATCGTGACAGAACATGTATTTTTTGGCTGAACATGGTCCGATCGATCGAACCATCCCTCCTAATGAGCCAGATCGATCCGACTCCTAGAGTTGGATCGATCGGACTCGGGAAATGTCAGAAATTGCAGATTTTTATGAGCCAAATCAATCGGACTCCTAAAGTTCGATCGATCGGACTCAAAAATAGCCAGAGAATGTGGATTTTCATGCATCCGATCGATCCGGCACGCCGAGAAGGATCGATCGGACTTTCCCAGTAACGAAAATCAACGATTGTGATCTAATCCGAGGGTGGATACACTTGAGGCTATAAATAGGACTCTTTCTAGGGTTTGAGGAGGGATTCTTGGACACTTTTGGCTGCTCTTTCTCCTCATTTATATTTTTTTCTAGGTTTCTTTTGCTTTATGAAATCTTTTGGAGGATTGTTCTCGATGGCCCTGCATGGCTAAATCTTGATCCTTGGTTGAGGAGACTGAAACCTCGGAATCAATGAAACTATGAGATCTAATTTATTTTTATTGTTCAGTTTATACATGAGTATTGAATGTTCTTCTGAGATTAAATCTTCATGATTACCTTGTCTAATTGCTAGGAGGCCTACTAGTTTATTATTCATGGTGATCTACTGCTAGGTTTGCTATCAAATCCGGAATTGTTTGATCCCTCTAATCTGCGAAGCAACTAGGGTTTAATAATCTACTACGTTTCAGAGATTGTTAGGTCTTAGGAAGAATATTTGACTAGATTAAATGCAACCGCTTGTGCTTGTGTTGTTTAGCTTCATCGATCTCCCTATTCTTAACGCTGCTACTAGATTAAATCTACAGCGCGTGTCTTAGGTTGTTTAGTAGTTAGGGTTGATTAGATCGCTTGTTTCTAATTAATTATGATCGAGGAGAGATTCGAATTTAATTCGGAAGGTGAATATTCATGGTATAAATTGATTAATACTTGCATCTATGATCAGTTGTTGGATTCCGATGGTGGATGTCGACTCAGACCAAGGTTTGTTCTCTTGATTCAACTTGTTTCTTCGCTTTAGATTATTTCTTTATTGTTTTTCCTCACGTTTAAAACCCCCCATCTTTGTTCACTGAGCACAAAACTAGGCTAAACACTCTTCGTGGGATCGACTCGTACTCGCACTACTACATTTATTTTGAAGAGTACTAGATTTATTTTTGAGTGCCTGCGACAGCACATCAGGAGGCAAACAATGAAATTGATACCTAGACATATTCATACTCT
Organism: Narthecium ossifragum; assembly: GCA_963920575.1. Taxonomy (NCBI): domain Eukaryota; kingdom Viridiplantae; phylum Streptophyta; class Magnoliopsida; order Dioscoreales; family Nartheciaceae; genus Narthecium; species Narthecium ossifragum. The sequence goes on along the minus strand of OY986974.1, from coordinate 11,183,821 downwards.
AAGCATAAAATTCACCTTCAAATCCTGCAATGAACACATCTCGAAAGGGGGGTGGGGCGATCGGCGGCGGGGATACCTGCCTGGCTGTCCGGGAGAGGATGCGACATACAGAGCGCCGGCGGCTATGGCAGCCAGATGGAGAGAGGGGAGTTCCACGTGGTTTGGATGCTCGGAGATCGATGCTGTTGGCGGCGTGGGTCGAGCTCGACGACGGCGGCGTGGGTGGACAGCTCTTGTTGGCGGCGTGGGTCGAGCTCGACGACGGCGGTGTGGGTGGATAGCTCCTCTCCTAGCAAGGTAAGGGAAGTGAGAGTGAGAGAGGGCGATGGGAGTATGAAGGGGGGTTGGGGTGATCGGCGACGGGGATACCTGCCTGGCTGTCCGGGAGAGGATGCGGCAGACAGAGCGCCGGCGGCCAGATGGAGAGAGGGAAGCTCCACGGGGTTTGGAAGCTCGGAGATCGATGATGTTGGTGGCGTGGGTCGAGCTCGACGACGGCGGCGTGGATGGACAGCTCCTATCCTAGCGAGGAAAGGGAAGAGAGAGTGAGCGAGGGGGATGGGAGTACAAAGGGGGGTTGGGGCGATCGGCGGCGGGGATACCTGCCTGGCTGTCCGGGAGAGGATGCGGCAAACAGAGCGCCGGCGGCGATGGAGACCAGATGGAGAGAGGGGAGCTCCACGGGGTTTGGATGCTTGGAGATCGATGATGTTGGCGGCGTGGGTCTCGACGACGGCGGCGTGGGTGGAGGCCGATGCGTCCGACGAAGAGGGAGGTGTGGTTGACGGCATAGGGCGAGGACGATGCGTCTGACGGGGAACTGGAGGCCAGCCTTCACGGAGCGAGTCACAGGCCGACGGCGGGTTGGGCGAGGGGCGAGGTTGATAACTGAGAGGCGGACTCAACTCTCTTCCTCCGCCTCCTTCTCGCAATCGCCAATGGCTGATGGGAGATGGCCGACGGCGTAGGGAGCTAGGAAGAGAGGTAAGGGAAGAGAGAGTGGGAGAGAGGTAAGGGGGAGATGGGAGAAGTAGAGGGGATCAGGGGATGGGATGGCTGGTTATCCTGTCCCTTCTCTCTTTCTCTCCAAAAAAATTCAAAAATCGGTGGGAGAGTGTTGTTTGGCTGAAAACTTTGAGCGAGAATTGAAAACTTTGGATGGGAATGTAAAATTTGATGATGGAATTTGGATCGTTGGATGTGTTTGGAGATAGATCTGGACCGCTCTTTATGTCTTATAGTTGAGACATTTCAAAAACCGCTCTTCCTTATATAATAGATATATATATATATATATATATATATATATATATATATATATATATATATAATATGTTATATTTATCTTATGCATGTATCATGTGTATATGTGTATGTATTAGGCATGCATATATACATATAGGGATTTTTGCATTTCGGTACCATGTACTTTTCTAGAAATGCATTTTGGTACCACCAGGTTTGGGATTTGTAATTTGATACCACCAAATTATAATATTATGGTAAAATGATCCAAGCACCCCAACGACGTTATATAGGCTGACGGTAAACTGGTCACGTGACACGCATGTGACTACCGTCATCCCATTTACACGCCGCTAGTGTTGCACCGGTCAATGTTGGCGTCGTGGCATCACACATGGCGGAGGGCGGCGCGGGCAAGGTCGGTCTCCCCACGTTTCTTGAGGCTGGTCGGGGTGTCGGTGATGAAGAAGGGGCAAAGGATGATGATGGCGCGGGGACGACGGTGGGGACTACGGCGGGGCCGAGGGAGAGGCGTCAACTCTAGGCGGTGATGCGGGAGGTGGCGTAGTTGGTGAGGTTGGTGGAGACCACGCCCACGGCAAGGAAGTGATGGAAGCTGATGTTCCACACGCCGGCTCTGCTTACCTTCCTCTTCCAATCCTCTTCATCTGCAGACACTAAACGCACAAAAGAACCATTTTTCCATTGGTTCTCGAGTGGCGGGGACATTTCCATTGGTTCTCCTTCCCCAGCCACCTTCCTCTTCCATCTCTCTATTGCTTCTCCTCCTCTACTCGCACCAGCTCCGTCGCACGGCTCCCTTGCACCAGCTCCGTCGCACGACCCCCTTCTCCCCCGTGCAACCGCACAGCGCCCACACCAGCTCCGTCCAGCGCCCCGCTGCTCGAGCCGGAACACTCAGCCGCAGTCCCACATGCTTGAAACCGCCCAGGATTCCGGCGCTGCCGCCAGGAACGCCTCCGCTCCCTCCAAAACCACCACCTCCCGGTTGCCTCTATACACGGCGAGGTAGGTCTCGACAGAGAGGTGGTTGCGGAGCACGACGTCGATGTCGCTCACGAAGAACTTTGTGGCAGAGAATCGACAGCAGTAGAGGATCTCGGCGTCGACGGGAGAGAGGCTGATGATGGCGGCGTGGCGAGAAGTCGGGACGGATGACGGTGTCGACATGAGAGAGATGGGAAACGGGTGTAAAACCATTCACGTGAGCGGTTTTTCATCAAATTATAGTAACGGAGTCGGGGGTCAGGACTAAGTTTCACATATTTTATAATTTGGTGGTATTGAATTGCAAATCCCAAACCTGGTGGTACCAAAGTGCATTTCTGGGAAAGTATATAGTACCAGAATGCTAAAATTCCTATACATATATGTATGTGTACCATATATATATACTAGTAAATGCCCGTGCCTACGTCACGGATATTATAATTTACTTTGTATTAAACGGGTCGGGTCGGGTATTGACCCGTTTAATAAAGACAGTATTCCAGGTTTATCAACCCGAACCAGACCCATTTATAAATGGGTCAACCCGACCCGACCCATTTATAAATGGGTCAACCCGACTCGACCCGTATAACCCGTTTATTAAACGGGTCGGGTCGGATCGGGTTGGATCCGAGTCAAATTGACCCGTTTAAATCCATCTCCTCCTCTCTGACTCTCTCTCTCTCTACATTCCTCCACCGGTCCACCCGCCTTCTCCTCCTTCCTCCTGAGCTACCTCGCAAGGGCCGCAACCCACTCCTTCCCTCCTTCTCCGGTGAAGCTACGACCACCCACGACGACCCCCCTCCCCCTCTCCACTCCACCGACGCGCGGTCACCCCCGGCGTCTCTCCACTCCACCGACCCCCTCCCCCTCTCCACTCCACCAACGCGCGGCCACCCCCGACACCCGTTTATGACCCGTGATTAAATGGGTCGGGTCGGGTTGACCCGACGCGCGGCCACCCCCGATGTCCCCTGCACCACCCAACTCCAGATCTGACACCCTCTATCCACCGCGACCCTCCTCCGACCGTTTCCTGGCCAGATCCGGCCGCCGAGCGCCACCTCCATCCTTGGGCCGAGGCAGTCGTCGTCTCCGACAGGCTGATATTAAACGGATAAACGGGTTGACCCGTCTAACCCACGGGTCAACCCGACCCGACCCATTTAATCATGGGTCATAAACGGGTCGACCCGTTCATGACCCGAACCCGATAATACTAAACCCAAACCCGTTTATTTCGTGTTGGGTCAGGTCGGGTTCGAGGGTCGTGACCCAGATTGCCACCCCTACTCTCATGTTTCCCCTCTGTACTGGACAAAATGATGCAACCACTGATTCAAGGACACAGGTATTGCTAGTTGTTGTTCCTCAGTACACATTGATTTAACCCAATAAAGAAAAATTATTGACATATTGATTTAACCACTCAGTACACATAACAAAAATGCCTCACGGTAGCATCCGAGGCGATCTGATTATTTCCAAGCAGGCTGAAATACTTCAATGCCATCAAACCATTCTCAACTGTAGTTACTGCAATATCCAAAAAAAAAACAATCCACAAACTAAATTTATCAGTATATATTCAATCACTTGAAACTGCAATATCATAAATCTCAATGTGCCCATCTTTCTTTACATGTTTCTCAGAGTATAAAATTACTTAGCAAAACCGATCTTTAAGTCACCAAGTCATGAAACCAACCAATTCATCCAGGTGGAATAATGTGAGAAAGATCAATACTAAGGCCTAGAAATACCAGATTGCCACAACTTGAGTCTCTAAAGTCCTCAATTTGGCTAAAGAGAGACGAAACCAAGCATTGGCCATGCATATGTGATGCAACTGTTGACTAAGGACTGTAAGGATGATCATTGATGATAATTTTCTAACAATTAGCTTTCTTGGCAGCTGAAAGTTTGAACATTCATTCCAGTGAAAGAGGAGAAAAGAGATGGCATGGCAATTGCAGATTTATGGCTTATTAGTTACTATGACATTGGCTCTAAGTTTCGAGAGGATAAAAGCATACAAATACAAATCAAGAACATTAGCCAATGAAAAATAATACGGACCTAATATTGAGCAAAATAATGAACATATTGCTAGCAAATGAAAAGAACCCAAAACCTAAAAAGGAAAAATAGTAATAGCTGAATTTTTGAACAATGAATGCTTGAGAAGAAGCCAACATGCAATCAAGAATACATGAGCTGAATTTTTGAAGAGAGGTGGATGATTGGTTGTTGTCAATCTAAAGTACTGATAGAGTACTTGTTTGCTTCAGACAGCTTTTTGCTTCAGCATGTAATAGCTGAAATTTTGAAGAATGCATGCTTGAGAAGAATGCCAACATGCAATCAAGATCACGTGAGCTAATTATGGTGATGATTGGAGACATATGGATGATCAGGAGATGAATTTCTGCTGCCATTCTCTCCTACTTTCTTTTAACCAGGGAGCAAGTAGAAGATGGTTTACATGAGTCTGAGGTACATTAATTTGTATTCCATCTTTCTAACAATCCCTTTATCTATTAATTTTTGCTGCTCCTGAATTGTTGGTAGATAAGTTCCTTGAGTGAATCAATGGAGTTTATCTTTGCTGCTCCTTTATCTTTAAGTTGAATTTTTTAGAGGTACTTAGATTGTTTGTCAACCTTCAAGAGTACAGATCGAACATGGCGTTTATATAACTAGAAAAAAAATCATTCCATACTATAAAAGGACCACAACTTATCGAAAGAGAGAAAGAAAGAAATAAAAAGGAAACTCACCTAACACTTCTCAGCCTCCTCCAAATCAAAAATTCAAATCCTGAAAGAAACCAATTAGCCAAACATTTAGAAAGGCCAAAGGATTTAAATTCCACTGACCCAAACGATCAGGAAACCAATAGAAAGAACGAATATCCATCAATCTAAAATTTAAGTCACCATAAAATAATCTCAATTGACAACTCAGATGTATAAGTAAGAGTATAAGACCAGATGGAACACACATGCAGAGACAACAATAAGGTACTCTGGCTTCCTCAAATAGTGAGTAGCTATACTGCTGCACAATAACAAATGGAATACTGTCTCTGATCCATAAGGTACCGGGTTGTAAATGTTGACTCTTCACTGAGCCACATCTACCTTATAGTTCAGAAACAACTTCTTTCATAATTTATATATTTAAAACTATGTAGCAACTACTATGCCTCAATTAATTCTAACTCATCCCCCCAAAATGTTCTTTCTGAATATTCAACCTGTGCAATACTTACCTCTGTTTCAATGGCAGTCTATTTACCTCAATCCAAAATTTTTGTTAAAGCCATTTATTAGAGCTCATATTCGTTGATGGAGGAGAACATATTCTATTTCATCTAAAGATCCACT